>JAECUM010000097.1:0-390961 GCA_016617855.1 Megalonaias nervosa
GAATGACGCTATAGATATGTGGTAAATATACTAAATTTTGCACCGCTAAATATGGGCAACCTATATACACCAGTGACTTCTGCAGTATGTTTGATAGTGTTATTTTGCGGTGTCCATGTTGCTGATCCTGATGCTACTGTGTATACCATATTGATGATCTGCTTGTGAGGAATTTTAATCAGATTCGTTTTTCAATGATATTAGGAATTCCGCTAACAATATCGTTTAGTTTTATGCTAATTTCAGCAAGTTTAATATCTACAACCGCTGGATTTCCAAAAAATTCATTAATAGATTTGTTAATATTTCTACGAAAATTCAAGAATGTTTGTATGTGATTGGAAAAAATCAGTTCTAAATGCGTTAATTCCATCGTTTATTAGAATATTAATATCGTCGACGTATTTTTTTGTTACAGCGTCAAAATCTGATTCTGGTGTTCTGAGATCATTAATACCATTATTATTCATATTGAGAAATGCACGCATTGTACCACCGCGCACTAACACATACTTAGATTCTTGATCATCGACGTATTTTTTTGTTGCTGCGTCTGATTCTGCAGCTGGGTCTCCAAGGTATGTAATTTTTTTCCTGACATGATAATATTATTTGTAACTATCCCACCTATTTTATCAAGTTTGTTATCATCAACATATTTCAACTGCAAATAACTTACCGTTTGAGTTTGATTTAAGTTTGCTGGTGGATACCTGGTCTCCAAATTTATAATTTTTTTCCTGACATATCTAAGTTACCGCTTAAAGTTCCACCAGATTTATCTAGTTTATTATTGTCGACTAATTTAAGTTGTGCATAACTAACAGCTTGTGTATTAACGACATTTATTGGTGGATAATCTGTTTCTAACTCTAGCACTCGTTGATTTGACATAAACAAGTTTCCCGTCATTGTGTCGCCGGATTTTTTTAGATAGCCTGATAAATCAACCTTACCGTCTGTTATTGTTGTACTTTCAGCTGATGAATCTCCTACTAATGTTCCAAATTTTGTATAATAGCTCATTATTTATGTATCGTCTGACAATTTTTTTTTTTTTTAATATAACATAAAATTGTATAACAATAATGGCAAAATCGTCGATATTAAACTTTGATACAGAGCGGTTGGTGAAACATAAACATGAAAATGAACTTCCAGATTGTCATTATCTTATTGTTGGAAGAACTGGATCTGGAAAAACAAACATTCTTATGAATTTACTTCTCGGAGATAATTTTAACTACGATCGCGTTTATATTTACACAATTAACAAGATAAGTACGAGCTACTTAACAATTATAATGACAAACTTCGTGATGATTTTGAGGCTGGTGAAGATTTTTTAATTATAAAACAACCAGAAGAACTTGTTCCAGTTAATCAACTTGATTCGTCCGAACACAAAATAGTTGTTTTTGATGATATTCCGCTAAACAAAGAAGAAATGAATAAAATAAGATCATATTGTTCATTATGGCGTAATAAAAAAATGTAATTCTATTTATCTCGCCCAAGATTTTTATAATGTTGACAGATTTATTAGGCGAAATACTGGGTGTTTTATATTACTTCCAGGACTTGACAATGTTGACGTTAGAAATATTGCGAACGAGCAATGTGGTGATGTAACAAAAGATAAATTTATTGAATTATATCATAAAGCAACGGCAAATAAATATAACTTTCTTTGTTTGATAAATTAACAAATGATACGAGTAAAATGTTTCGCTGTTGTATTGAAAAATATCTACAATAATTTTTACAGAAAATAGTATATAATTAATGGAAAGACAAGCAAAGTACAGAAAACATATAGAAAATCTAAAAAAACTTGCACAATCTCAGGCAAAATTTAAGCAGCAAGTACAGCAAGCACGACGTGGCCAAGTGGTTGCAGCAGAAACAGCAGCAGCCGTTCTCAAACCAGTTACTGAAGCTTTACTTGGACAACAACCTGAAACTGAACCAGTTTTAGAAGAAGAACTTAAAAAAAGACGAGAAAAAGGTTTAGTAGGATTAATCAAAGAACATCAAGAAGCGGCTGCTGGAAGAATTATTACTAGAGCTGATGCGGAGAAAAAAAGATTAGCTGAGTCGCTTATAGCAAATATTGCTGATCCGGTTGCAAGACAAACTGAACTAAGAAGGTTGTTGAATAATCCACTGGAACTTCAACGAAGATTAGCAGAAGCAGTAGTAGTTGGACCAATAGAAAGAAGGTTAGAAGAAGAAGAAGAACTTAGAAGAGAGAGAGAAAATATAGAAAAAAAAAGATTTGAATATAATTTAGCAAATATAGATAGCGAAATAAGAGATAACGAATATAATGATTTTAATAAAAAATATAGTGAATTTAGTGGTGCGAGAATACATCATGTTGGAAAAGATGAATTTAAAGCTGACGAAAAATTGATGAGCTAGAAAAAATAAAAGAAGAGAGTAAGAAGCATTTAGACAAGGTAGTTTTAGGAAATAAAAATTACTATAATGACATTAAATTATATCGACATGGAATTATCGCTGATCTTTATATCAAGGCTATTAATAATATAAGAAATAAACAATACCGTAATGATAGTCACCTTAGCAGCTTAATTAATGAAGCAAAATTATTGGATGAAGGACAAGAAGAATCAACATATACACTGCAAGCTTCTATGATGACTGAAGAAGATTTAGAAAAATCAGTTGAGGAAGAGAATGAAAATTATCGTAAAAAATATAAAATCCAAGCAAAACAAAAAATAATTGATTCGGAATATTTTACTTTTATGGAAAATAATGACATTTCTGACGTTGATAATATGTATAATTGGAAAAAAGATAAATACGATGATCTCATTAAAACATTAACTGATATCATAACAAAAAATGTATAAGCTTACAAAGAAATTGATACAGCTGAAATAAAAGATATTGAAGGACTTTCTGAAAAAGCTAGAGATGCTGTTATTGCTGGTGTTTTTAAAAATACTGCATCAAAATTTAGAGAGAAAAATTATCTTGAAAAAGGAGGGTACACTTTTAAAAAATTATTTGAACATATGAAAATGATCGATTAAAGAAAATTGAAAAAGAAAAAACAGGAACTGGAGTTAGAATATTTTCATCAGTTACTGAAATGATTGGCAGATTAATGCTATTGATATCATCAAAAGCAGCTGGAAATGTTGGTGCTGAAATTGACAATGAAATTATTGACATACTTGCTAATTTGAGATCAGAAAATTTATTAATATCTGACGAATACAAAACTTTACATCGCGATTTAATCGCGGCGATTTAATTTTATAAATTTGTGTAATGATTTAATATAACAATTTTATATTAAAAAAAATGTCAGCAACATTATTACTAGACTCTAGCCAATCTGATAAAGATAGCGCAAATTTTTCAGTAAAGTATATTCCGCCAATAGAACTAGATCGTGAAAAACAATATGAAATTGGATTAATTTCCTGTACTTGCTGGAATTCTATGGCTAATGTAAAAACTGGAGTAAATGATGAATTTACATTTACTGTTCCTGTACGTACTTCACCATTTGTCACGTGGAAAAGAATTAAAATTCCACAAGAAGCTTATAATATCACTGACCTAAATAAAATAAGAAAAGAACTTATAACAAAAAATAAAGGTATAGCTGATAATTTTGAGCTTACACCAAATTATAATACGTTACGCGCTAGAATAAATTTAAAAGATATAACAGTTAGTCTTGTATCGCAAACAAGTATCGCACCACTAATAGGATTTTATAATTATGTATATCCTGCTCTTGATCGTGATAATCCCGAAACGTATGACGGCCAACTGCCAGTAAATATAAATGATGTAAACGCAATATTGGTAAATTGCTCTATTGCATCTGGATCTTATTCAGCTAAAGGTAGTAAAGAACAAACGATATACAGTTTTTCACCAGATGTTCCGCCGGGATCTCTTATGCAAATTAGTCCACGTCAAGTTATTTGTTATCCGTTAAACGTTGAAATTTAAATAACAGAAGTAAATATGCAGTTGACAGATCAGTCTGGAAGACAGTTAGATCTTAATAATGAAGTTGTTACTTATTATTTACATTTACAAGAACAATAGTAAACATATTTTCTAAGACAATAAAATTATGCAACCTCAGATATAATGAAACAGAGAAAAAACGTTTATCGAAGAAAAATAGTAGGAGGATTTTTGGGAAATATATTTGCTAAAATTATAGAAAATGCTCCAGGAATAGCTCATAAAGTTGTGCCAATTGCACTTGACGCATCAAAAACTTTTGCAACTGGAGCTGCATCTGCTGCTGGAACTGCTGTTGGACAAAAAATAGCTGATAAAATAAAAAAACAACAATCAAACAAGCTATTTCAGAAATCGCACCAACAAAAGAAACTCAACGCGCAATGATAACAACGACAAAAAAACTTTTATCACCACGAGGAGAACAAATTATACAAAAATTAATATCTAAAGTAACAACACCTCAATAATTTTGTGTAACCTAATAAATAAAAAATTGTCTGTAAAAAGTTATCTCGATTTAGCAGAAATTTATGACACAGACGACACAGTAACAGAATTTGAATATGTTGAATATCTTGATGAAAATTCTAACGAACCTAATAAGGCTGGCGTTAGAACATTTAATACTAGAGACGAGGACGTATTTCTGCTTCCTCATAAAGCAATGTTGGAAGTTCGTTGCCGGATTATGACAGTACCTGCCGCACCTGCCGCAATTGCAGCTGACGCAGAAGTAGCTCTTATAAATGATGGTTGGTGTTTATTTAAAAGTGCTCGATATCAGCTGGCCAATCAAACTGTCGAAGATATTTCAGGTCACTTACAAGTTGCAAGTACAATCTTAAATATTATTTCTTTTTCCGATGATTACTCCAAATCAACTGCAACTAATATGATGTGGTTTAAAGATACTGGAACTGGTTTTTCGGGTATTATTGCATCAACCGAAAATTTATCAGGACCAGCAAATATTTTACAACACGGAGCTGATCCTACCGCAGATGTTGTAATTGTAAGAAATTTTCTTATTGCTAATGCTGACAATTTTGGTATAGACGCACCAGCTGCAGATGCTAATGCAGACGCTACAAGAGTCTCACTTATTGCAGTTTGTAATAATCTTGGTATAACACCACCAGGAGCAGCAGCTGATGCAGTTGCAATGTTAAATCATGTTAATAACTCTATTTCTAATATCAGAAGAAATAGACGTTACAATGAGGGTTATGTTAAGAGAAAGACACTTGCAGCAGTATCACGTCAAATTACAATGATACTGCCGTTAAGTACAATATTTGGCTTTTGCAGGGACTACAGTAAAGTATTTCGTGGAGTTAAACATACGCTTATTTTAGATTGATCAGATCAAAACGACTGCCTGTTTAGAACTGGTGGAGATAATGTACAATTTGTCATAAACAAACTTGCACTATGGATGCCAAGAATAACTCCGTCTATCACTAAAATGGCGGAATTAAATGATATGCTGGAAAAACACACAAACAGAATTTATTTTCAGCAACATAAAATATATCAAACAGCAGTTCCGAATACCACAGACTACACATGGCGAGTTACAACAACCTCAAGTGAACAAAAGCCACGGCAATTATTTGTTGTATTTCAGAGACAAGCTCGACGTGACAACCAACAACAAAATAATGCGATATTTGGTAATGCTGATGTTAGACGAATATATGCTAGAATAAATTCAAAGCAATATCCAGAGCGGGCGATAGAATGTAATTTTGCAGATGAGGCTAATAAAAATATTACTCGACCGTACATGTATTTACTCGACGCACTGCAAAAATATCAAGATGTTGAAGATGGATCTCAGATATCAGTAGAGGACTTTCGTACACTTTATCCGATATTTTATTTTGATGTTAGTAAACATATTGAGCGAGCTGTAGACAGCACAGCTGATATTGAAATTACTTGGACGCTCGGAGTAGCTCCAACTGCACCATTTTATGTATATGCGTTAGTAATAAGCGACAAATTTGTTACAATTGACTCTGTTGGAGGTAAAATGTCAGTGTAATAAGATGGCAAAATATATTGTAAAACAAATATATTTAACTGATGGTCAAGTTAAAAAATTAGCAGCTGCTGTTGCAAAACAGAGGCAGGATTCATTAAAGGTCAACCATAACACCAAAGCAGGTACTTTAACAAAATTAATGTTAACCAAAAAACAAGTAAATAAATACGAGCGCAAAAAACCTTATGTTTTAAATTTAAGTGCTGCACAAATAACTGCGATGGCCCACCGCATTGCGGTGGAAGGTGGTTTCTTCGGTCCGGCACTATCTGTAATGGCCAGAACGTTAATAACTAAAATTTTGCCAGTGTTAGGTACATTAGGATTAGCAGCAGCGTCTGGAGCAGTATCTGGCGCAACGCAAAAGGCAGTTGAAGGTCATGGAATCGTTCGCGGTGGTATTGTTGGCAGTGGTATAAAGAAAATTTTCATATGAATGTCGATGGTAATAATTTTATGTGACTGATAAATATAATGCCAAAATGAAAAACAGCAAAAAGAAAGACGACGAAAAAAAAAGACACGACCGAGGATTTATTCCAATAGCCCCGTTACTAGCAGGATTGGCGGGAAGTCTGTTGCCAAATCTGTTAGGAGTAGGACGAGGACTAATGTTGCCAGGAACAAGGAGATGAAGTCTGCGTTAAGTAATTTTGATATACTTGATAAACTAAAAAAAGTAAAACATTTCAGTGGAGTTTATTCTAAAGATGAACTTATGGCGATTCCAATGACGCCAGGTTCGTGCGTTATAAATATACAAGATTCTAATGACGGATCTGGCACACATTGGGTAGCTGTTTTTGATAACAATTATTTTGACTCATTCGGAATTTCACCAAGTGACGCAGTAAAAAAAATACATGAGTAGAATTCAAGAGACAAAATCTTCAGATACGATGTCTCTAGAGACGAAGTCTCTTACGAAAATAATAAATTATTCGTCTAATCAAATTCAACCAGTTGGAACTTCCGCTTGTGGATATTATTGCGTAATGTTTATTAAACAAATGACCGAAAATCCAGATTTTTTAAAGTTTATTTTGCAATTTGACAAACAACCTTCTCACGCTAATGATGAGATTGCATTAAATTGTATCTAAACTCACTGATATACAATGTCAACATATTGTCTTAAGTGTAAAACTAAAACAGAAAATAAAGATGAAAAAACAGAAACAACAAAAAATAATAGAATAATGCTGAAAAGTATTTGTGTAATCTGTGGAAAAAGAAAAAGTATGTTTTTGCCAGCAACAAATTTGTCCGGAGCAGGTTATCCAGAAAATATTTTAGCAGACGACTGAAAAATTTGTCAGTTATAAAATAAATAATGACATGCGAGTGCAATTGTGATAGAGATTTATGCCTCGAGCAAAATAAAATTGTTACATATTGTCAGAAATGTAAAAACAGAGAAATAATTGGAACAGGTATAGATATACATAAATTTATTGGAAAATTGCCGAAACCAAAAGGCGCTGGACATTGCCAGGCAATAAATATACTGGACCTTATAATCCTCTTGATAAACAACTTGACGAAAACGATAATCTGCTGCCAGGACAAGAGCCTTACAATCAAGTTGATGCAATAGCAATGCGTCATGATATCTGCTACAGAGATATTGAACTTCCCGACAGCGAACAAAAAAAGCATAGCTGCGATAACGTAATGTTAGACGAACTTCGTGATATGAAACCTGTAAATATGCGAGAACGTGTTGACCGAAGGCTGGTCCAGGGTTTTATTGGAGCAAAATATAAATTAGGTCTCGGAAAAAAAGAATTATATGATGATCTTGCCTTAGAGCTGCACAGACCTAAAAAAAACAAAGTTTCCGAGACGTAAAGTTGTCTCAAATGCCGTTGATGATATCTGGGCGATAGATTTAGTTGATATCTCAAATCTAGCTCAATTTAACGTTGGCGCTGATGGCACTCCAAAGAGATATGTTATTAATGTTGTAGATGTTTTTAGCAAAAACGCGTTTAGTATACCAGTTTCGGATAAAACAGGGACATTGATGACTGATGCGCTAAAACAAATTATTGTTAACACAGAAAGAAACCAAATAGAATCTGGACTGATCATGGAGCAGAATTTTTTAATAAAAAATTTGAACAGTTTTTAGAGCAAAATAACATTAAAAAATATGTCACAGAAATGAGGGAAAAAGCGTCATCGTCGAGCGATTTAATCGCACGCTCAACGAAAAAATCTACAAGTATTTGACAGCTAAAAATACGAATAAATATATTGACAATTTACAGAAAATTGTTGACGAGTATAATAACACGAAACACAGATCCATTTCGCTAGGCAAAAGGAAAATGTCGCCAAACGACGCGAATGCAAATCCAATATTAGCAAACGAAAATATGTACCGCAGACATAAATTTAAAGTTGGTGATAAAGTTAGAATTTCTTTGACGAAAAAAACATTTGAAAAAGGATAAACTCATAACTGGAGTGAAGAAGTATTTGTTGTTGATAAAGTACTTTTAACAATACCAGTTACATACTCGTTGAAAGATTTATTAGGTGAGCCTATAACTGGCAGTTTTTTACGAACAAGAACTTCAGAAAACAGAACAAGATATATTTGTTATTGAAAAAGTTATTAAAAAGCGCGGCAATAAAAGTTTAGTCAAATGGCGTGGGTATAGCGTTAAATTTAATAGCTGGGTACCAACTCGGTCGAATTCATCGACTGCGATCGAATAATTTTATTATAAATTTCTTCGTATTTTATTAGTACGGATTTACATTTTACTGGTTTACATAAAGAAACTAAATGTAATTCTCTTGCATCATCGACTGGAATTAAATTAAATATTTTAACAAAAATAAAATCGTATTTTATATTTCTTTGTTGTCCAGTTATTTTTACGTTAAAAAGGGTTTTATAAGCTGCCAAAATATTTGATGCTCGGCAACAGTAAAATTAAATTTTATTATTTTTTTTAGCAATATGGTACTTAACATCATATCGCCCAGTGATTGGTCTGCTTAAATATTTTTTACTAACAACAACATCATCATCTTCTTCATCATAGTTATGCAAAATATCATTTTCAGTATAACCAGCAAATCTGTCATTAGTAATATTTTCTAATGTAAAATTTGAAACTGAAACAAAATCTCCCGAATATAGTTTAGCCAGTCTCTCAATTAAGTTCATTATTATAATAATCTTTTGTCTAATTAATAAATAATAAGATGTTCGGAGAAATAAAATATCATCAAAGAGTTAATATATTAAATCACAAAGAATTCACTGAGGCAATTCGAAATTGTTTGTTGGGAAACAGTTTTTATGTTGTTGATGTTATGATAACATTAGGCGAATCTAACAAATTTTTATTAACAGCAGCTGACAAAATAAAACTGGATACAAATAAAATGATGACATTACTATTTAATCGCGACGATGTCATAGAATTTAGTCATAACTGTCTTACTCGAAATGATATAGAAAATATCATTAGTTATCGTATCTAAAACTAAATCTATCAAATGTCAACATTGACGTTGCTGATTTTGTTACATTATCATCTACTCCTTTTACTGCACGTGGATCAATTTTATGACATTTTGCAGCAGCTGTTATTGATCTAAATTTCAATTCTTCACAAGTTTCAAGATTTATTGAAATTATTTATTTGGTTGGATTTTTAAAATTATTACCTCCAGCATCTCCTCTTCTACTATTTTCTTTTGATGTTACCAGATCTAAATTTTCTAAACGATTATCGGTCTTAATTTTATTTATATGGTCGATAACTAAATTATTTGGAATTCCACCATTAAAAGTTTCAAACACAAAACGGTGATTATAATAACCAACGAAGTCTGTTTTAGTTCCTCTAACATTCATACGTAAATATCCACTATTTTGTAAATTTCCAACAATTATTTTTGTTCTTATATGTCGAATAATTTCCTTATCATTTGCCTCGTATAAATCAAATACTGGATGATGTTGAAATTCATTTTGTAATTCTAAATTTTCAATATTATCATCAGCAACTGCGCCATTTATTCGATAAACTCGTTGTCCTTCTGGAATATCCTTGCAAAACAAAGTATAAATAAAATCTTTTCTAAACATTTTAATTCTTTCTGTATTATCGCCTTTTACTGAAATTGACATACCAGCTGGTGTTTATATGCCAACAGATTTTTTAGATTCTATATTGATAACAGAACCTAATGCATTTGCAGCATATAAGTTGTACTTTGTGTGTACATGATAAAATTCTTGCTCTTCCGCTGTCATTCCGATATATCTCAAAATTTATGTCATTATACTATAAGGTTTTTCATATCTCTAATTAGGAATCTTAAGAAATTCAATTAAATATAAAATATTACTATATATATAATGTTAAAATTGCGAGATATTGCTAAAAAGAGCATTATCAAATCAGAAAAAAAATTGCTTCAGCATTTTCTGGTTACGGTAACAGTTACAAACTTGATGATCAAAAAATTGTATCAAAGTTTAGCTCCACAAATTTATTTCATCTTTTACAACCAGTTATAGTTAAAGAACTTGCGGCTCATAAAAGTATCAAACTTATAGTCCAATATCATACAATTTCATCAAAGTTACACGCAGTTGAGGATATACTTGATGTAATTTTTGAAACAAAAAGTTTTGACAGCGAAATTTCAGAACCATATTTAACAGCAAAATCGAGAAAAATATTAACTGGAACAAACATTGCCATGGTCGCCGATGAAATACATCAAGAAATAAACAAAAAAATTAGAAGAATTTACTTCATCAGGAACAGGTTGGAAATTTGAAATGATAAAAGAAGTTTTATTTCACACAGCAAAATATAACGTACTTCGGGGTAGTTTGTACGTCGATCTCCCTCAAAAAACTAAAAACAACAAATGCTGTATAAATGTCAAAAACAATGATGACAAATGTTTTCAATGGTCTATTCTTTCTGCAAAACATTCTCAGTGTGATCACCCCGGCAGAATTGAAAAGTATTTGCCATACAAAGACGAACTAAATTTTTTAGGAATAACTTTTCCAGTAGCAGAAAATCATATACCAAAGTTTGAAAAACAAAACAGTATCTCAGTAAATGTTTTCGGATTAGATGAGCGAGAAAACGTTACCCGAGATATATCTCAGAAAATGCTACACAAGATACAATAAATTTATTATTTTATCAGGGACATTATTGTTGGATAAAAAACTTTAACGGCCTAGTTGGCAGACAGTACAGTAGAAATAAAAATAAAAAATATTTCTGCTACCGTTGTTTACAAGGTTTTTCTAGCGATGGAAGACTGCAGGAGCATCTCAAATACTGTGTCAATGTTCAAAGAATAAGTATGCGTAGCGAAAAAGAAAAAATATTAAAATTTAAAAATTATGATCATAAACTAAATATTCCTTTTGTTATTTACGCTGATTTCGAGTGTCTACTCATTCCTGTGGTTGGAGCAGAAAATAATCCGAATAAATCAAGTACTAGAAAAATACAACAGCATATTCCTTGCGAAGTAGCTTATAAAGTAGTTTCTTGCGCTAACGATAAATTTTCAACTCCGATAAAGTTATATAGAGATGAAAATACTGCCGTATGGCTATTAAAAAATTTAATAGACGAAGTTAATAAAATTTCTAACAGATTATTTAAAACAGCTCCAATGAAAAGAACGTCTAAACAACAACTCGATTTCGATGAGGCAGTTAATTGTCATATTTGTGAAAAGTTGCTGGTAGACTCCAACGGAGTCTGTGATAAGGTGCGAGATCATTGTCATTTGACCGGTCAATATCGTGGAGCAGCTCATAACAGCTGTAATTTGAAATTTCATGCTCCAGATTTTATTCCTGTAGTTTTACATAACTTTCGTGGCTATGACAGTCATATCATTGTAGAAGCTTTTGGTGATGAAAATATTAAAGCTAAACTAAAATTAAATAACGTAATAAAATGTATTCCAAACAATTTTGAAAAGTATATGTCGGTGACGCTCGGTAAATTACGTTTTATTGACAGTCTGCAATTTATGGCAGCATCATTAGATAAGCTTGTTAAAGTTTGTAGCAATTTAGCTAACCTAAAAAGTTGCTTCGGTGAAAACAATATCAATTTGACAAAAAAGGTATCTTTCCGTATGATTATCTCGACGATTGGAGCAGATTTGATGAAACTTCTCTTCCCGATAAAGATAAATTTTACCCGCAACTCAAAAACGAAAACATAACAGATGACGAATACAAATATGCACAAGATATTTGGAATAAATGTAGTTGTAAAACATTTGGTGATTATCACGATTTATATTTGAAAACAGATGTTTTATTGCAAGCAGACGTTTGTGAGATTTTTCGTCAAGTAAGCTACAGCAATTATGGACTAGACCCCTGTTGGTATTATTCCTGACCAGGATTATCTTGGGACGCTCTACTAAAAACAAACAAAATAGAATTAGATCTCTTGACAGATGTCAATATGTTTAACTTTATTGAAAAAGGTATCAGAGGCGGAATTAGCGTTATAACAAAACAATATGCAGTAGCTAATAACAAATATCTGAAAAATTATGATAAAAATCTCCCATCTGGATATTAATAATTTGTATGGCTATGCGATGTCGGAACCAATGCCGCGTAGTGGATTTCATTGGATAACTCCAGATCAATTTCTTAAAGAAACTGAAAAAGATTTACCTAGAAAAATTAATCTTGATTTTTCCGATATTTCATATTTTGTTGAAGTTGATCTAGATTATCCTAGTTCGTTACATGATCTACATAACGATTATCCATTTTGTGCAGAGTCAATGATGATTAATTATAGTTTATTATCGCCTGAACAACGAGCAACGACAACAGCAAAAAATTCGATTGTTAATAAGTTATTTCAAATTTGTTAAATAAAAGAAATTACGTTATGCATTACAAAAATTTAAAACAAAGCAGTAGATGCTGGACTAAATCTGAATAAAGTCCATCGCGTGCTAAAGTTTAATCAGTCGAGGTGGATGGCAAATTATATTGACTTAAATACGAAACTTCGTGCTGTGGCTAAAACCGAATCTGAGAAAAACTTTTTCAAGTAAATGAAAAACTCGGTGTTTGGAAAGACGATGGAAAATATTCGAAAGCGAGTTTCTATCGAAATTGTTAATGATATAAGTCACAGAAATAAATTAGTTAATGATGATGGTTTTGTTAGTATGAAAATATTTAATGGAAATCTTGTTGCAATACAACGACGAAAGACAAATTTAAAGTTAAATAAACCGATTTATGTTGGTGCAGCTGTACTTGATATATCAAAGTGGCTGATGTATGATTTTCACTATAATTTTACTAAAAAGCAGTGGCCAGATTCAGAGTTGCTATTTACTGATACAGATTCACTAGTTTATAATATAAAATGCGAAGATGTCTATCAGGATATTTACAACAATAAAAATCTATCTGATTTATCTGATTATCCAGCATGTAGTGGATTTAAAGATAATTCGAATAAAAAAAAAGTTATTGGAAAAATGAAAGATGAATTTATGTTATGCCTGTTAGGGAATTTGTCGGACTAAAGAGCAAAATGTATGCTGTCATATTAGATGACAATAAACTTACAAAAAAAGCAGCAAAAGGTATTCCTCGAGGATATGTAAAAAAGATGATGAATTTTGACGATTTTAAAGCAGCGCTAAACAATAGCGTCAGTTTTATCAAAACAAATGTTATCAGAACAAATCATCATAAACTTGAAACTGATACGATCATAAAACGGGGACTAAGTAATTTTGATGATGAAAGATATTGCAGGGACGGAATTAACACACTAGCGCTTGGACATTATGCAAGTAATTTTGTCTAAACATCAGAAATAATGTTTGAAAATTTAACATTAGCAGATGGAGTTAATAGCAAAATAAAAAATAATGGTTAATAACCAGCAATTATCATTTGAATTTAACGATGAAATTTCAGATATTTGTTTTAGTAAATTTCACAGAATCAAACTCTCCCTTATCAAGTCAGATGATAGCAAATATTTTAATTATCTCGGAAGTTTGCGAGACGAACTTGCACTAAAATATGACAATTTTCATAATCCGATAAGCCAACAACAGTATACAAAAATTAACATAGACTTAGACCGGTCGAAGATTTTGCAAAAGGTAGTAAGTATCTTCTCAGTAAGATAGCAATGAAAGAACTATTTGAATGTCGTCGTAAAGTTATCTGGTAGAATTAAATTTTATTTGTACAATCATGACAGCACATTTTACTTAATAACAAACATTGAGACACTGTGTGTTGGTCAAGAAATATAACTATATCTATTTTTAAAAAGGAGTTAATACTGTTCCAGCTAAGTTTAAAATCTTTTGCAGTTATCGAATATAGCATATACTGTTTCGTATTTTTTTTTTGTCTATGAAACTTATAATCAGTGAGTTTAGTCCTTTTATCTCAAATTTTTGTTTACATCAGAGTTAATTCACTGTATTTTGATTTGGAAATAGATCAGATTTGACTATGGTATCAGTTGATTAAGCAAGACAACTCCGTCAAGCATAGCTTAGTAACAAGCAGTTGTGGTGTTTGTTGTACTAAGTTAATGTTATGCATAACATACAGACATACATACAGACAGACATACAGACAGACAGACATACAGATAGACTCAAATTCTATCAAGGAAAATTCAAAAACTGTAATTACAGCCGGAAACCTGAACTACGTACAAACAATACACATGTACTTAGCTTCATCAGCAAGTTATTTTTAGACAGCAGTATATAACATGTGAATTCATAAACTTATCGATTATTTTAGTATCTCTTAGCAACAGACTTTTAACTCAGCAGAAATGTGGGTTTTATATATACTATAGATTTCTCCAATGTATTTGGAAATTGAAATAAATTCACATTTTACAATAATTGTTATTTTATTCAAAAATCCACACTATAGTTTATAATAATTTTTTTTTTTTATTCTGTAAGTGCCTTGCGCTTTAACTATATAATAAATTTTTTAACGTATATATAATGAAGTCCGGTGGCCAATTGCTAACACGTTGGATTCTCATGCTCGAGGTTCTGGGTTCCATTCTCATGACCGACAAATTGTCGGCGAGGGTGATATTATGCCAAAATCCTCTTATTTAGTGGGGCTCTGGCCAGCCCTTCTGCGTTTCAATAGAAATTTGCACACTTTCCCACCATGTCAACACGTGGTGGGTGTACTTTTGCACTCCCCGGGTTGATTATGGGGGGAGTGTGCAAGTTTCTATTGAAACGTAGAGAAGGCCCTAAGATAAGTTAGTTAAGTTTACATGTACTGTGTTTGTATGTGCTGTCCTTAAGATAACTTAGTTAAGTCTACATGTACTGTGCTGTCCCTATAAATATATGTAAATACGTTACTGTAAATATGTTAATACGTTACTGTAAATATGCTTGCTTGATTTGGGGGGTTACATGAAATCACAATGCCTAGACAGCCCTCTGAATTTCTCATATTTCATTTAAAATTAGGAATTCGCTGGGGGGGGGGTCTATGCGTCTGCTTCCATAAGATAAGTTTATATATAACCTCTGATCCTGCTAGGATGTTCTTTGACAACCTAGGGGATCACATGGGGTTAAACTGTGCTGTCCCTAGGATAAGTTAGTTAAGTTCTTAGAATTAAGTTTATATGTGACCTTTGACCCTGCTAGGATGTTCTTTGACAACCTAGGGAATCACATGGGGTTAAACTGTGCTGTCCCTAGGATAAGTTTATATGTGACCTCTGATCCTGCTAGGATGTTCGTTGACAACCTAGGGGATCACATGGGGTTAAACTGTGCTGTCCCTAGGATAAGTTTATATGTAACCTCTGATCCTGCTAGGATGTTCTTTGACAACCTAGGGGATCACATGGGGTTGTATAAAACTGTGCTGTCTGTTTCATCTTTCGAATTTCCTCTGATCCTGATAGGATGTCCTTTGGCAACCTAGAGGGTCACATGGGGATAAACTGTGCCTGTCCTAGGATAAGTTTATATGTAACCTCTGATCCTGCTAGGATGTCCTTTGGCAACCTCGGGGATCATATGGGGTTAAACTGTGCAGTCTGTTTCGTCTGATTTCGAATTTCCTCTGATCCTGCTAGGATGTCCTTTGGCAACCTCGGGGGTCACATGGGGATTAATTCAAATGCCCCTGAACTTGCTAGGATGTTGTTTGACAACCTAGGAGTTCACATGGGGTTGTGCTGTGATTATATGTTTTGTAAAAATATTTTATTATTATGATTTCAAAATATTTTTTATTTTTACTGTTTTATTTATAATAGTAATATCATTATCAAATAAAATATCAACCATATTGTCAATAGATGTCATCACATCATCTGCCCAACCTACTATTCTCATATCATTTTCAGTTGTGAATAACCATATTGATCCATATTTTGGTGATATATGATATCCAAGTTTTTTAATACAATCGTTTATTATTTTAGGTTTTATACCAGTATAGCTTGAGGCTGCCCTAATCGAATTAAATCTCTTACAAAATTTGTTTGTCAGATCAAATCCAGCATGTCTCTTTGATTGACAGAAGGACATTATATATAATATTTCATTTGTTTAATATGAAATTTTGTCTAAGGTTCGGGAACTTCTTTCCACCTCTCCAAATATGGAAGGGGGATGGGGGTTTCTGGTCTAGGATCCTTAAACCTCATCTATCTTTACTACTCAAGTCCTTTTTAAATTTTCACTTTGACCACTCTGGTGGTCTAAGTGGTTAAGGCATCCACCTTGGATTCGAAAGGTCACAGGTTCAAACCCCAGCTGAGTCATACCATACCATAGACTTATAAGATTGGTGCTAGCAGCTGCCTCACTTGGTGCTCAGCATTAAGAGGTTAGTATTAGGACTGGTCGTCCTGGTGTCAAGATAATGTGACTGAGTGGGACATCATGCTACATGTCTATAGCATGATCCCCAGTGTTATACATCACTGTAAACTGCCACATTGCAAACATTGTAGCGATATGACTGAAAAGTTGTTAAAGCTATGTTAAAAATCCAAACCACACACACACACACACACACACACACACACACACACACACACACACACACACACACACACTTTGCATTCCTGGGAAATAATTTTTTTAATTTATTTTACAAAACCATTGGTTTTCATTCTTTTCTGTTGCTGACTTTCAGGCCAAAGAGTCCTAACAGTACATCTTGGCATGAATATGGATATATATTGAATACAGTACTGGGACACATAGATCACCTCAAGTCTGATAAAATATTTTAAAGCAGCTTGTATTTCTTCATCAGCTTCAAGGTACTGATACACATGATAGCAGTTGTTAAAGGCATCTCCCATCTTGAGGCTGAGGTCATCATCCAGGACAGTTGTCAACACAGAATTAGTTCTTAATATGTGTATTTGTTGTTTGTTTGATAGTTATAAAACTGTTGATATGAACACAAATAAAATTCTTAAAATCGTCACGTAGTTGTTGTCGTACCATTTGTACCACATATTAAATGACAATACATTTAATCCAGCATAAGATTTCTTTAAACATTTCTCAGCTGTAACCCTTTGTAACAAAAAGTTCTATACCTTTTTTTACTCATTTCTTGTAAAGTCAAGTAACACAAATTTCTTTTTCAATCTCTTTGTGTCTACATGCATACTTTATGCTGATTCAAGACTCCATCCGAGACATTTCCTATATTTAAATCAGTCTTTTGAAGACTAAATTCCCAAAAATGGCATGTAAGCATCATGCAACAACTTGGAATAACCCCCATAGCAGTGAAATAAGGAAAGATTGCCAGTAGCTCCAAGTGTGTCTGTGGTTTTTCTCAGGATTTTCGCAGATTCTTCTTACACCACTTATACTGGCCAGCATGTACAGCCTATCATGTACTGAAACAAGTGGTATTAAGCCCAAGTCCAGTGGTCAAACAGCTATAGGGCCCTGGGTGGTCCAGTGCTCAAACAGCTATAGGGCCCTGGGTGGTCCAGTGCTCAAACAGCTATAGGGCCCTGGGTGGTCCAGTGGTCGAACAGCTATACCGGCCCTGGGTGGTCCAGTGCTCAAACAGCTATAGGGCCCTGGGTGGTCCAGTGGTCAAACAGCTATAGGACCCTGGGTGGTCCAGTGGTCAAACAGCTATAGGGCCCTGGGTGGTCCAGTGGTCAAACAGCTATAGGGCCCTGGGTGGTCCATCGGTCTAAATTGCTCGCCTTTACAGATAACTGAGATTTCACTTCATCTGAATCAATCTTTACCAGCTCATGCTTTTATTGTTATTGTTATTATTATTATTATTGTTATTATTATTATTATTGTTATTATTATTATTATTATTATTTTACGGGAGAGAGACTAGGAGGAAAGGCTATAACATAAACATTTACTCAGCAATATTTTGAGATGACCACCATCATCCCATCACTGAACAACTGGCTTGCAGCAAAAGGGGTTCATTATTAATGACATCTGGTGTCTAAATCAATGGATAGATTACTAAGGAGTCAGAATCTGTAACATCTATTATACCTCCCCCCCCCACACTGACCAATACCATTAATTCATTTGTAATGAGGCCCTGTGGCTCACCATTATCTACTTCTGGACAACTGCATATAAAAACTGCTCTGTTTGCTCTATATCTATGTAAACACATAACAATGTATAAAAACTGCTCTGTTTGCTCTATATCTATGTAAAGACATAACAATGTATAAAAACTGCTCTGTTTGCTCTATATCTATGTAAACACATAACAATGTATAAAAACTGCTCTGTTTGCTCTATATCTATGTAAACACATAACAATGTATAAAAACTTTTTATCCATCGTTGATGACAATAGATAGTCAAATAAATTATTGCAAAATCTTGAACGGTAAATCTGCCATTTGCACCTTATATTACTTTTTTATTTTTCGTATCATGCATAGAGAAGTGCTATTTTGCTTTTTCATGTCATGCACAGAGAAGTGCTATTTTGCTTTTTCATGTCATGCATAGAGAAGTGCTATTTTGATTTTTCATGTCATGCATGGAGAAGTGCTATTTTCTGATGAAGAAACTCCTTCATACTCAGCAAACATCCCACTATGTCATTAATATACTCAACAAACATTCCACTATGTCATTAATATACTCAGGAAACATCCCACTATATCATTAATATAACTAGTTTGAACTGATTTTTAGTAATATGTTTAATTATGAAATAAGACTTTCTAGCTTGTTTCAGTTCTTAGTGATGTATTTATTTCTGAAATAAAATTTTAATTTGATGAAGTAATATCTTAGTCTAATATAGTATTTAAAATTTTAGTCCAATATAGAAGTTAAAATTTAGTCTAATACATACTTTTTAATTTTAGCCTAATAGAGAAATTTTATTTTAGTCATATAAAATTTTTAATTTTAGTCTATTAAATATATCATTTTTAATTTAGTCTAATGTAGAATTTGTCAAAATTATTCTAATATATAATTGTTAATTTTAGTCTAATATAGAACTTTAATAATAGTCTATAATTAGTACTAGTCTAATACAGAATTTAGTCAAATATATAATTTTGAATTTTAGTCTAATATAGACTTTTATATTTAAGTTTATTATACATATAGTTTTTAATTTAGCCTGATATAGAATTTATAATTTAGACTAATACAGAATTTGTAATTTCAGCCCGATACAGGAATTTTATTTTAATTATATATCAAGTTTTAATTGTTGTCTAGTACAGATTTTTAAATTTTAATCTATTAAATATATCATTTAAACTTTAGTCTGATACGCAATTTTAAAAATCAGTCTAACATTCAAGTTCTAATTTTAATCTAATATAAAATTTGTGATATTAGACTAATATCAAATTTCAACTTTAGTATAATAGAGAATTTTTAATTTATTTATGCTAAAGCATTTTCAATTTAAGCCTAATATAGATTTTCAATTTTAGTCTAATATATAATTTTTAGTTTAGTCTAACATAGAATTTTTAATATTAGTCAAATATAGAATTTATAATTCCAGTCTAATAGAGAATGTTTACTTTTAGACTAATACAGAATTGTTAATATTATTCTGAAAAAGAATTTATAATTTCTTCTAATATAGATTGTGTAATTGAGTTTAATATAGAATTTTTAAATTAGTCTAACATAGAATTTGTAATTTTAGTTTATTTATATAATTTTTTAAGTTTTAGTCTAATATAGGATTTTTACTTTTGGTCTAATATATAGTGTTTAATTATATAGTAGCTGTTGAAGGAGACCTGGATTCAAAGGACTACCTGGGGGATTTCTGAATGGTTTCCCACAGATTGACCTGACTCAGAACCACTAACTTTTACATAACTGAATTCCCAATGGGGAAAAAATCATGTAAGGAAGATATCTAAAAATACAAATTTCTATTTCAATTTCTTGGTATCTCTACATGGATACTTTATTAGCTCTACTAATCGTAGACTCTATTCAAGACCTTTCCTCCATTTAAATCAGTCTTTCGAGGGCTAAATTCCCCAAAATGGCATGCAAGCATCATGGAATAATTTGGAATAACCCCCATAACTGTGAAATATAACCCTACTGGATGATAGTAATAGTTCCTTGAGATGTTTAATATCTTCCAAATAGTCATTCTATGCAAAAACTCCCTTCAGGACCTTTCATACCTTTAAGTCAGTCTTTCTAGGACTAAATTCCAAAATATGGCATGCAGCAACTTGGAATAATCTCCATAGAGAAATATAACTCAATAGGGTAATAGAACAACACCTACAGACCTTTGATATCTTAAAGATATTCTTTTTCTGCAAAAACTACCTTGAAGACTTTTCTGCTTTACAATAGTATTTGAAATGATTATTTATTTTTTTTTAAATGTCGTGTATGCATCATACAACATCCACTGAAATAATCCCCATAACTGTGAAGTACAAGTCTATGGGGCAATAATAAAATTCACTTCCTACTATTCATGTTATGCAACATCTTCCATCTAGGTCTCTCCAGCCAAATAGTCTTTTTAGAACTAAATTTTTAAAAAAAGGTATGCTGGCAATATGCAACAGCTTGGATCATACACCCTAGGCTGTGAAATATAACCCTATGGGGCAACAGTAATAATTCCTTTAGAGTTTTAATATGTTCCAAATATTAATTTATTGCTACATCTTCCCTCAAGACCTTTCCTATCTTTAAATAAATCTTTCCAGAACTAAATTCCAAAATGTTACATGCAAGCATCATGCAACAACTTGGAATAAGCCCAATAAGTTCTGTGGGACAATAATAACAAGATCCTTAGACCTTTAATATCTTCCAAATATTCTTTTTCTGCAACAACTTCCATGAAGACCTTTCCTACCTTTACAATAGTTTTAACAATATCAAACTTCCCAACATGGTGTGCATGCATTGTGAGGTAAATTGGAATAACCCTCATAACTGTAGGTTAATAGTAAGTATACCTTTAGAAGTTTTAATATCAGCAGTCCTCCATCCAGATTGATTTCCAAAAGAGCCTAGATGAAAAAATGTCTGCCAACGGACCTCCGAGAAATGGAACAAGCTCAGGGACATGATAAGAGAGACAGCTATGGCGACTCTGGGCCCCAAGAAGCGAACCCATCAAGACTGGTTTGATGAGAACAATGATGCCATTGAAGATCTGCTTGCCAGAAAAAATAAAGCATTCATGGACTGGCAGAATGACCCAAACTCCATCCCCAAAAAAGACCGCTTCAAATCCTATCAAGCTGAGGCTCAGAGAGAAATCCGCAAGATGCATGACCAGTGGTGGGAAAGGAAAGCTAATGAAGTGCAACGCTATGCCGACACTAACAACTCCAAAGAGTTCTACAGTGCCATCAAGTCAATCTTTGGCCCTTCAAAGTCTGGTTCTGCCCTCTTGCTTGCTGCAGATGGCAGTACACTAATAAAGGACAAGGCTGGCATTAAGGACAGATGGAAAGAGCACTTTAGCCAGCTCCTAAACCTGCCCTCATCGGTTAGCCACTCTGCTCTTGAACAAATACTCCAACAGCCAACGCATGACCAACTGAATGTTCCGCCAATGATAGAGGAGTTGAGGATGGCCATTAAACAAATGAACTGTGGCAGGGCACCTGGTAAGGATGGCATCCCAGCGGAGGTGTACAAGGCTCTCAGTGAACAGACTCTAGAGGCATTCCACGATGAGCTAACCAGCATCTGGATGGAAGAGGAGATGCCAGAGTACCTCTGCGATGCATCAATTGTAACCATCTATAAGAATAAAAGCACACGTGCGGACTGCAATAACTATAGAGGCATCTCCCTACTCTCCATAGCTGGCAAAATACTTGCTCGCCTCATTCTCAACAGACTTATCGCATCAGTGTCAGAAGATAACCTACCTGAGTCTCAATGTGGTTTTCGCCCAGACCGTAGCACATCTGACATGATCTTCGCAGTAAGACTAGTCCAAGAAAAGTGCCTTGAGCAGAACATGAATCTGTATGCCGTCTTCATGGACCTGACGAAGGCATTCGACACAGTCAACAAAGACGCACTGTGGGTAATACTCAAGAAGCTTGGTTGTCCTCAGAAGTTTACCAACCTCATCCGGCTTTTCCATGATGACATGACTGGAGAGATTCTCTCAGACAGTGAACCCTCTGAGAAATTCCCCATATCTAATGGTGTCAAACAGGGCTGTGTACTTGCTCCAGTGCTCTTCAACCTCTTCTTCACGCAGGTACTGCTCCATGCCATCCGTGACCTTGACCTTGGTATCTACATCAGATATCACCTGGATGGATCAGTGTTTGATCTCAGACGCCTCGCTGCTAAAACCAAGACGCTTGAAAGACTCATCACTGAAGCATTCTTTGCAGATGACTGTGCCCTCATGGCCCATGAAGAGATTCACCTACAGACAATTGTGGACAAGTTCTCTGAAGCCTCCAATCTATTCGGACTCACAATTAGCCTAGAAAAGACAGAAGTCCTCTTCCAGCCTGCCCCAAACATTGTCCCTTCACAACCCTGCATCACCATCGGTGACACGCAGCTGAAGAATGTGGACAGCTTCAAATACCTAGGCAGCACAATATCCAATGATGGCTCCCTGGACAAAGAGATCACTGCGATGATCCAAAAAGCCAGCCAAGCACTCGGACGACTTCAAACCAAGGTCTTGCAGCACAAGGATATACACTTGTCAACAAAGTTGAAGGTGTACAATGCAGTTGTCCTGACGTCTCTCTTGTATGGCTGTGAAACGTGGACAGTATACCAAAGGCACATCAGTCGGTTGGAACAATTCCACCAGCGCTCCCTGAGAGCCATCATGAGGATCAAGTAGCAGGACCAAATCCCCAATCATGAAGTCCTTGATAGAGCAAACACAACAAGCATTGAAGCCAAACTGAACCAGGCCCAGCTTCGTTGGACCGGCCATGTCATCTGCATGGATCAAAACAGAATCCCAAAGCAACTGTTCTTTGGCGAGCTAGTCCAAGGCAACCGAAACCAAGGCCGCCCTCGCAAGAGGTACAAAGACAACCTCAAGACGCACATCAAATGGGCAGACCTTCAACCGCATCAGCTCGAGCTCGCTGCCTCAGACAGAAGTCACTGGCGAGCCCTGACCAGAAAAGCCAGTTCCACCTTCGAGGCTGACCGCCGCCAGCGTCTTGCTGCAGCCCGTGAGAGATGTCACAGAGCTGCGTCTCAGCCACCCCCAAGTACCGGTGTCCCATGCCCCACCTGCAACCACCTGTGTTCATCGGAATTTGGACTCCGGAGCCACATACGCGTCCATCGTTGATGAGACTACACAAAATGTCTTCCTTGGCCCCCGAGAGACTACCAAGATCTTCCAAATATTCATTTTATGCAAGAACTTCCCTCAAGACCTCTCTTGCCTTTAAACTGGTCTTTTTAGGACTTAATTCCATTATGGCACGAAAGCATAATACAACAACTTGGAGTAACCCCCATAACAGTGAAATATAACTCTATAGGGCTGTATCATTATACATGTATAACTGACCAATGAGTCATGGTTCCACTGGTACTATCTACAGGCGTCTACCTCTTTGATAGCACATTGTGTTAAGACCTCACAGTAGTCAATTGTATATATTAAAGTTATTGATAGTTAGAACACGGCGTCTCATCTTATGTTTTAATGCAATAACACAACATGGTGTCAGATGTGAGATCATAATTGGAATAGCACATGAATCGTAAATGGATATTTTGAAACAATAACTTTACAATCCACGGAAGATTTTGCACGAATTTAGAACCTTAAAAACGTTGAAAATTCTGCATTTGAACTTAATACCTTCGAAATGGATCTTTCCGGCGTGCCAACCCCTACCATGGACTGGGACAATTCCAACCTTACCACATAATGGGCTAAATTTCCACAACACTGTGAAATAATATTTAACGGACCGATTACTAGAAGAAATGATGCGGTCAAAGCCAACAACATTCTACTTTGGGTAGGCCGACAAAGGTAGAGATATTTTCAACACATGGACTCTGACCGATGAAGAAAAAAGGACCCATCAACGCTCTTTACAAAATTCAAACATTACCTGCAACCAAAATCAAATCCGGTCTTTGCCAGATTCAAGTTTAACAATGAAATTCAAGGCTCCAGGACAATAGACCAATACGTGACTTCACTGAAACTCTTGGCCAAGGGCTGTCTCTTCAAAGACAAAGACGACATGATTCGAGATAGAAATGTTTTTGGGGTATCATCATTAAGGTTACGAGAAAAACTTATCAGCGAAGGTGAAAAGTTGACCTTGGAAAGGGCCATTAACATCAGTCAAAGCCATGAATATGCCCAGGAACAGCTCCAGACCATGTCTGCATCAGCCCGACCAGAAGTGCATGCAACAATTCAACGACAGGCTAAGACAAAAAAAAATACAGTCGAAGAAGAAATGGACCACGTCTTCCAGACAGAGCATCGACGCGACCTGTGGACACTGCGGATACAAATCACATTCAAGCCAGGACAAGTGCCCTGCAAAAGGAAAGACTTGCAATAAGTGTCATAAACTCAATCACTTTGAGAAAGTCTGTAGATCAAAAATGGTCAGTGTGATTAACAATGAATATCAGAACCAGGATTTATATATTGACAGTGTAACAAGGGATAAATCTGCCAATGGCCAGGCATATGTGGCGATAGAGGTAGGACCCAATTTAACTTCTATTGATTTTAAATTGGATACTGGCTCTCAAGTTAACATCATACCCTCGCATATATTCAAAAAGCTAGGCATTAAGCACCCACTTCAATCTACATTGAAAACATTATCTGCATACGACGGAAAATTATTGAGTACAACTGGTACAGTCAATCTCACATGCAAATGCACTGAACGTACACATGATCTCGAGTTCAACACTGTTAAAACGAAAGCACCACCTATACCTGGTTTACAGTCTTGTATGGAGTTAGGCTTAGTTAAATTTACATCCTCTGTTCAGACACATATGTCAAATTTACAATGTAACAAGAGTACGCCCCTCACTAAGGCGGTTGTTCTCAAGAAATATGCCGTAGTCATCAAAGGCATAGGTCTTTTCCCAGGGGAATGTACCATACACATCGACCCCAAGGCTACACCTGTAGTGTACCCTCCCCGGCGAGTACCTGTTGCACTTCAAGACAGACTCAAAACTGAACTTCCTTGCATGGAAAATGAAAATATAATTGCCCCGGTTACATAACCTACAGCTGGGTAAATTCTATGGTTGTCGGCAAAATGCAATCGTTTAAACTAAGGGTATGTCTCGACCCACAAGATCTTAACAGGGCAATTTTGCGTCCCCATTACCCTATGCGCACATTAGATGATATCCTACCACAATTATCAGGTGCAAAATACTTCACCAAATTGGATGCACGGTCAGGATATTGGGCAATAAAACTGTCACGTGACTCTTCATACCTCACAAATTTCAACACCCCTTACAGCCGTTACCGTTTCTTGCATCTCCCATCTGGTTTGAAATCATCTCAAGATGAATTCCAAAGGCAGATTGATAAGAGTTTTGAAGGTTTAAATTGTATCGTTTCGATTTGTGACGATATACTAGTTTTTGGACGCACACGCGACGAACATGATACAAATTTGAGAAATATTCTCAAACGTTCCCTCGAAAAAGGAATCCGGCTAAATAAGGAAAAACTAGAAGTAGGCGTCACAGAAGTACAGTACTTCGGGCACATTCTGTCAGCAGAAGGTCTCAAACCCGACCCTGCCAAAGTAGCAGCGGTCAGAGAAATGGAACCCCCTCATAACCGTGCAGAGTTAGAAACCATTCTTGGCATGCTTAACTACTTGTCCAAATTTGCCCCAAATATGGCAGAGGCCATCGGTCCATTAAGACAACTGTTAACGAAAGACGTAAGAGTTTTCATGGGACTCTCCTCAAATAGACGCATTTCAAAAGATCAAAGACATAATTAATATAACCCCGGGACCTGTTATGTCCTATTTTGACCCTAAGAAACCACTGACCTTGCAATTTGACTCGTCAAAATATGGGCTTGGTGCCGCCCTAATGCAAGATGACAAGCCCGTGGTTTATGCATCAAAATCCTTGACCACGACTGAAATTAATTATGCTCAAATAGAGAAAGAAATGTTCGCTATACTATTTGGATGCAAACGGTTCCATCAATATGTATACACGAGAAATTTACATGTTCAAACTGACCACCTTCCACCTGTCTCAATAATGAAAAAGCCCCTCTTTGCAGCCCCACCGTGACTACAACGATTGCTTTTGCAACTACAGCGTTATGACCTAGAGGTAAAGCATTACTAAGGTAAGAACATACCAGTAGCAGATACACTGTCCCATAAGTTCTTATCTGATACACATCCTATCATATCTGACGGTATAGATATGCATGTGCATATGATGTTATCAGCATTACCTGTATCTGATCGTAAGAAGGAAGAAATTCAATCTCTCACTGAACAAGAACCCCAGTTGGTCATACTGAAACAGATCATAATTGAAGGTTGGCCTGAAAAGAGGTCAAGCTGTCAATCAGAGATAATTGACTATTGGAATTATAGAGATACACTTTCAGTTGTAGATGGGTTAATCTTGAAAGGTCACAAAATAGTCATACCACAAGCCCTCAGGCAGAAAATACTAGAAACTGTATATTCAGGACATTTAGGTATTGAAAAATGTCTGAAAAGAGCCAGAGATGTTTTATTTTGGCCAAGAATCTCAGCTGACATTTCCGATTTAGTGTCAAAAAGCTCTATCTGCTTAGAGCGCAGAAGTTCTAACCAAAAGGAACCTCTCATTACCCATGACGTCCCTGAATACCCATGGCAAAAAGTCGCCACAGACCTATTTACATGGGATAATAAAGAGTACATTGTTGTATTAGATTATTTCAGTCGCTACCTCGAAGTTAAGGCACTCGTAAGCTCAAAAAGTTGCACTGTTATCAATCACATGAAAAGCATTTTCGCGTGCTTTGTAATACCGGAAGTGGTTGTCAGCGACTACCAAACATGCTATTCTTCCCGCAAGTTTGCAAGTTTCGCGAAAGAATGGGACTTTAAACATGTTACATCAAGTCCCACATACCCTCAGTCGAACGGCCTAGCAGAGAAAACAGTTCAAACTGTAAAGAGAATTCTCTCAATAGCAAAAACCGACGGCAAAGAACCACTTATAGGCATATCAGAGTATCGAGCCACTGCTCTTGATATCGGGTTCTCACCAGCAGAATTATTGATGGAGAGACAGCTCAGATCAATTCTCACAAAAGCCCGCGAAAAATTAATTCCCAAAACACCCATCACCGCTGAGGTCAAAAAGAAAATTACACTTCGTAAGAAGAAAACAAAGAATTATTATGATAAAAGTGCAAAACCACTTAAACCACGGGAATCAGCCCAAGTTCAATTGAAAGGTCAAAACTGGGAACCTGCCGTTGTAATAAGAAAACACAGCGAAAGGTCATACAATGTTCGCACTAAAGATGGTACCATTTATCGTCGCAATAGATGTCAGCTCATGAAAACTAATGAAACACACCCCCTACAATGTAATATAAATGCGCCCTTCTCTCAGATTGACAACACACTGTGTACAGCTGTATCACTCGCAGAAAATGCCAGTAAATCAATTTCAGAATCAATGGAATCTCAATGTTTCAGCCAAAGTACACCTGAGCCTGATGCAATAATTCCACAAGACTGTCAGCAAAACCGATGCTACACACGTTCTGGAAGGCTGGTAAAACCAAAGATAATAGTGTCAGTGTAATATCAGTTCCTAAAACCTGGACATATCCTGGATAAGAAACAGTTGTGAAATCCTGCACTCACAGATAAGAGAGACTCAGCTAATAGAACAGTCATTAGTGTAGCACAATGTATGG
The DNA here is from genome assembly GCA_016617855.1 of Megalonaias nervosa. NCBI lineage: Eukaryota > Metazoa > Mollusca > Bivalvia > Unionida > Unionidae > Megalonaias > Megalonaias nervosa. The sequence continues at coordinate 28,572 of JAECUM010000097.1, forward strand.
TTTTGTTGATAAACACAGATGGTGATTCAAGATAAGGACCAGCAGTGTACATTAAATAGCAATCAAACAAGCAACAGGATCTTTAAAAAATGTACAATGCATTCTCAGTCTGTCTCGGAGATTTATTCGTTGATCATTGTAATCACTGCTATCAAAGACGCGCTTGATTTTGATATATTAGTTTTATTGGCTCATGATTCATTTAGACAGTTTGTTAAAAGTTTTATTAAAACTTTGTCTTTGTAAGAAGAGAGATGTAACATTATACATGTGTAACTGACCAATCAGAACCCTCAGTGATTGAGTCATAGTTCCACTGGTACTATCTATAGACATCTGCCTCTTTGACAGCACTCTGTGTTGAGACCTCACAGTAGTCACTTGTATATATTAAAGTCATTGATAGTTAGAACACGGCGTCTCATCTTATGTTTTAACGCAATAACACAACAAGGGCAATTTTGAAAATCCCTTTAGACCTGTTAATATCTTCTATATATTCTTTCTCTGCATCAAATCTCTTGAATACCTCTATTACCTTTAAAATGGTCCTTAAAATGATTAAATTTCCAAAAATGGCATGCAAGCATCATGCAACAACTTAGTAAAAATCTGCATGACTTTGAAATATAACTCTTTGGGTGGGGGATAGTAACAATCCCATTAGATCATTAATACATTCCAGATATATGTATTTGATGAAATGACTCTCTTTAGGATATCAGGCAACAGTTTGTAGTAGGTTTCATATTGGTGAAACTTTGCAGTGGTCCAATTATATCTTTTCTACATTCAAGCTATTCCCTTAGGACTAAAGTCAGAAAAATTTCCTCAAGACATCATTGAACAGATAGGTGTAACCTTCATTACTGTGAAATATTTCCCTACCATCAGATAAAAAGTTTCATCATGACTATCTATTTTGCAAATAGTTCTCTACAACATTCCAACAAAATGTTTTGTTTCAGTCTTATCCAGCAACACGAAATCAAACTTATTACAAATATAATACAAAGAAATAAGATCAGTGGTTAAATCAATCAATCAATCAAAATTTAAATATATTATTTTATTAAATATTTTTACAAGAATATTTCAAGTACAAATATTTTTTCAAACATATATTTCAAATACAAATATTTTTGAAACATATTTAAAGTACAATTATTTAAAAATGCCATGAAAAAGAAAAATAAGATTAAGTAAATATAAACATTTTAAATAAATACATACATTTTTGAAAACCAGCGATTAATTTGGAATTCCAAGTTGTTGCGCGCATTTTCTCGAGAAATGGCTGTTCTAAGTTGGTGCCATGCAATTTCTCGAGAAAGAGCGCAACAATTTGGAATTCTGAGTTGTTGCACGCAATTTCTTGATAAATGGCCTATTCAATGTTGGAGCCCAATAGAAGTAAGTAAACTAAAGAAGCGAAAATCATCAGGTATCACGGTACCAATTGTTTTTCCATTGACCTCAATGCTAATGTTTTGTGAAATAAATATACTTTCTATCCTACCTCAGCATGCATGTCACCCACTGTCACAGAGAACAATGTTAGATTGTCAATTTGACAAGGACAGAACCAGGTACTCCATTGCATTTAAGAGAGATAACTCTGCTGGAACTAGACAGGGGTAAGAGTTATCTAGTTACACCAGACACATTTTCAGTCATGTGTACCACATTTTAAAAAAATCATAAAAAATACAAAATGTGATATAGTTATGAATTAACATAATCTCACATGTTGCCAAGAGGCTCAACTTTTTTTTAAGCCTAACAGAAAGTACAACTCTTACATAATGCACCAATCACAGCTAGTTTTGTGGTTCATTTCTGAATGCAATGTTCCCTACACCTTAAGCTCCGCCCATCAGGGGTTGTACAATTGGTACTGTTATACCATCAATTAGCTCAGTGACATGTGAAAAATAATAAATAATTGCTATAAACACATTGAATATGTATCGTAGAGTCACAAATGGGTAAATAAAAATGCAAATTGGTCAAATTATAAAGGATGTCGGCCACCGAATTCGGTACTCCATATTATCGATCGAAACCAGTAGACTATGGTGGCAGGGTACAGTTTCGTAAATTGGCCCATGGGCAAATTTCTTAACTTAAGACTATGGTGTGAAATTTTCAGCTATTATTGTTTACTAATTAAAGATAGGGATATATTTGTGGACTAGATGTTTTGGGTTTGTGTTGTTCTTGAAATTGATGTCAGGCATGTACACCTTCCATATTTACTGTGCAGTATGTTGATAGTGAAATACCAATAGTCGGCTAGGAAGAAGAGCTAGCCTCCCATAGCCATAAGGCCATAGAACACAATTAATTTTACTATATATTCTCTACATTTGTTTCTCAGTACTGAACTTTCCACTGTGTGACAATCAATACAAATCATATGCCAATCTAAAATACCTTCAAAGATGACTTTACGGTGAAGTTCTTGTCAGGGGTTGACCTGCATTTTTTTGAGAGGCTGAATTGTAAACAAAACAACATGCAATGGAACACAGATTTCACTTCCGGATCATCACCAAGGCCTTATTACTCACTGTGCACTGTCTCCGAAATACACACAGACAACCACACCATAAGCTCATATTCTAAAGAATAAACAATTGCCTTTAAATCCTTACCAAGAATGCCTAAATCTAACTCTTGTATCACCACCAAACGGAGACAGGAAAAAATGATCTAAAAATAGACTGGGACTACATTCGTGGGTACTGAACCGGAACTATTAATTGTGACCTAAGGCCTTTTGAAAGGCCCAATTTGTATGGCCAATTTTAGTCAAACTTTTATACTTGCATGCCACACTTATTTCAACTTTAAACATGAAGTCTTTTGGAATTTCCTTGCAAACAAGACATGTGACAGCTGTCAGAAAGTGTGTAGTGGTGGTGTTCCACAGGGTGCAAGTTGTGGTCCAAGTGTTCTTGAGAAACCAAAACTAAATTTGCTATATCTTCCTTAATTACAGGAATTTTTCAATGCAGTAAAAACCTAAATGTATTACATGATAAGGCCTGTCTGAAAATATGTTCGAAATTTAAAAATAATGATATATTAAATTTTAATGGAAATTTAAATAAACATTTAAATTTTAAAAACTAAATTTTTTTAAAAAATTAAATTTTCACACAAGTTATAAGATTCATTTTGACAAATTTAAGACAGCAAAGTTGATTAATGAATGGTATTTAAAACAAATGGTAGTTTGGGTCTGTACAACTGATAACATTTTTCCCAGGGGTACTGAAGCATGATAGCTCACAGTGATTTTGGCAGCAAATTGCAATATGCCTATCCAGATGCATATAGGTGTACACACTAAAGAAACAATGACAGGTGCTATGTTCCACATTTATTGTGTCAGGTACTTGGGCAGTTGTTTGTATAACTAATAGTGCACTCAAATTTAAAGTTTTGGTGGGACCACTACCATGTTTTATAGCAAAAATGCATTCCATTTTAATGTCGATAACTACAAAAGTCAACAATGTGATAGGAAAATACAGTTTCAGGGAGGTTCCACCTTACTGAACCATGGTGCGAATCTCTCTCATGAAGATCTAAGCCATGTCTTTGAGGTGCTGTATATCAGTGTGCTGATATGAACTAATCTTGGTCACTTATAGCAGTACACTGCACATGTCCTTTATGAAACTTTGCTATCACCACCAGACTACTGGAGAGCTTCCAAACTGATCCAACTCTAACACTTTGTTCCAGATACCAGGCCAGACCTGAAAATATATAACATGTTTCACTTAATTCTAGAAAACTGTAAGATGTAGGCAAATGAAATTAAAATGTGTTGGATATGGTGATTTCAAAATAACATTCAGGTTGCAAACATGGGAAAAAATAGTAAACTTTACAGAGTGACACTCAGAAATGTGAAGCAATGGGCATGTATTAAAGTGATAAATGCATCCTAAAAAATAGATGATGTTTCTACAAGTATATTTAGCCATTTACAGGTTAAATAACTAATCAGGTAGAGTATGTATCATCAAGTTTAAGGCAATGTTGGAACGGTGAGGTTTGATCATTGGTGCAAACATTAGTACATACCAGTATACTGGAAAGTCAAATGACAATGTACCAAATTAAAATTTATTACTATAAGCAATCTTATTCATGAGGAAAATAACAATTTTGGATATTGCAAGTGAATACAGCCAAATGTGGCCACACAGATCAACTATAGGTACCAACAGATCCTATATCATCAACCAAATGTGAAATTCTGATCCCCAAAACTTGTAAACAAGGATGGACATTTGCATGTGTGGGACATATGCAATGTACTTATTAAAATCACATGTGCAAACATAATTCAAATGATCTGTTTGAACATTTTTAGTATATTTTTAAGAGTGTTGGTTACCAGTTATTAAGCTCAATGATTCAATGGAATCAGATATCAGCTGATGCTGCAATACCGCACTCTGTCAAAGTACTAAATTGAAATATGTTACCATACAGAGGCATATTCATGATGAAAATAACATCTTGGATATTTGAAGTGCACACAGCCAGAACTGAGCCTTACAGGTTCACTATAGGTACTACGTCAGCCTATATGATGTACTGAATGTCAACTTTTGATCCCAAACATTCTAAAATATATGCATATTTGTTCATGTCAGCTATGTAACCATGTTAAGATTAGTTGTGCAAAATTAAATTCAAATAATCTGTTTGAATATTTCTTCTGTAATCTTTAGAGTGTCAGTTAACAAATATTATTAGTAATTAATAATGCATAAAGCAAAATGGATCATTAGAATTCCCATAATATCATCTAGGCCACAATGTCGCACTACATCAATCAATATCTTAAAGAAACTGAACAATAAAATGGAATGCATTCTGTGTTCAACTTACATCCTTTTGCTGTTTTCTTACATGCAAGGGTAAATATACCTGGGGAAAGTATATTTTATCCCTTTGACCTGTATTTCATTCTCAAACAGCTTAATATGATTTTGTAGAGAACTTGAGCAGGTTCTAGTATAAAGTCTTCATCTCTGTCCTCTCACTAAATACCCTATAACTATGTTTATAAACAATTGCTGATAGCTATACAAGCAGATATGTGTTACTCAGGAAGTCACCCCATCATAAATGCATAAATTAACTGCTTGGACCCCAAATAAATAGTTTCAATGACCTAAAGGTACAATACAAAATAGAATTTTGTCTTCATGTATTATAAATGAAGGTCTCATTTTGACTTACAAAGATATTTTCTCTGATAAAATTTGACAAATATCCATCATTTGATCTTGTATATGGTGTAGGATTATATACATGCTGATATCATTTAATATCATTCCCAATAAATATTATATATGTGCATTTTTGGTGGAAAATTTTATTTTTTAATTTTTTTAAAAATTTCATTAAAATTTTTAAAATAAAAATCAATTTTTTATTTTTAATTTCATTCTTATATATTTAAAGTCATTATACATAACATATTAAAATTTCATGTGTCTATCATTAATAATAAAGATTTTATATCAGTTTAAACTTTACTCAAATACTGCACTGACAGGCCATAGAACACAATTAATTTTACTATATATTCTCTACATTTGTTTCTCAGTACTGAACTTTCCACTGTGTGACAATCAATACAAATCATATGTCAATCTAAAATACCTTTAAAGATGACTTCACGGTGAAGTTCTTGTCAAGGGTTGACCTGCTTATTTTTGAGAGGCTGAATTGTAAACAAAACACCATGCAATGGAACACTGATTTCACTTCCGGATCATCACCAAGGCCTTATTACTCACTGTGCACTGTCACCGAAATACACACAGACAACCACACCATAAGCTCATATTCTAAAGAATAAACAAATTGCCTTTAAATCCTTACCAAGAATGCCTACATCTAACTCTTGTATCACCACCAAACGGAGACAGGAAAAAATGATCTAAAAATAGACTGGGACTACATTCGTGGGTACTGAACCGGAACTATTAATTGTGACCTAAGGCCTGTTGCTGTTATTATTAGGGTGTAAGGTGTTGATATAGATAAACTTCACATCAAATAATCTGGAAACAGGGAACCAAAAGTAGGCTGCAGAATTTATTAATGTGTAAAAAATTCCAGATCAGTATTACGTGGCCGTTTACCTCCAATCAAAATGTAGAAAACGCAGTCAATTCATAAAAATTGGAATTATAAAAACATATTTTCTTGGAATGTGTACATTCTTGTTTTATGTGATGTCTTTACTGATGTGATAGTGGTCTGGGTGCAACTTGCAACCTCACAGTCCATGAATTTGACTCTCAGGTCTGTCAGGTTGCTTTTGAAGTTCCAACTCACAGCTGCCTGGTTCGTTGATCAATCTTGCACCAAGTCTGTTGGGTGCTGTTGATGTTACACTTCACAGCTGCCTGATTCTTTTGTCAATCTTGTACCAAGTCTGTGAGGTGCTGTTGAAGTTCCAGCTCACAGCAGCCTGGTTCTTTCATCAATCTTGTTAGATTATTGATACAATGATCCAGACTGACCTAAAACTATATGATTCTGATAAATTTGGGAGGTATCAAAGTAAACATCATGAAACTACAGACTCAAAATTTCAGTTTTACTCTGAATGGTACAAATTATTTCAAGAATATATTTACACTGCTACTTAGGATAAACAGGCCACAAAATTACATAAAGATTTCTGTTAGCTGATATGACTTTTGTATATCAGATAAAATTAGGGGTTACTGCAAATAGCAACAGTACATGTACATTTACTAGGGTAACATCTAGGTTTTGTCCTGGAAGAAGAAACTTGGCTTTGTCACATGGAATAATGTCATTCAAAATATGCTTATAAATTTTGCAATGGCAATTTGTATCAGGAGAGGAAAATGGAAATCCTTGGTACAAACTTTACTCTTAGAAATTGATTTATGTACATTCCCATTACCCACAGTTACAAATATATATTTGACTTGATACCCACAACCATGATTATATTTGTGACTTGATGTACAATCCCATTACCCACAACCATGATTATATTTGTCACTTGATATACATTCCCATTACCCACAATCATGATTATATTTGTAACTTGATATACATTCCCATTACCCACAACCATGAATTATATTTGTGACTTGATATACATTACCCACAACCATGACTATATTTGTGACTTGATATACATTTCCATTACCCACAACCATGATTATATTTGTGATTTAATATACATTCCCATTATCTGCAACCATGGTTATATTTGTGACTTGATATACATTTCCTTTACTGACAACCATGATTATATTTGTGATTTGATATACATTCCCATTACCCACAACCATGATTATATTTGTCACTTGATATACATTTCCATTACCCACAACCATGATTATATTTGTCACTTGATATACATTCCCATTACCCACAACCATGATTATATTTGTGACTTTATATACATTTCCATTACCCACAACCATGATTATATTTGTCACTTGATATACATTCCCATTACCCACAACCATGATTATATTTGTGAATTGACATGTATTACCATTATCCTCAACCATGATTATATTTGTGACTTGATGTGTATTACCATTACCCACAACCATTATTATATTTGTGAATTGACATGTATTACCATTTCCCACAACCATGATTATATTTTGACTTGAGATGTATTACCATTTACCCACAACCATGATTACATTTTGACTTGACATGTATTACCATTACCCACAACCATGATTACATTTTGACTTGACATGTATTACCATTACACACAACTATGGATATATATTGATTGATGCATTACCATTACCCACAACCATGATTATATATTGACTTTAGATATATTGCCATTACCCACAACATGATTATATTTTGACTGATTTATTACCATTAGCCACAACCATGATTATATTTGACTGATGCATAACCATTACCCACAACATGATTATATTTTGACTTTAACTCGGACAGACCTCACTTGTCATTTAAATTTAACTTGGACAGATCCCACTCTCTAGTTAAATTTAACTTGGACAAACTTCACTCATCATTCCAAAAAAAGCATATTCTACTAACTTTTCAAAGTTTACAATTTTTCCAAATTTTTACATATTGAGGCTGAAGTTGCTGTTTACTAAAATGTCAGATTTTTATTTAAAATTTAGAAAATGCCTTTTAGGTCCAGAAGGCTGGTGGGAATTTTTTTTAGATATCATTATAGTGGATCTTGGATTGTATATGCAATGTTTCAGAACCTCATAGGACAGCCACTTGACATTGTGTACTTCTCAAAACTTAAGTTGAAAAAGTCCATCAGTTTTTCAATGGCAGCCACTTCACCTTGTTTGCAAGGTGAGTTTCAGCTGCTTGACATGTTGAGAGAGTTAGCTGATTTGCTACACAAAGTATATTGCTCAAGCATTGACTATGCACATACTTTTGTTGATATCCTTGCCAGTTGCTGTCATCCTGCTAGCACCATCAGACTTTAAGCTTTTTATTTTACTCTGCTGAACACCCAGGTCACAAAGTTGCAGATATATTTCATTTTCAGTTGACAAACCAGTTCCCTCACTAATCTTAATATTTGTGATAAATTCTGTTGAAACCTGCATACTTTCAGGGTTAGTGTCTAGGCATAGATGATAAGACATTTATTAACAATTATATCAGCAAGAACTGTAACAGTTGATGAAATTTAGCTTTTCTCACAGTTGGTTCTCCAACATGTTTGATATGGATTGCAGAAATAAATCCATACAGGTGTAAGATGAATTGATTCATGTGATGGATTTTCAGACTGGTGCAAATGTTTTATATTGGGTACCTCTGAAATGGGAGCAGATGAATTAGAGATTGGAACTTACTCAACAGCATTGCATTACTAACCAGCCAGTATGCTACTCTAAGTTTAGCTAGGACCCCCTTGGACTTTGAGATTGTTCCATATGCAATTGAAGCTTTGGGGCTAAAAGAGCTGTGGTGATAAGCTGTTTTTTGGAGATTATCCAAATAGTGTTCAATATTCTAGTTTACTGACTTAGGTCTGCTTGGTAAACATGCTGAACAAGATTCCTGTCCTTAAAAAAGAACAGAACATCAAACTAACTAATGGTACTATATGATTATAGAGCACTTTTATTCCAAAAACACAAGTAACATAAAATGGTTATAGGATGGCTAATATTTAAATTATTGCAGATAAATAAACATACATTTGTTGGCTGAGATCATCAGTCATATTAAAGACTTGTTCTGGAAAGGCTGGTTTTATATCTGTTATGTATATGTAATTAAATTACTTGTGTGTTAGTTTTAAATTTTTTATTTTATTTTTATTTTCATTACATGTAATGATAACTTTATTCACTGGATTAGACTTTTTTTCGGAAAATTCAGTTTTCTGTTTTGACCTGATTAAAATGCAGTTGTGTTGCAACATTATATTTTTAGCTTACCTAGTTCCTGACCTCGTTTCTAAATTGGTAAACACTGAGTGAAAGTCATTGGTCATAATCAAGCTCATTCTTGGCATGCATCAGCCCTGTTGTAAAAAACCTTTTTTTTTTTTTAAAAATTCATTTCCAGTGTGGGAATCATTGATTCTTAGCTAAGGCTATACTAGCCTACTTGCTAATTGACATATTATTTTACTGCATTGTTCAGATTAAGTGATCATGTGACCCATCATGGGGTCTAAACTGCATTTTAGTTAAGCATTAAAACAGATGTTTTGTAGTGTTTTCATTTGGTCGTAAATTAATACCTTCAGAGCTCAGAGGTATTTTGTGTTGTGACCGGTTCGAGTTAAGAGTTTTTTTTATTTAAAATAATTTATATTTCCTGGAAAATACCAGTGATCATCAAAATTCTTGGACAAAGACATGTAGTGGAAATTATTCTGGAATTCTAAACTGGAACATTATAAATTGTGATTCAATGAGGAACTGATGACATCTGTACAACATCTCATCTGACGTCATCGCCTTCCATCTTGGAACTTCATCGGGATTCAAACTTTGATTCATTTAGAACTTTTTAGTGATAGGACTTATATTTTTAAATTCTAGGATTAGTTTTTGGATTAGATTCACAAACCGTAAGTCCTTTTTCATATTTTTACCTTGTTTTCTAGGGAAATAAATTATTGTTGTTAAATTTTATAAAGCTTGTTGGCTTCACTCTTTTCTTTGTTACTGTGTACAAACCTAGTCACATAACATACCAAAGAACAAACAACTAATACCACTACTATTACTTCAACTGTGAAAAGGCTACTTCACAACAAACAAGAGCAAAATTAATTAACAAATTTTGGTTTACACTGTACACAAACCCTTAAAATATTCATTTTGGTTTACACTGTACTCAAACCCTTAAAATATTAGTTTTGGTTCACTCTATGCAAACCTGTCAAATATTAATTTTGGTTCACTCTACACAACCTGTAAAATATTAATTCTGGTTCACTCTACACAAACCCTTAAAATATTAATTTTGGTCCTCTCTACACAAACCCGTCAAATATTAATTTTGGTTTACACTGTACACAAACCTGTCAAATATTAATTTGGTTGATTCTACACAAATCCTTAAAATATGTAACTTGTTGAATCTGTTGTAATGGACATACGAAAAAAATTGCAACAGAAATTACAGGAGCAATGAAGCTTATGAGATCAGAAAAGCCAGGCAGAAATTACAGGAGTGATGAAGCATATGGGATCAGAAACACCAGTAACCAATGTGTTAAAAATTCCCTGTGGTTCCATGGTAAAAATCTAAATGGGGAGGGGGGGGAGCAAAATTGTATTATGGGAATTAGAATTATCCCTATCTGATCAAATGACACTCAGCAGGCATAGAAATAGGTAAAACTTATATGCACATGTATAAATTTCATCGCAAATCCCATCATAACATTACATTTAAAATTATATCAGTACTATTAATTACTGAAGAGTCTTAGCCCAGTCTATTTGTCACATCATTGGAGGGGGAAAATAGTGTTACAACATACCCATGTCTATCCATCACATCTCATTTAATTCCTTCATCTTTTGTTTATCATCAATTTTATTTTCCCTCAATAACTTTTAAAGGACTTGATTGAAACTAAATTAAGTATGAAGCTTTGGTTTTCAGAGGAAACAATTATGGAGTTAGGCTCTGTTTGCCCATTAATTGTATTGCCATGGGTTTCCATGTTGTTTGGACACTTTTTTAATTTGAATTGTTCTAAATAATCTCTTTTCATGTAAATATTTTCATTACGAGTCACATTCATCTTGTGAGTAAGAACTAAAAACAAATTTTATGATGATTCCCTGTGTATAACTGTTTCTTATCTGTAAATCATTTCTCAACAATTTAAACCTATTGCTCACTTCAATCCCAGTGTCGTCTTTGGATAATTTTCTCCTGTATTTTTTGGCAGGAGTTCATCCACCATCAGTGCAGAGAGACCTGTGGTCCAGACAACTATTGATGAGGAAGAACTTCGAAAGTTTGCCCTTTTGTCTCAACAGTGGTGGGATGAACAAGGGGAATTTGAAGCTCTCCATGCACTCAACCAACTCAGAATTCCCTTTGTGAGAGACGGACTCCTGAACCAGCGAGGTAGTCCTCCCCTAGATATTACGCAGCCACTAGCTGGCTTCTCAGTCCTGGATGTTGGGAGTGGAGGAGGCCTGCTGGCTGAGGTAAATACAGTAGAATCTGTATCTAATGGCTTTTTAATGTCCCAGTCACAAGTCTGGTATCACAATTTTTTTCTGATGTTCTGTTGAAAATGCATCCATCCTGGGGTAGCTTGTTAGCATAATTACGCACATCCTACCTTATATACTCCATTTTAAGATGAGTACAACTGCGAACTGCACACTCTGATCTGCCATTGCTTAAATTTGCTGGCAGATGTGGATCTGTGCAGTGTGTTAGGAGTAATCAGTAGAACATCCAACATTGACCCAGATATGCATGCACATTATTATACATGCTAACCAGTACACTTTTGGTGTAATGATTATGCTTTTCGTCACCTAATTATGTCTTACATTCACCTGTATATGGATTACACTTTTCTGGTTCATTAAAAAATGAAATTAAAACAATAAAAGTTGTTTGGTGTTTTTATCATCATCTCTTTCTCATTCATCATATAAATTTGAGAACATTCTTAAAAGAAGACTGCTGCATAAAAGTACATTTGTCCATCCTAGGCATACATGTTCTTTCCTTATTTTCTATTTATAGCAACTGTATCTGACACATTTCCAAGAAAACAGATGGGTTTCTTAGATTTGAAACTGCCTGACGAATTCATTATATTGATAATATAGTGTGTTAACAGACCAGTCTGTACTTTTAAAGAAAATGCTCCAGATGTTAAGTGAAACCAGCATGAACAGTGTGACTTTTGGATGTTCTGTGACTAAAAAACATTAGAGCAGATGGATCCTTTCAAACTTCAAAACATGTCAAATCAGAAATAGGATAAATCAACACCATTTTACAAATTTGAAAAGAAGAATATGAGAGTGATGCAATACAGCACTTGGATTGAGCACATCGTCATGCTCATTGCAGAACTTGTGAACTTCACAATCATTCAACGAAGTTAGACATGTACGCTAGTTGTAGTAAGCGTTGAGTATAAATAATTTCTTAGTATGTTTTTTGTCTGTATTTTGGTTCTAATCCACATGGATTTAGCCCATTTTTGGCAACAATTTTGACCAGTTTCAGAATCAGGTTAGTAGCCATAAAATGATTTTTTTTTCATACGGTGTACTGTAATTATGACATGTAATATATAGGTTACACTTTTTATGCCCAGATTACATTTTTGGGCCGCTTGGCAGCAATTATGCTTCTCAGGATATGCATGCTATGGAAGATCAGGATGTTCGTTGTTTGCAGTTTGACTTGACTTATAAGTGAGTGTATAGGTACTCAGTTTGTATATTGAAATTCTTTAGACATGTTTGCATATGTACATTTAATGATAAGGTTTTAATTCCATTTTAGTGATTTGTACAATATCATTTGTAAACATTTTAAAAGAAGATGAAATTGTAGTTCTTTCAGAAACATGATTACAGCATTTAAATTTTTGGCTTTTTTCAGTTTATTAATGCAGTACAACCTGTTATGAGCAACCTCTGCTATGAGTGATCACCTGTCATTTCCAACCACAGTTGTAATGCACGGATCAATTTTATTATATAAACGCTCTGTGGAGAGTGACCACCTGCTGAATGCGACCAGCTACCATGATGTGTTGCCAAAATATGCATTTTGACACTACCATGAACTTCCACATCACAAATACGGGGATAAAACTCCACCGATCTTTATTTAATTCCCATAACAGTGACCACTTATACTGTTCTAATGTATGAAAAAAAGGAATGACTACAGAGATCTGAAATTTTGTTGTAGTGTTTTATATTTATATTGTAAACCAGACTAAATGTAAATTATTCCAGCATGTAGCCTGGTTCCTGGCCTTATCATAGTTACCGCCCATATGTATGAGTAGGACCAGTATCCAGCCCTTTGAATGACTGGTATCATGACCTTTATGTAATCATTTGTAACAATGACTGCTTGAATAGTTAAGATTGCTCTGATCAAAAACAAATATAAAAAAATAGTCTAGCTACCAGTTTGTATGTAATGACAGATGGTACAGTCCATAAACCAAGTTAATGTACATGTTGTGGATTGCCATTGTAGTGCCGAAATCAAGGTAGTGGTGGTGTATATTGTTTTGTTTTTAGACTTAATCCTTATTGCCTGGGTGTGAATAAGGTCTTTGTCTGTTAAACCATCAAGTGAGAATATTTTGACATATTCGACTATAGTGTTAAAGGCTTGTGATGTTTGTTGTTTTTTCCCTGATGTTACAGTGAATACATCCCACTCACCAAGGTGCCGTGGATTCAAGTTTGTGCAACCAGGTTACATGCTTTGTTTATACAGTTAATCCCCATATGTCTTCTTTGAATTAAGCCATTGACTTTTGTCTCTAAGTAAATGATTATGTTTCTTGATGACATAATCGTTTCTTTTTATTTCATTAATTGTTTGATGTGCAATAATATTACAGGTAACTACTAATAATGTTAACACCTATAGTACCTTAATAACAAGGAGCTGGGAAAGTGTTAATAAAGACACCAGTGAGTGATTTTGAGCCCTAAAATGGTGTTAAATATGAGCCAGATGTACATGCTGGATGGACAAAAAAAATAGACGGCATGATCCTTTCAGTGATATTTCTAAATTAAGTATGTACAAAGGGCAGAATACTAAGCCTAATTAAAATACAGACAATTTAAATGTATAATGCAAGTTTCCTTTTTTATATTAATCAAATTTGCCCTGCGGATCATATGCTACAAAAACCATATAAATGAATCCATATCAGGGTTAAGATAAAATGAATAAAATAAGGTTTAAAAAATGTAAGTAAGAAGTACAGATATTTATTTTAATACCTCTGTCTGCACAAGCATTGATGGACTAAATACCCTTATACAGCATTATGGAACAGATAAGAAATTTGGCATGGTAGTTAGTAAACTACTGATTTAACAAAGGAGGTTTATGAAAGACAAATGAAACAGAAAAAGAACCAATAAAAAAGCACCAACAAATATAAACAAATAAATAAACAGGAAAAGAAGCAGGTATGAAATAGAAAGGAAGAAAAAAATTTAAAATATATTTCAGATATAACTGGGAATAAAATAATTATAAAACTACTTTTTTTCAAAGTGAGTTAAACAATAATAATTTGGCAGTACTGTTTCCATTTTTGTAGCACAATCTGTTTCCTTTCTTCCTATCTCTGCATTATGTCACTGTCTTCACAAATAAAGAGCATGTATTTACTGTCTGACAGCATTAAGAACTACTAAGAAACACTAAGAGCTCCAGAAAGCAGTTAAGTTTTAGAAATTAACACTAAAATCATTTACAGAAAGCACTTTCATTAAGTTAAAAATATAAATGGTATACTGATATAAACTTCTTTTGAACACAGTCATCGATGTGACTGGCTCACATTTCAGACTAATTTCAATGTCTGTTTTCTTCGTCACTGATAAGAACAAACAACATTATCCTTCATACAGTATGGTACTGATTCAGAGGTGGTGTATCACTGTTAAGAATATTACATAGTCTCCATCATGTCAGTATTTAAATAACAAGAGAATTTAGTTGCTGCTAAATACCCGTTTAAATAACAAGAGAATTTAGTTGCTGCTAAATACCTGTAAGAATCACTATGCTGTTTATGACGTCATATTTCAAGACAAACTGTGCAAGTTTAATGCTGACATTAAACCATATATTAACCAGAAATGTCAAGTTCATGAGCAATCACAGAGCTAGGGTTGCTATTTAAAGTGGATGACTGTCCTCAGTTTAATGTTTTGCCGTATGTTCTGCCAGGTTTCATCTGTGTCTTCTGGTTTGGCTTTTAACAATAGCATGAATATTTGCTTTCAGTTTCAATTTACTTTTGAAACTGATAGTGTTCAATCTAATACCTCAATTAAGTGAAATATAAGGGATAAAGTAGTTTAATCACTCCTTCTTCAATTTAAAATATTTATGCCTTTTGAATGAAATTGACAAAATAAAGATTCTAGATAAGCACTTTTTGCACCCATCCTTAGTTCAGTTTTCGAAGCAAAATATATTTACACTTATGCAAATTAAGATAATGGAAACATTTTATATTACTTGTTTTATCAGAGTTGAAGCCCCCCCCCCCCGTTCAAAATAAAGCCTTAAAGCCAACCCTTTAAAGACCGTTAATCTCTTAAATAATATAAAAATTGTAACTAGTGTTTTTATATGCAAAATAAATACATTTTAACAAATCCCGATTTTCATACTTTAAAATCTGCAGCTGCTTGGATTTCTTTCCGCTCTAGGCAGGCAGCTGCATTGTCGGTCTAATAAGAGAGTGTGTGTGTGTGTGTGTGTGTGTGTGTGTGTGTGTGTGTGTGTGTGTGTGTGTGTGTGTGTGTGTGTGTGTGTGTGTTGAGCTATATTAGAAGTCGATGAATAAACATAATTTAACTTGTTGAAGGCAACAGCTAAGCCATACTTCTTTAGCTGTCTATGTCAAAATGGTTATCTAATCACTTCACAATATTTATTGACCTTATCGAATTTATACTTACCAGATAGAAGGTATGAAAAAGAACCTAGCGTACTGGTTTAGATTTTCAGCATCTTGATTTATCTCTTTACTAACATCAATATATTCTATTTCTATATCACATTGGATGGAATACCTATCTGTATATCTGCAATTCCTGACCTGGACATACCGTATATAAAACGTAATCTGTACCATATTTTTTCAAGGAAATTTAAATAAATTGATGACTTCATGTCTTGCTTGTTTATATTTTTCAGAATAATCAACAAAGTAAAATCTACCATACACATATTATTGTGTACGTATTTATTTGTTATACAGAGAATGTTTATAAACACTAGCTTTTGTTCTCCACAAATATTCTTACGAAAAAGCTTGACACTTACGGCTGCCTAATACTTGCCATTAAGTTGCATAAAATTATAAGGGAAACATACGAAAAATGTACGTAATTGTCATCAGTGAAACACCCATAATCACCTATAAATATCATGCGTAAAAACTTAAGAAAATCTTGGGCATACGTTCTTTTGTGAAACGGGTCCCTGAACCGTAAAGTATTTGTAAAGAATCTGATATCCAAGTATTATTTTTTATTTTATTTAATTTTGTATTTCACTGAATAATAAGTAGAATGTGATATTAAGGTTCATACTAAGGAGAAAGTCACGGTAGGTGTTCTGGGGCATTTCATATATACAGCCTTCAAAGGTTCATACTGGATGAGAACATTTAATACAGAGAACTGCGTTTTCTGCTATTATCAACAGGTATGTTGGACTTGCACACAATGTTTGCGCTTTGATTATGAAATGTTTATGGATTCCTGTGCCAAGTTTTGATATTTTTTTTTCAGTACTGATTGTTATTATTGTCATACACATGGATCAATCTGTTCATTCAGGGCTATAGAGAGCGATCACAGGCCCTGGGGTAAGAAACACCCTGGCCTCTCCTAGTTCTTGTTCAAACAAAATTTTTCTTTTATAAAATTAGCAAATGTTGTTCGGCCCGAGCCCCAGGGATATATCCCCGGTTGACCCCCCCCCCCATGTTAGCCCAGCATTCATTTAGAACAGAAAGTGGCATTCTCATCAATGCATCCTATGGGCTTATTAAAATACAAATACTAAGGACACTTAGAGGCAGCCGACCTCAATAACACAAATGTGTTTAATATGAAACTGAGAGACATTTTGAGACACAAACTTCGAGGCAATGCATAAACACTGTAATTTTGTCATATACACAACAACTACTTTGCTAAGACATATCGGGGGCTTATCTCAAACAACATTTAAAGATGCTCATACCAAGCGAGAACATTTTCATGAACACAAAAATATTTGACGTGGAGCGTATAGAATGGAGACACTTCACGCAAACTGCGTTTTGTATGCTAAATAAAAACATTAATATACACACAACCATATGATGATACATACGAAACAGGGTCATTTTCCATTAAACAT
This sequence comes from Megalonaias nervosa, assembly GCA_016617855.1. NCBI lineage: Eukaryota > Metazoa > Mollusca > Bivalvia > Unionida > Unionidae > Megalonaias > Megalonaias nervosa. The sequence continues at coordinate 46,275 of JAECUM010000097.1, forward strand.
CCGTGAATTGGAATATGCAAATATATACAAAACGGGGACTTTTTCATTCATATAACCTTGAACTGGTACATACAAAGTGGGATCATTTTCATACACACAAAATGAAGTGGAACATACAAAATGAGGGCATTAATGTACACATATCATTGATATGATGTATGCAAAAGGAAAGCATTCTATTAATGCGACCATGAAATTGTACATAAAAATCGGAGACATTTAAATACACAATGCCATGATGTATTTTTCTCTTGTTAGAATGCATGTTGTAATAGAAATGAATTTTTACCAACTGATCTCAGATTAATACAACAGCAGACTTTATACAATTTTGCTTAATCCATGCTTTTTTAAAAACTCTCTGCCTCAGTAATCAAAAGAGTCGTGGTTTTGTTTACTTTGTGATAAGTCAAAACTGGATTGATAATACCCTTGTAATACACTTGCATACCCGAGTCTGACAAAGAAAGCACTGACTTGTAACACCTATACCTGCTACAAAGCGTTGTTGCTTCAGGTAACATTTGAAATTCAGCAACTGTACAAGTTACTTGTCAGTGTATTTTCCCTGATACACATTTCTTTGATATGAATGAAAATTCATACAATATAATTTTTGATATTAGCTATATAATATCATTGTATTTATTCATATCAGCTTGTTTATTATGAAGTAGTGTATGTAAATTTTTAACACTTTGTCTGTTTCTTAAAAATAATTTTAATGTTGGAAATAAGCCAAAATGGCAAATCTTAGCTGTAACGACAAACTCCATCTAACTTGCATCAAACTAGATGTGAAATGGTATGAAACTTTGATGATGCCCTCTATAAATATATTGCTGTTATCATCATATCATGAAATGATAGTAATTGGTTTATTTGTAAAGAAATATACCTTTATTGTCCAGGAAAATACTTGAAATTATTTTAATCTCAGAGTGTTAAGTAACAACTTTTTAAAGCTGAGCATTTCCCCGTCATATTGCAATGATGTCTGTAGGTGTGGAAAATATTAAGTGATGTTTAAAGTGACTTTATTCAGTAATTTGCTACTCATTTTGTAATGAATTTGAGTATTTTAGGTCAGCATAGTGATTAACAAACTAACGAAGTATCCAGTAGTTCTTATAATTTTAAAACCTTCTGTAACTGAACTTATTGTTCTGTTTTTAAATTCTGTCAAGTGTTGACTTTTCCGACTGAAGCCAGTGACAGTGTTCTAAGTAGTCACATGTCTTTGAAACAGCCGACAAAAGTTTGAATTAATACAGATGAGAGTCCTTTAATTAATTATTAGCCCAAGCCAACAATAGTCATATGTTCTCTCAGCCCATCAAAGAATGCTGACTTAATGACAAACCTTCTAGATATTTCGAGTAAACTTGCTGATTGTTGCACCCATGTTAGGCATGAGAGGAAGACAATTATTGTCAATGTCAGCGATTACAAAAACAGGCATTTATTGACTTATTTCAGTCTGGAACATATTTCTCTTTTTTGTTTTGCTCGTAGTAGTAGCATGCCTTTTCATCACGTTTTTGTTTTTATTTTTAAAACACTGATGGGATTAATGATAAGTTAAAATCCGTCAATACATATTCAGTATTTGAATAGGTCATTTTTCCTTTACTCGAGAGACAGTGATGATGACAATAAATTTTAAAGTTATGAACAGGGTTAGTAGGGGACCTTGAAAACCTTGAAAAGCTTTGAAAAATGAATTTGTCCCTCAAGGCCTTGAAAACACCTTGAAAATTCAAAATATTGTCTTTGTACCTTGAAAAGCCTTGATTTTCTTGAAACCGAAAGGAATTAATAAATATTTTTCACTTTACAGATTTAAATAAAAAGAAAGGAAAAAACAAAAAAAAAACCCCAAAACAATGTCTCGCTAAGTTTGTGCTGGAACGGAAATTTCCACAACTGGCCAATGCACAGTTATACATCTTGAACTTCCAATTGTGCAGCGCTCAGATGTAGCCACGGTTTAAATTTGAAGCATTTGTACACTTTGAAATAGCTGGCTGCCGATGCCAACTTTGGTGGCTGGATGAAGAAAAATATAAAGTTTAGTTTATGAGATCTTTCTCAGAGAACTTTGCAAAATGCAAATTATGTCAGAAGGATATTGATTTGTGTGCAATGGGATAGAGCGCTCTGCGGTTACATGCAGCTCAAAAAAAACCCCCACCAAGCTCGTAATGGCGGCTAATATGGCCAAACAAGAAGCATTCAGGATGAAATCATTTTTGATGAAAGAAGTATGTCTGTGAACACAGGGGTTCAGGTTTTCAAATAGAAACTGTATATGGTCTTAATTATAAAATTAGTTCAATCCAGTTCTGTTTTTGGATTGAGTAGAAATAGAACAGACAATGTACATGTATTGCAATAAACACGATAAATCTAAAAATATAGAATACTGCTAAGCTGAGAGAACTGTTAATATATCTAATATGAAATAGTTTAAAATATCGATACGCTGTTTCTAAATAATTGATAATATAAAAAACAAATATCTTTGTTACTTAATTTTGTTTTATGGGTGTGGGTGAAGAAGAAAGGCAGGTACTGAAAAAGACATTTAGACAATGACAGCTGCTGCTGATGACTATGCATTGAAAGCAAAGACCAATAGGAAACTTTCCTTTATCATGACATCAGATAGATTGAGGAAAAGTGTTAAGGACAAAATCACAGAACTGGAAGCTCTTGAAAAACAGCTTGATGACAAGCTACAAGAACTGAAAAATTTGCTCTAAGATATTTTAAATTGTTTGGTAGACAGAGTAAAATGAACATATACATTTATCCATATCAGGGTTAAGATAAATAAAATAAGGATTAAGAAAAAATGAAATTAAGAATATTGATACAAAGTAAGGAACAGAGTATGTTCATAAATAATTAACAGATTAATGCATATACAACTAGAGGTGACATCTGTCAAAGATGTTGATTTCAGTAGAGCTCTAAGAAAGTGGAGCAGGAAGAAAGAGAGACATATTGAAGTTTAGATAAATATAGACCTATGACTGTTTCTTCCTCCCCCTCTTTTTTTCTTTGATAAAGAGGGAGGTCTCCCTTAAGATAAAATCCTGTCATCATCTCTCCTTAAATTCTACATGCGGGAACAAATTTGGATTTTCTCTTTTTTATGCAGAGGTATTTAACTAGTGAATGAAGGTGGAATAAATGGAATTAGCTATGGGGTAGATTTCAAACTGCTCAAGTTTATCACCTTGTGTAAGTTAAAATAAATTGTAGAATAGGACTGGGTATACTCAGTAGTTTTCCTTTTTCACTAACAAATAATAGTACCAATGGCTGCAGCAGTCTTTTGCATCTGCCAGAAATAAAATGTAATAGATCTGGTTGGTATTCAACCTTATTCCCATGCCTGAATTTGTTCTAGATGAGATTTTCTTTGCAAGAGGAAATTGCATTATATCTTCTGTTTTGAAGATAACATCGTAATGTCTTCCACATGTAACTGAGACACGAAATTGGTAATAAGATATTTTCAAATTGTTGCGTGTAGGCTCGTACAAATGTAACAAAAGAAAAGAGTGAAGTCAACAAGCTTTGTAAATTTTAACAAAATAATTTATTTCCCTAGAAAACAATCTAAAAATTGGAAGTAGGACTTATGGTTTGTGAATATAATCCAAAATTTAATCCTAGGATTGAAAAATAAAAGTCCTATCACTAAACATTTCTAATTGAATCCAGGTTTGAATCTCAATGAAATTCCAATATGGAGGCGATGACGTCAGATGAAGTTGTTGTACTTATGGCAACAGATCCTCGATTGAATCACAGTTTATGTTTCCATTTAGAATTCCAGAATAAATTTCCACTGAATATCTTTCTCCCATAACTTTTATAAATATGAAGCACTTGTTTAGTTTTCTGGAGAATAAATTATTAAATCCAAAAAATACAATCTGACATCAACAATAGAAGAAACACCTTGAGCTCTGAGGTGTAGGAATACGACTGCCGAAATTTTACTGAGATATCAGTATTAAACCCAACTAAAACATTTCAGTCCTGCGTGATGGGTCACGTGATCTCTTAACGTTGAACAGCGCAATAAAAAAATGCCATTTATCACGTAGCTAGAATAGCCCTATCTAAGACTCAGATTCCCACACCGAAATTAAAAAAGAAAGGCTGTTTACAACTCTAGCCAACACGTGGGTCGAAATGACCTTGGTAATAGCCAATCGTTTTAACTCAATATTTATGAAATCTATGAACCAGGGTGAGCTAAAAATAGTGCTGAAGAAATATTATAATCTAATTGGGTAAAGCCAATTTTCGGAAAAGAGATTCAAATCCAGTGAAAATTATCATTACAATAAAATGTAATGAAACAAAAAATAAAATAATAAAAGAATTTTAAAACTAACACACAAGCAATTTAATTACATATATGTAACAAAATCATTCATGTTGTACAAAACAAAGGGAGTTAAATGGAGCCATCATTAACTGGCCTAACATGTTGGATAAAACCCACTGCAACCAACAGGTAGTCTGTCTGATAGTATTGTTGTTATCGTCTCATCAATGAGAACTGCATACAAATATATGATAACTATATGTCTATCTGTAGTCTGCATACTGGAAACATACATGAAAGGGCACCACCTACCTTCCAAAGATGGAAAGAACATCAAGTTCATATGTGTATCGATATGTATCATATCGCAGGCTGTGTATCATGAATCATATCGATATGCCGCACATGTGTATCGTTTCACCCCTACTGGAGACTGTGGAAACATTGTGCTGCTCAGTGTCAAGTGTATAGATATAAAAATGTTGCATTTGTTTTATTTGACCACTCTGGTTTTACCAACATTGTAATATGTGTTTGAAACGTGGGGTATTAGTATGTGTATTAAAAAGTTCAAATAAGTTTCTTTAAATATTTTCTTAGATTGAACAACAAATACTTAAAACACTGTTGTATTGGGAGAGTTGGGTCATTATCATTAATTACATTATGAGGTGTGTAAAATTTTGCTTCAAAATTATAAAAATTGATGAGCCTAGCAACCCAAATGATTGTTATCATATGTTGAAATCAATACAAAAATAACATCCAGGTGTTTGTGATGAAACATTATTTGTGCGCACTGTGGAAGATATATGACTGTATGGCCTTTCAAAATTTTTAGATTAATGAAAATAGAAAAGTTAGATCAATATGAAGTTATAGAAACAAATTTGTTCTTTCTAGATCGATATGATCAAGTCATACTTTAGCGATAAAAATTGATAGGAATAAGGTGCAAAGAAGGAGATATTGTAGACTTTGTGGTTTTTATAGTTTTTATTGAGGATGAATTTGACATTGTTGTAAAATGGTCACTCTGTACAGAACTTAGATCTGAATTCATTATTTCTGCTAATAATTTGTACACTTTTCAGAATTATGCAAGAAGTAGAAGACTAAACACATCCTGTGTTTAATTTATGAAAGAATTGTGTAATTTCTTAAATGTTTTTCTATTGAGTCTTGCTGGTTTTGTTCTTCTGATAACATGGAGAATATTTACTTGTGACGATTTCATCTCGTGGATGAAAAACTCAGTATTGTCACGAGTGGCTTTGCCACTCTTGAAAATACTCAAATTTTTTGCCCATGAGATGAAAGATATCTGTTATTCACCCAGTATTGTGCTGAAACATATTAGCTAGAAAGTTGTAAATGTATGTTTAGTCTGTATAACAGATTGAAGTAGAGATTTCTGAATCCAGCGTGATGTCCATTTTTTACCATTTATGTTCTGTTGTATTTTGTGATTATTCACACAGAAAATGTAAACAGTTACATAATTCTTCTTCCTAATGTAAAATAGCACATTAAAGAAATTTTTTTGCACCTTGTTGGATTCTAACTGGAGTCGGCTTTAATGTGAGCATCTAAACTTTGAATTTAAGGCTCATCTTGATATTGACACGGCATTGAAACTATTTCTTGTAATTCACTTCAGTGAATTATCACTTTTAGTTTACTTGGAAAATCAAGTAATTCGTAACCTATCATAAAATAAATCACTATATACCATCCCTTGATAACTTGCACACAGATAACTCGCAAACCGTTTATAATGCATGGTCTATCATGGATCCCTGTCTTTTACCAGAAAATACCAAAACCATTAATCCTTATTTGTTGAATTTGTTTTATCATCAAAAATGGTAGATATGACCTGGAAATTTTAATCAACAGTATGAAATTATCAAATTTAATAAAGTCATATAATTGTTATATTTTCTTTCCCATGACAGTCTTAGTACACAACAAATAACGATATTCAATGAAATTTCAATCAATGAAAATGTCACGTCTTGTGGAGGCAATACTTTAGTAAGTAAATACAAATTAAATAATTTTTTATCAAGTGAAATTTGTGTTCTATTTCTATCTTTTAGTTTATTTTAAGTGTAATTATCATAAATGCAATGTGTCCTCTTGTATTTAAATGCAAAATGTGTCAATATACCATAACAGCCATGTCTGCAAGCATTTCACTGAGAACCTAATTAAAATGCTGACCTTGTTTTGATACTTGACTTGTGGAGGTATTTGTTGTTCACTGAATCACAAGCTGACCTCTTTTGCATTACCGAGTTAATTGAATCTTTTGTATCGAATAAAGGCGATGGAATAAAGGAAAAGTTTAAATGCATGCAAATTCTACATCCTTAAGATCTAGCAGACCAGTCATATGCCAGATGAATTCATTTCATTTGATCAATCAAACACTGTTATAAATGTTATTGTGTATGTTATATAATCAAAGTACCTTAAATTAAATTACTCAATCACAATTGTGATCAAAGCTAGCAAGGCAACCAAGCAAAATGAATACTTCATAAAATATACAGCTTTGCTAATTTTACTAATTGAACAATTCACAAATTGAGTTTCAACGTAGACAGTTAATTTTGTCTTACAAAATAAATGTCACTAGTTTTTTTATAAAGCAATCTCATTTTGTGGTGTATCAACAGTTAGTCTGGTTCCCTGCTTAGTAAATTCCTGCATCACAGTCCATTATTGCATACCAAACAGAGAACCAGACTAATCAGCAACAACAAAAAGAAGTGATGTAATACACAAATGTTTTCATGTACATGTGATGGTTGTTGAACCAGTTGGAATAATGTTAATGATCTTTTCAGATGTTGAGCATCTTGAAAATGTAATTTATACAGAATAATTACAACTTCCTTAGAAAAATCGCTTTCTTTGACAGTTATTCTTGACACACTTATAATATGAGAATTCAGTCATTTAATTGCCCAGTTCCCATGCCCCCCAGTTTTCTCAATGTCTAGCATGGATTTTATCAACTCCTATTTTTGTAGGTCCCTCTGTAACTCGCACCTTCACTTATAGTGCTGTCTGTGTTTTTGGACCTCGTTGTGCATGAGTTATCAAGGGAGTGGTGTATTTTATCTAATTATTTACGAGAATTATATTTTGTTTTATAATTTAAGATTTATTTTAAAAGTTTATTAGCATACACAATTTACCATTTCACTGCAGATATGTTTCTCTGAGACTTTTTTATATTATACTGTATGTTATTGTACAGATTGTAAGAACTGCAGGCTTACATTTATTCTGAACAAATGCTTTCTTATACTCACTCACTCGGCAAAAGTATGAATGTGATAGAATTAGCTTCTGACAAAATCATCTGTTACAATGTACTTTTCAGCCACTTGCAAGGCTAGGGGCGTTTGTGGTTGGCATTGATGCAGTGGGGGAAAACATAAAGATTGCTCAGACCCACTTACAGCAGGATCACAAGATTGCAGGGAAGGTCAAATATATTGAGGCTACTGTTGAGGACATGGTGGTGACAGAAGAAGAGAATTTTGATGCTGTTGTAGCATCAGAAGTAGCTGAACATGTCACAGATCTTGCACATTTTATTGAGAGCTGCTGTAGACTGGTTAAGGTGAGGTGAAGGCTGGGAAATCATATATTTATAGACTTTTTAAGACTGTACACACCTCAGGTATTCAAGGTATAGTGTTTGGCTGTACTGTAAAGAATGGCATGGAAATTGTGATACATAAATGTCTTATTGTTCTTATTCTTATGATTTATTTTTGTAGATATATAAGACTTTTAGGACTTGTATAGACCGAGTGCTTGTACTTATCCTGTGCATTCATAGTGTGGTCCTTTCCTAAATTATCAAGACTGTACATATCCATAGTGTTTATAGCTTGGTCCTTTCCTAAATTATCGAGACTGTACATATCCTGAGTGTTTATAGCTTGGTCCTTGCCTAAATTATCGAGACTGTACATATCCTGAGTGTTTATAGTGTGGTCCTTGCCTAAACTATCAGGACTGTACATATCCTGAGTGTTTATAGCTTGGTCCTTGCCTAAACTATCAGGACTGTACATATCCTGAGTGTTTATGGTGTTGCCCTTGTCTAAGCAAATTAGGGCTGTGAATTCTCTGCAGATCCATGGATTTATTCATCTCCAGGGTCATTTTTGAGATTGGCAAAAATTCGAGGAGAAATTGGGGGGGGGGAGTAAGCCATCAGTCCACAAAGACAATGATATAATCATTCATAGTAATTTAAACAGCTTATTGTCTGGCTGAAACAACTGAAATATCTGATTGATATTTATTAACCAATCATGTGTGTTTAGTAACATTCCACTAATCAAGCAATGTTTTGCATTTGTCTTTGTGAGAGATAAAAGAGAATCTGAAAAAGAAGGCGACTCAAGAAAATTTCGTGATTTAAAACCCATTGAAAATTAATATTTTTAAAAAAACTGCAGAATGTAAAGTGAAGGAAATTGACGTGAAGAATAAACTTTCTTTAGATGGTTTAAATGTTTTTGTAGAATTGAAGAAGGGTTTGACAAACTGGTATCAGTTAAACTAGATGAATTTTTTGTGACGTGTGACTTACCAGGACAGGCGTTATTCAGTTTGTGTACAAACAATTAAATTACTGCAGTTGTGGTTGAGTTGCTCTTGAAGATCACATCAGATCAACAAAACATGTCACTTTTAAAACAGAAAAGCTCATGCTACAGTATTGACAAGTTTAAGCAGTTCATTGTTGAACCCAAACCATTTGGAGAAGTTACTAGTACCATTACCTCTGACACTGCAGCAGCAACTGTCACATTCTCCTATATTGTTCCAGTGTGTGATAGGATAGCAAATGCTGAGGTATGTAATTCTGGGTCAGTTTAGGAGTTTTAAATCAATGAATTGCAAGAGCTTTCAGGGAATTGTCCCCCTGGCCCCCTACTAGAGCATTGCCCTGGACCTAAAAGGGTGCCTATATGGCTCCCGCGACCCTTGACATTTATTTTTCCACTTTTCTTTATAAATGCTGTTCACAGCCCTTGGCTCATCAATGCAGGCTGTACATATCCCAAGTTATCACTGTTTAGTCCTTGGCATAACTACAAAGACTGCACATATCCCAAGTTATCACTGTGTAGTCCCTGGCATAACTTTGAAGACTACTCATTCTGAGTGTTCAAAGTGTCATACTTAATTAACTATGAAAACTATACGTATCATTAGTGTTCAACGTGTAGTTTTTGGATTAACTATAAGCCTGTGCTTATACAGTGGTCCCCCTCTTTTACGTCACCCCTTCTGCACTAGGAAAGTGGCCTTATAAGACGTGTGGCCTTTCCAGAGGGAGTCTACATTTTTTGTGAGAAGCATATGTAATGTATGTAGTAAGAAAGCTACATACTTCAAAGCATTTAATATCTTTATTTAATATCTTCATTTAAAAGTAACATTAATTTTTAAGAGGTTCTTCTTGTTATAATAATAGACTTATTTCAACTGAATATACATTAATAGTTCTTATTCTTCGTGTAAGCATGATATGTGAGTGGGTATTGTTGTCATGCACATTGCAAAACCATTCAATAATGTCATTTAAATCTTGGTACATACATAATTCTCTTTCCATTTGCTCCATTTTCCCACTGCTGCTGAATAACCTCCTTATCAGTTACGACGTTGTTTATTCTAGTCTTTTCAACATAAAATTGTTTTACTCGGGTCTTTTCTACATAAAATTGTTCAGCAAGCCCCCCCCCCCCACCTCACGCAATGTCGTCGAACAGAATGACTGACTTTCTTCTAAAATAATACGTCTCCGTTTACGTGATGACATGTCAATGTTTGGTAATGATTTATTTGGATGTTGCTAACTGTATGCGATTTAATTATGCAAATGAAACTTTTGTAGCATGGACAAAATGCCTTCTTTGTAAAGGAAGTGATAAATTTATTGTCATGTGATTTTTCGGTCTTTGTCTGGTACCCTGTTTTGTTCAAGGTTAATTTCTCTGTGTGTGTGTGTGTTAATGCACAAAACCTATTTTTAGTCTATGCTGACCCTGTTATGATATTGATAATTACGTCCAGTTGTAATCATCAAAGAGAAGAACTCGACAGATCTGTGAAGCCCAAAACTCTGTCATAACATTGTTGAGCCCATTTCCTGTAAATGTTGGCTTTTATAGACAATAATATAATATTAATCTTAGTGTTACATGTACTTTAGTCAACACTTCTTTCAGTAACGGAAACTTGACATTGGGAGACATGTATCGACGATAGAGATAATCTAATTACTTACCTTACGTCACAATATGAATTAATTTTATTGGTTCTGGATACATTTGAAATAAAAGTGGCTGCTTGTGAGGAGAACATTTTACATTTTTGTACTAATATGCTGGTTGCTGTTCACGTTAGTGGGGTGGCCGTTCTTGAGGGGCACTTTTGAACATAAACTTGTCAGTGCCAAAGGGATGTGGCTGTAAGAAGCGGGTGGCAGCTGGTCAGGGGGGGGGGGCATACAAGAGGGGAACTACTGTATTCACTTTGGGCATGTTTAAATTATGAGTCAAGGTTATTTTCCAAAGAGAATAATGATCATTTTGATCATTAAATAGAATTTGGTTTCTTTTCATTGAAAGTAAAGTTCTGACAGCAAATTTAAAATGCTTCCAGATGTTTATGGCTCTGGTTCATTTATATTTGTGGCAATGTGGCAATGTGTCATTGATACTTATCATAGGATAATTGTGACAATGTGGCAGTGGTGTCATTGATACTTATCATGGGATAATTGTGACAATGTGGCAGTGATATTTTTGGATTTGATTTAGTTACATTTGTAACAATGTAGCTGTGTGTCTTTGATGCTTCTCATAGGATATTTGTGACACTGTGGCAGAGTATCATTGATACTTATTGGAGAATATTTGTGACAATGTAGTAGTGATATTTGTGCAGTTGGTTTATTTATATTTGTGGCAGTGTGTCATTGATGATTATTGTAGGATATTTGTGATATGGCAGTGATATTTGTGCACTTGGTTTAGTTATATTTGTGGCAATGTGGCAGTGTGTCATTGATACTTATCGTAGGATATTTATGGCAGCAATGTGTCATTGATTCTTATTGTAGGATATTTGTTGCAGTGTGTCATTTATATTTATCATAGGATTTTTTGGCAGTGTAACATTGATACTTATCATAGGATTTTAGTGGCAATGTGGCAGTGTGTCATTGATAATTATTGTAGGATGTTTGTGGCAATGTGGCAGTGATATTCCAGACAATTAATTAGCTTTATTGCCCTCATTTAATCCACAAATACTATTATTGTTCTCAGTTAACAAATTCCAGCATGTTTTGCCCACTGTAACACATTAAAGAAGATTCTGAAGCATTCTTAAAAGTTTTATACTTGGCATCACTTCCATTCATGAGCATCTTTTCATTGTTTCTATTAGTATTAGGGTTCCCATGAATCAGGAAAAAGGTTTTGGAAAATGGAAAGGTCTGGGAACTGTAGGCTGAGTCACGAAAATTTGGCATTTCAGCTGCTAGTTAGAGAAAAGTTAGAGAATTTTCAATTTGAAGTCGGTGAAATTTACTTTATGACAAATCATCAAATGGAAAACGTGCTGATGTGAAAACTTGCCACATGACAAAGTTGTCAAAGTGACATCTTGCCAAATAAAAAACACACCAATCAACACTTTACTGAATAACAAACTCACTGAATGTTAATTTGCCTATGATGTACATTTAAAACATATTGCTGAAAGCTAACTCCTGAATCTAAGAGTACTATCCATGTCAAAACTATTTAGAAGACATGTCTCCAAATACCACTATGGTTACCTTTCAGAGTACCATTAAATTCACCTATCCCAATTTGGATTTAATCAGAACCACACCTGTTATTCGGCATTAACAAAACTCATGGATAAATGGTTTCTTGCTAGACAATAGAGAATTGGTTGGAACCATATACCCTGATTTAAGAAAGATTTTGACTTAGTTGATAGTGATATAATTGCATAGAATCCAGAAAAATACATATGTTCTTGTTTATCATTCTCATGGTTCAAATCATACCTCTCTGATAGAAGCCAGCAAATTGCTATTGGAAAAATTAAATCAGAATTTATGCCCATCAGACGAGAAGTTCCACAGGGATCTGTTTTAGGTCATATGTTGTTCATATTGTTTATAAATGAATTGCCTCTCATGTTCAACATTTAAAAACTGACCTGTATAAAGACACAGAAAACTTGGGAGTTAATACAGTAAGGATCTAGACTGGTGTAAGCATGTAAACTAGATTTGTTTTGTATTAAACTGAGGAATCTATCTTTTACAGATGATAAAAAGTTATCTGCCACTTAACTATCAGAAATTATTTTACATGCATTCATTCTTCCTTTGTTGGCTACTGTGCACAAATTGGAAAATACAACTGATAGTAACATTGAAAGGATCCACAAACTTTAAAAAAAGTGCAGCAATAATTATCCTAGATTTACCATTTGATACATGATAAAAAATGATATTCTTTGGAAATAAAATGGCCGAAATATGAAGACAGATTGGATTGTATGGAGGGCATTTTATCACATGATAGCAAAAGTAAAAACTGGTTTAAACCAGGAATAATGGTAGCCACCTAGCAGGTAGAAAGGGGAATTTGCCTGTAAGAGTTTTCTTTCTGTTTATATAATTTATAGACACATGTTTTTCTGTCCTACTGGTAGGGCTGGATTTGGAGGTAGCAAAGAAAGTTATCCTATTGTAATGTGATCAGGAATGTATTTGATGGAGAAATCTAAGTTTGCTCTAAACAAAATCATTTGACCACTATCTTAAAAGACAGTTTTCATTGCAAATACTGAAATACATGCACTGCAATTTATTCTTCTAATGCATATCATAATTATACATGATGTGTTTTTTATTTTATGTCTTTAAGCATGCTTTATTGTTATATTTTTTTAGGTATTTACAATAGTTGATGTTGAGGGCCACGGGGAAGCATCATATTATATAAATAAGGTAAAATAAAGTATTGTTATTATAGATAATAATATGAATTTTCTTTCTTAAACATTTCAGCCAGGGGGCTCAATTTTCATCACCACACTGAACAAGACACAAGTCTCCTACTTTCTGGGTGTGTTTATGGCAGAGAGAGTTTTCCATCTATTGCCTGCTGGAACCCATGACTGGAACAAGTTCATCCCACCAGAAGACCTACAGTATTTACTAGATAAAAGTAAATCTCTATAATTCTAAAAAATATTCATAATTTTAAGTGAGTTGTACAAGTTTTCAGAACTTGACAAAGTATCAGACCTGATATGTAGGAGATGCTAAACATATGCATTGAAACTATCGAGGTCTCATGAATACACTAACTAGTAAACTTCCATTCTTGTGTTGAAACTATCCAGGTCTCATGAATACACTAACTAGCAAACTTCCATTCTTGTGTTGAAACTATCCAGGTCTCATGAATACACTAACAAGTAAACTTCCATTCTTGTGTTGAAACTATCCAGGTCTCATGAATACACTAACAAGTAAACTTCCATTCTTGTGTTGAAACTATCCAGGCCTCATGAATACACTAACTAGTAAACTTCCATTCTTGTGTTGAAACTATCCAGGTCTCATGAATACACTAACTAGTAAACTTCCATTCTTGTGTTGAAACTATCCAGGTCTCATGAATACACTAACAAGTAAACTTCCATTCTTGTGTTGAAACTATCCAGGTCTCATGAATACACTAACAAGTAAACTTCCATTCTTGTGTTGAAACTATCCAGGTCTCATGAATACACTAACAAGTAAACTTCCATTCTTGTGTTGAAACTATCCAGGCCTCATGAATACACTAACAAGTAAACTTTCCTTCTTGTGTTGAAACTATCCAGGCCTCATGAATACACTAACTAGTAAACTTTCCATTCTTGTGTTGAAACTATCCAGGTCTCATGAATACACTAACTAGTAAACTTTCCTTCTTGTGTTGAAACTATCCAGGTCTCATGAATACACTAACTAGTAAACTTCCATTCTTGTGTTGAAATTATCCAGGTCTTATGAATACACTAACTTGTAAATTTCCATTCTTGTGTTGAAACTATCCAGGTCTCATGTATACACTAACTAGCAAATTCCATTTTTGTGCTGAAACTATCCAGGTCTCATGTATACCAGGTAGTAAATTTCCATTCTTGTGTTGAAACTATGCAGGTCTCATGTATACACTAACTAGGAAACGGCCGTTCTTGTATTGAATCTATCCAGTATATACTACCTAGTAAACTGTAATTCTTAAGATATCCCTAAATCATTTTCTGTTGACTTAAGAGATAAGCCTTATGTAGATTGCCTATACACCAATTATCAATGCACAGTTATTTTGCAACAACAGTATGATCATCCGAAAATCCTCACTTTTAGGGTAAAATTCTATTGAAGTGTTGTAGGATTTGGGCATAAAATCAGTGACAAAGCAAGGATTTTGTACAGTTTCAAATATATTTGTTGGAATGATCAAATTAAAGAAGACTTAATCATGCTACGGTGCTGTGTCATCCTTCCATTTGATGGTGGTTACATTTTGGCTAATAATTGCACAGAATGCTGGCAGCACTAAAAACCACTCCAAATACCATACTTATCTCGCATAGCAATGCATATATCTAGTGAATATTGCTAATGCTTAGATCTGAATAACCTTGGCTGGCATTTGTCAGTATGATGATTTGTGTAAGTTAATTTACTATGAAGTTTTATATTCTCTTCATATTTCCAGATGGTTGTGTGACAAGACTTGTTCATGGAATGTGCTATAACTTACTTGGTAAAAAATGGTCCTGGATTCAGAACACCAGTATCAACTATGCAGTTCACGCAGTGAAGATTGACAGTACAAAATCCCGGACAACTTGAGAAAGCAAATTTAAAAATGATTCCAGCAGTACATGATCATTTTATGGAGATCTGTGAATGGACAAGACCACCTAACTCTTTTAATAATAAGTATTTATAAATTTGTATATGTGTGCTCTGGGGACAGTTATAAGTGATTCTTGTTACATTGTTACTTGTGGTAATATCTCATGGTTAAAGACCATGATGAAATTATAACATTTAAGTAAAATTACTGTGGAAGACTCAGTTTTAATGCTTTAGAAAAGTATATTTCAGTTGAAATGTTACTCTTTATTTTGATATAAATAAAAAATAAAACTGCCTTGTATAAAAGATCATGGTATTAAATATTTGTTAGAGTTTTCTGCTTGTTCATGTAACCCAGATTTTCCCCATTATCATTGATCCTTTGTTAACATTCCTGCTTGAAATTACTTATTTTGTCAAACTTTTTCTTGTGATTTTCATTTTCCAGGTCAGAAATTGCACAAACTAGTGCCCATAATCAAGATCTACTAGTTACATCCCCTGAAGATTTTCCTTTTGTTTGCCAACAGGATGTCACTTCATCAGCAGTTACTGTACATTAAACTGGTTCAGTTGTGCACAGAACCTTTTAATTGTTTTGTTTTTTTATCTTTCTAAAGGTGTTAATAATCTCTGGAATTAAAAACTCAAAACAACTCAGGGTCAAAGGAAACTAGTTGTAGAAGTATTGGTAAATAGTTAAGAATTGTGTTTATCATGTGACATTGGGCGTATGCTATTCTGAAAGTTGAACATTTTAACCATTTTCCATAATTGCTGTTTTGGTGTGATTTAAAAAGGGCTATAATCAATCAGATGTTTGATGTTGTGTAAATTAACTTTTTTGTTACATCTTTTTTTGCCATTGTTCATCATCGTCAATCCCTTAATCTAAGACGTCATTGGGGCACCACAGTTTACTTTACAACCAATTCTCTCCATCTCATCTTTCCCTGTTCTCTACTGCCCTTTGGGAATCTCCAAATCCCATACCTGTCCACTCCTTAATGTTGTCTTCCCACCTCTTTTTCTCTCTGCCTCTTCTTCTGCACCCTCGCACTGTGCCTTGCAAGATTGTTTTTGCCAGTCCAGATGATCTTGAGACATGACCATACCACTTCAGTTTGTGCTTTTTTACAGTGGTCAAGAGGTTTTCATAGGATCCAATGGCTCGTTGGATCCTGTTGTGGACTTATTCGTTGGCTACATGGTCAATGTATGAGATGCCCAAGATCTTGCAGTAGCATCTCATTTTGAAGGTTTGAATCCTTCTTTGTAGATCTGATGTGAGTGTCCATGTTTCACAAGCATACAGAAAGATGGATATGACAATAGAGCACATCAGCCTTATTTTGGAACCAAAAGCAATGTTGGTATCTTTCCATATTGGTCTCAACCTTGTTATTGCAGCTGTTGTCTGGGCAATCCTGCAAAATAGTTCTGGTTTGGAGCCCTCATCTGTGATAATTGATCCCAAGTACTTGAAGCTTGTGACTCTTTCCAGCTTCTGTTGGCTTACATGTTGTACACCACTTACTGTCTGTACTACCAATGATATCTATCAGCTTACATGTTGTCAGACATTGACTGTCTGTACTGCCAATGATATTTCACTGTTGGCTTACATGTTGTCAGACATTGTCTGTACTGCCAATGATATTTCACTGTTGGCTTACATGTTATCAGACATTTACTATCTGTACAGCCAATGATGTATGTGACTGTTGGCTTGGATGTTGTTAGACACTTACTATAATTACTGTCAATGATGTCTGTTACTGTTGGCTTACATGTTGTCAGATATTTACTCTCTGTACAGCCAATGATAGTTGACTGTTGGCTTACATGTTGTCAGACATTTACTATCTGTATGGCCAATGATGTCTGTGACTGTTGGCTTGCATGTTTTGTTAGACATTGTAATTACTGCCAATGATGTCTGTTACTGTTGGCCTACATGTTGTCAGATATTTACTCTCTGTACTGCTAATGATGGCTGTGACTGTTGGCTTACATATCAGAGTATGTTTTTGTTTTAATTTCGAATGGTTCATGAGACTTTAGTCATGTTTACTATTTTGTTTTGTTTTTATCATCCTTGTTTTTTTAGCTGGTTGTAAATATTAAACTGATGGCTTTGAATTTAACTCATTTTTCTCCTGACACAGAACTGGAGAATTTTGTGTTCATAGCTAAGTTTAAAAAACAGTTTTAGTTGGCTATAAGTTTTCACTTGCTACTATGCCCCCACTGTTATGGCAGAAGGAAGTATATAGTACAAAAGCTATTAAAGTCGCAAAATTTTACACATTTAATGATGACTATAATAAAATGACGAGATTTTAGGCTGTTATAGTAATTTTTCACTTGTTTGCACAGTTTGAAATTTTGGGGTTTAGATATTTTTGGGACAAAACATAGCACAGTTTGCAAATCTTGTGGTAGACAAATGAAATTTGGTAGGCCTGTTTTTCTTTGTATATAGATGACCTCATTAAATTTTCGGGCCATTACAGTAATTTGTTGCTGTGTTTTTTTATTTTTATATTTCTTTACATGTGTTTTACAAGACACTGTGAGCT
The DNA here is from genome assembly GCA_016617855.1 of Megalonaias nervosa. Taxonomy (NCBI): domain Eukaryota; kingdom Metazoa; phylum Mollusca; class Bivalvia; order Unionida; family Unionidae; genus Megalonaias; species Megalonaias nervosa. The sequence continues at coordinate 64,207 of JAECUM010000097.1, forward strand.
CACCATTTTTATGTTTTGGCAGAATCATACCAAATTTTAGCCTCAAATTATGCCATTATAGTCTCTGCAAGGTTAATGGATATAATATACACTTTTATTAAAAGGTGTCTTAACTAATCCACTCTTATGACAGCCTTGTTGGTACAAAATTCAGTAAATGGTAGCTGTATAATATACACTCTTGACAGCCTTGTTGGTACATACCTCAGTATAAGGTGGCTGTATAATACTATCATGACAGCCTTGTCGATACATACCTCAATATAAGGTGGCTATATTATATGCACAATGACAGCCTTGTTGACACATCTCTTGATACACAGTTTATGTTTGTAAGCTATTATGACCAAGCCTTGTTGGTACATCCCTCATGATTTGGTTCCCATGAATAGCATTGTGGAAAAGAAGAATTGTACCTTATTTTTGCTAGAGTACTAAAAAAAGCAAACATGCCATACACACAGCATTTAAAAACATATAGCAATAACTACTGATGCAAAATGAAAATTATCCAAATTCTGTGTAAGACAATCAAACCCGGCAAGAAATTTATGGGAAAAGTAGACTAATATATGCATATAAAGGTCTGTCTTTCTATCTGTCTCAAATTTATATCTGTCTCAGATTTCTGTCTGTCTCAAATTTGGGTCTAATCTCACACACATTTTTCTGTTTTCATCTAATATGAACATGGGGATAAAATGTATTTATTCTTTAGGGCTGCAGAGGTTCAGATTTATTGTGTATATGTGTATATACTGCATAAAAAAGAAAAGTTGGTATCAACAACTCAATAAATTTTATTTGCAAATTGTACAGCTGAATTACTATGACTGCTTAATGTTGAACAACATAAACATGAAGAAACACTACATTAAAAAAAACTTAAAAAATAACAGAACAGTGTAAATAGGACTTCTTCTTCAACAGCTTAGTTTTTCTCTGTTTGAATTTATATTTCACACTTTTACCCAGTCAAAAACTATTATATTGGTGTGTGTGTGTGTGTATATATATATATATATATATATATATATATGCCAAAACAATACAAATTTCCAGTTTGAAATTTAATAACACTAAGGAATACTTTTATTCAGCATTATGCAATTTTAATTGGCCAAGTAGTGAAATAAAAATTCACTTTGGCATAAAATGGCATAAATGAGAAGAGAAAGGTATGAATGTAATTTAATTAACTGTATAATATTTTAAATAACCACCCAATTATCTGGTCACTGACCACTTTTAAATGCTGAGAAATGCAAAATCTACCGCCATCAGATTGAAAGGGAAAGAACTCTTGATACCATGATCACAAGGATAAATCTTCAGATGTCCAAAGAAGGGACCTTGTTTCAATCACATTAATGCTATCAAATCTTAATGGGACACTGCACACCATTTTGGGATACACTCATAATTGTTTTAAAAATATATTTGGGGAAAAAATGGTTTTAATGAAGAAAATCAGATTCATTTGATCACAAACTGTTCATTTGCAATCTATTTTTTGTTTTGCTGATGAAATGTGTGGTAAATAATAAGATTTGATGATGACAGATTTGTAGGATCAGGTCAAAGTTTTTTCAAAATGTTCATGACCTGTAATGCTGTTACTTTTCATCCAGATAGAAGGTGTAGTTTTGTTCAAAATCATTTTATGAAAATCTAATAATGCATAACTTTCTCCAGATTATTTGTAAGAAAACTTAACCTATTACTACCTTACAACACTTCAAAGGAAATCTTGAAAAAACAAAGTTGTCCTTTTATGGAACTAAGACACAATTTATACAAAAAAACCAACTATATGTTAATATAAAGTGTAAGGAGATCATCACATAAATTTATCCACTAACAATATAACAGTATCTAATAATAACAACAGAGGAAAATATATATAAATGTAAAATGTAAAAAAATAAACACTTCAAAAGTAACAGTTCCAGTGAAAATGACTATGTCATAACTAATGTGTTATTTAGGTTAATATATTCATATCATTTTGTGTAGATGTAACACATGTAATTATGTCTCATGTCATCATCATGACACCATCATATGTTAAAGCAAATGCAAAAAGAAACGGGTACTGGATCATATTTCTAAGTCTTTTCACTACATTGCTCTGTAGTTTTGACACATAAATTTTTTTATTTTTCACCATGTGAAATGAAAATGATGACATTTTTTGTCCAATAATTGCTATCTATTGCTAGCCTAGATATACAAAATAAATAAATTTATTATTTTTCACTATGTGAGAAATAGAATCCTAGGTTGTCCTCTTTTTGAAATAAAACTGATGACATTTTCCACCAATAAAATTGCTATCTTTTGCTAGCCTAGATACACAAAAGATAAAAAGTATTTCACTTATTTTACTCGTGTAAAGTTCTATATTTATAAAATCACCTGATTAATATCTTTTGATGCAACTGAATAAATAGAGGTATATATATCAATCACAGAAACTAATGGTTTGATGTCTTTTTGGGTGATAAAGATTTCATATTCTTGTCAAACTTATTCATGTTTCAATTCCTATTTTGAGCCATTCCTATATCAGATCATGACAAGGAACTGTAAATATATCAGACAACACTTTTAAAAAGAATACGAGTATTTTAAGTCCAAAATAATGCTGATGTCTGAATTATAAGCTTTCTTGTTGAATTCTGCTCGTTTCTTTCAGACAAAACTGCTTAGTTGACAAACAACAATACAGGATCATCAGATTGTCCAAAAGAGACAAACTTTAATGTTTGTGAAAACTTATGGTCCTGCATTATAAAAAAATCTATAAAGCACAAATGTAACCCCTAAGCTGTTTATAAAACTGTTAATTCATTTATGTACATGGGTGTTGGTTTTTGTTGTCTTGTGAAAAGTGACACTTCTGTATTTAAATACATAAAATGGGGAAATTGGTCCTTTTTTCCACTTAAGTATCATAGTAAATTCATTGTCTGAAGCAGCTATGAAACACCAAGAAAAATAGTGAATTCATTGCAATATGCTTGGAAAGTAAAGCTATATCATTGACATTTAGTATGCAAATAGATAAAGCAAAATTACTTCAGAAAAATTCATTAGGTTATATTATTGAGGTTTTATTCTCAAATGGTATGGTAAAAGACTCAATATTTTAAGATTCCATGCGTTATTTTCAAGAAACATGACTTCATCTTCAACAGCTTACAGTTTCTTCCTTTTCTGAGTTTGCATTTCACATTTTAACTTTGTCAAAAACTAGTACAGATATTTAATGCATACATTCTTTACAAGATGGATTTTATGAAAAAATTCTTTTATTCATCAAAAAGATGGTAAAATAAGTCTAAATTAATAAAGTCTTAAAATTTTTCAAGTCAGAATAATGAGATTTAATACAGTAAAAGTTCCATAACTCAAAAATCATTCAAATGGATCAAGTCTTAATTTTACTCTTGGCCTGGACCATAAAACTAATACAATTGAAAATTCTAAACATTTATATATATTTGTATTGAATGCCAATACAATAAAATTACCAGTTTGAAAGTAACAAAAATAAGAAATGTTTCTTTCAGCATTATGCAAGTTTATCTGGCCAAGTAGAAAATTTCATTTTTTTTCTCACTTTGGCAGATGTTATGAATGAAATTTCATTAACTGAATAGGATTTTAAATAACCACTAAATTCTCTAGTCATGGACCATTTCCAGACTTTGAGAAACTTTGGCAAAATTTACCACCACCCCACCCATCCATCCCAACTAGCTGCTGATTACCAGTAGGAGCAAATTTTCCACAAAAATTGCCCCTCTCTGAAAAATAAAAAAAAAATTTTTGTTTTTAAAAATGGCTCATTGATTAACCATATTTCTACCCAAAGTTTTTGAAAGAAATCTGACATTTGCATTAACACCAAACTTAATGTTCAAAAGGCATATGGTAAAATATTTAATTTTGGCAAGATAAGGGCAAAACCCTTGAACTTATAGTTTCATTTTTATCACTTGCATATAGAAATGACAGTTATTCTCTGACTGTAAGAGAAAGAACTCTTTATAACATGATCACAAGTACCATGTCTTGGGAGATTTGACAAATCATCAGTTGTCCATAGAAGAGACTTGTTTCATCCATATTAAATACTGTCAAATGTCAATGGGACAATGCACACCATTCTCAGATACGCTCATAATTCTTTTAGAAATATATTTGGAAAAAGATGGATTTAATTAAAAAATTAAATTTAGTTGATCACAAGATGTTCAGTTGTAATAACTTTTTTGTTGTTGATGAAATGCAAGGTTAATCGTAATGTTTGATTATGACAAATTTCGGATCAGATTACATTTTTTCTCCAAAAGTTAATGACTTACAATGCTGTTAATTTTCATTCAGACAAGGTGCAATTTGTTGAAAATCATATTTTATGAAAATTTAAAAATGCTTAATGTTTTCAGATTATATATAAGAAAACTCACTCCATTAATATCTTACAAAGCTCCTCAAAGGAAATCTTGGAAACACAAAGTTTTCTTTCTTAGGCAGTCAGATACAATTTATACAACAAAAAAAAAAAACAACTATGTGTCAATGTAAAGTTTAAGATCAGCACATAAAATTTATACCACTAATAATAACAGCTAATAACAATAAGAGAAAGATATATCAATGTAAAATGTAAAAAATATACACTTCTAAAGTAACATGTCAAACTTTTCAGTAAAAATAACAATTTATGTCCTAACTAATTTATTATTTAAGTTAATATACCCATATCATAATGTGTAGATGCAACATGTCATCCTAATGACATCATCATATGTTAAGGCAAATGCAAAAAACTAGCATCAGAATGTATTTTCATAATCATTTCTCTATACTAATCTGCAGTTTTTACATGTATATTTGGTATTTTTCACTATGCGAGAAATAGAATCCTAGCTTGTCCTCATTTTGAAATGAAACTGATGACATTTTCCTCCAATAATTCCTATCTTTTGCTAGCCTAGATACACAAAAGGTAACAAATATTTAACTTATTTTACATAAGTACAGTTCTACATTTCTAAAATCACCTGAACACATTCTAATAGCAACATGCTGTAAATGATGATCACAATCAGAAAAGTAATAAACACCTACAAAAATATATCTTTTTGATGCAACTGAATTAATACTGGTATATATAGAACAAAAACAAATGATTTAATGTCCTTAAGGATGATAAAGATTAAATATTCTTGTTAAAATTATTTATGATTCAATCCCTATTTTTGAACCATTCCTATTTCAGATCATGACAAGGACAAGTAAATATATCAATGTCTCTCTTAAAAAGAATACGAGTATTTAAAGTCCGAAATAACACTTTTATCTGAATTATTTAAGCTTTCCTTTAGATGAAACAAACTTTAATGTTTGTGAAAACTTGAAGTTCTGCAATTTAAAAAAGTCCATAAAGCACAAACATAAGCCCAGAACTGTATATGAAACTGTAACTTCATTTATCGACATGGGTGTTAGTTGTCATAGTCTTGTGAAAAAATGACACTTCTGTATTTAAATTCATAAAATGGGGGAATGGGTCCTTTTTCCTACTTAAGGATCATTGTTTATTATCTTTCTCTAAATACATAGTTTGTAACAACTATGAAAACATTAAAAATAATTAATACACCAATTTAAAATAGTGATATCATAACAATATGCTTGGAAGGTAAATCATTGAAATTTAGTATGCAAATAGAGAAAGCAAACTTACTACAAAAACTCTATTTATATTATTGTAGCATTATTCTCAGAATGTACTATGATGACTCTGAATATTTTAGGATTCATTACCTTGAATATTTTACTCCATAAACTTTGAAATGGTATGGTATTTACATTGCTATGCAAGTATGGTATGTTTTTTTAGGATTCATTACCTTGAATATTTTACTCCATAAACTTTGAAATGGTATGGTATTTACATTGCTATGCAAGTATGGTATGTTTTTTTAGGATTCATTACCTTGAATATTTTACTCCATAAACTTTGAAAACTCAGAATCTGGCATGGTATTTACATTGCTATGCAAGTATGGTATGTTTTTTTAGGATTCATTACCTTGAATATTTTACTCCATAAACTTTGAAAACTCAGAATCTGGCATGGTATTTACATTGCTATGCAAGTATGGTATGTTTTTTTAGGATTCATTACCTTGAATATTTTACTCCATAAACTTTGAAAACTCAGAATCTGGCATGGTATTTACATTGCTATGCAAGTATGGTATGTTTTTTTAGGATTCATTACCTTGAATATTTTACTCCATAAACTTTGAAAACTCAGAATCTGGCATGGTATTTACATTGCTATGCAAGTATGGTATGTTTTTTTAGGATTCATTACCTTGAATATTTTACTCCATAAACTTTGAAAACTCAGAATCTGGCATGGTATTTACATTGCTATGCAAGTATGGTATGTTTCTCATTCACTTCTCTTCCTTTTCACAAATATACCAAATCAGAGAAATATGGGAAGAAAAAAAAGAAAGAAAAAAAAACTCAGAAATGAGACCAGTTGCTATACATCTTCATTTAAATAATGCTCAATAAATTTTAATTTAAACGAAATTAAAATCTATCTAAAAATACATTAGGCCAGAAACTCCTGAAGGTAAAAGTGATTGACAGCACATACAAAAGAAAAGAATGACTTGCCACAGAAACCGTATATCTTTTGACCCTCCACAATAAAATACTTTCATTGCAGCAAATGAAAGCCACAAGAAAATAACCATGTGTGACAACAGGCCTATGTAAAGAGCATTAAAATAAATCAGGTGTCAATATATGTATCATGGGATGAAATAGGTAACAATGCCAAAAACTATATCACCATACTTATTAAATAAAACAAGATAAACTCGAGGTCAAAAATATGAATGTGCTACTGGTGTAATATTTCCTAAAAAGCTATTTTATTCTCACAATAAAAACCACTATTTCATTCTCAAAATAAAAAAACAAAATACATTTTGTATGCAATGTACTTCAAGATCACAGAATATGTAAAGCATAGCATGATTTTATCCATTCACCTTTATTGAGCACTTCTCCATCGAGATGGCTAACAAAATATGCAAAATATAAGTAAAACACCTTGAAAAGGGGGCAAAGAACCCTCTGAAACTTTTACAGGCACTGTGATAAAAGCAAAAAAACCATACCTATGTCTGACAAGATTACAATGCATTGTGATAAAAGAATAAAACTTTACCTATGTTTGACAAGACTATAATGCATTGTGATAAAAGAAAAAAACCATTCCTACATCTGACATGAATACAATGCATTGTGATAAAAGAATAAAATTATACCTATGTCTGACAAAACAATGCCAGCAATACATTGAAAACACAGTGCTAAAATAATTCTTTCAGCCAAGTTACCTTTCTTAAGCACATTTATTCAAATAGTACATAAAGGTTTGGCAGTAATAATTTTACAGATCTTAATTTGAATACCTTAAGCAATTAAAAATTTTCAAATGTTGCCATTTTTAAATATATCTTTAAAAACTCTCCAATTCTTGATAAACTTTAGAATTGCAGTTTTCCTTTTTTTACAGTCAGATTTTAAAATCTGAAAGAGTGAGACCCCCTGATGGTCAGGGATATATCAGAAATGTGTGCATTTGTAAACATTGTTTATCAATCTTAAGTATATGAAATCTTATACTGAATTGTGATATAAATTTTATTTTCAACTGCAATAACATAGTTCATCATAAAATATTTTCTGTAAAGATAGATTCAGCACAGATTTCAATGCATGAAAACATGAAATAAGTACATCAAATACGTATTATATATGTAGAACTTGGCAAGCATTTTAACTGATGTACTGTTATCTCCAAAATGTAATCATAACAAATATATTATTCTCTACAAAGAAGTTTGGCACAAATTTAGCAAATTTCTTTTAAAACATAAAACATATTTTGATTGTAGGTACCATATATACTTGCTTAAAAGTCGAGTACAACAACAAACAACATAGACCCTGAGCTGCCATCGTATAATGAGATTTTTCCAGATACAACATTTGTGGGATGAAATTTTATTCAACATTAGTAATGTATATACATGATATATTGATGCTTATGGATACAGGCCTATATCAATAAACTTCTCAGATGCAAGCTAGTTTCAAAATTAGATGCTTTTCTACATGGTGTTAACTGACATATAAAACAAAACTTAAACAGACCATAATGTTTCCCTCACATGATGTGCCACTGTAACTGCATAGCATCTGTGCTGCTCTCTTGAGGTCGAAATTGCTCCCAGATGACATCATCAACAATATCACTGGCTCTACACATTTCTGACCATGGGGTCATACAAATTTTGAAATGTCATTTGTTATTTAGCAAAATTATCAATAAATTTACTATGACAGTACTAGATTGTTGATGACTTCACATTACATTTTCTATTTTATCAGTTATTTTTTGCAAATATTTTATAAAGCATATCTGCAGGTTTTTAGCAAATTTTAATTACCAGTGGCATTTTCTAAGGTGTAAGGGAACATAACTAACTGAGGAGTCTGCTGGAGCAAGAGTAGATAAACACATGTTATGCCTGGTCTGCTGATGCAATAGAAGTCCAAGTATGGTAGTTCACACAGGTGTGACATTAGAGCAAATTACCCATTGAAATCTTCAAATTTAGCGATCCCAAGATGGGGCGATAATGGTGTCCACTATTTCATAACCACAGATTCATGGAAATATGCAGCTTGCAGAGATCTTATATCAGTTGTTGCACATTACCTCTACTAATATGGTTTCTGCTAGTCAATTAATATTTCTTTTGCCCATACCAATGCTGTCTTCAATTAAAAGCTATTATTAAATGGGCGATGACACTGATGTTGGAAATAATATTGCTGAGATGAAACAAAATGAGTGAAGTTTTATGTGTACAGTTGAGTTGTTATGAGATAATGATGCTACTGACTTCAATATAACATCTGCTGTCTATGCATTTACCAAGAATTTTTGCCAGAGAGTTGGGTTTGGTTTGGTTTAGTGGTTTATGACACAGTCACACAACTATGTTTTTTTTAATGCTGATTGAAGAAATTGGGCAATCAATCAACCTAAGAATTTGGAAACAAGGCTATGTTTAGAAAAATTTTTAAATGTTTACATGACCACTGTCACACAAACAATTCTGTTTAAACTGATTAACTGGCTTGCATGCCAAAACTGGGAGTCTGTGGTGAATGCGAGTTGTTTTGAATAATTTTGTTATGTGCTTAATATTATCATTTGAAAAAAAGGCAGGTTTTGTAAACATTTACAGGGTTAACATGAATGTTTACACTTGTAAATGTGACTGCCTTACTGGGAAATAACAATGTGACCCATAATTTTAATTCACCAGTACCTGAGATTATCTAAATTACACTAGTACTATCTATATTATTTTCATGATATGCAATAATCTAACTATATAACTAAAATTCATTAGAAGTCATGTATCTAGATATAAATTAAGGAAATTTTTTTGGTACAAGTATTTGCTTGGATTGTTTAACAATTCTCACAACTTACATGAAACACTTTCAGTGACTGAAAGGCTGGCATAAAATATGGCCTTTGAAGTTGAGAAAAGCAGGAACCAAATTACCTGTATTATACTGTGTGCTTGAAAATGTCAGCAGATATTTGAGTTTTATTTACTCAAGCAAATATAAAATTATCATTAACACTTCCAAGGAAAGTGTACATTCAATTAACAATTTGTGAATATTTGTTTCTGATTGCTTGTTGATAACAACATTTTTTCTACTTCATATTCAGCAGGCATCAAAGATTAAACTGCATCTATAAATTCTTGAAGTGTGCTTAAATGAGTCTTGCCTTATTGCTGAGCAAATCTGAAATTCATCAACATTTTTTGCAAGAATAAAATGTTTTAAATGTGTTAAATTTTAAAGTAATGAGTGATCTTGCCTTCTTTGCAACATCTCTACCAATCACAAAAATATTTATATTGCCTGAATGATCATTAGGAAGAGAATGTAAAATCTCAATTTGTGGAACACTTTCTGACAGGTTGATTGAAAAATGGGGCCAGAGCAATCTTTAATATTTGGCAAATATTTCTGTACATGACTTGAGTATGTAATAACTGGCACACAATTTTACCAGAATACAGCTGATGAAAAGTTTGATATCACTCATTCAGGACCTAAAAGATAAAAATAACCAATATACTATAAAGAAATCAATTTATGATTTTTCATTACAACAAAGATATGACAGACATGGTAATTTGTAAAAGATGTGACAGACATGGCAAATATCAATATTTATGAAAAAGAATATGATAAAAGAATTTTAATCACTAAGCTAGCAAAAATAGCACTTTTAACAAGCCATGCCCACAACTTGCCTGCTAAGCACATTATTATAAATTAGCTACTGAAATAGGTATGTACAATCTTTTAATCTTAACATCTCTCATGCATGGAAATATTAAAAAGAAAAATTCTTAACCTTGTGCAGGTTGTTGTTATTAATACACTGGTTGATTAAAGAAATGTTGAAAGAATCATGCTGGTTCCTTTCTCATTAGGCAAATTACACTCATTATACATTTTTCTGAAGAAAATCTCTGCTTCTAATGCAAATGGGAGTATCTTCTCTGAAAATTTCAAACATAAATGGAAACTAACCACTAAATTCACTGCAGAAATAAAAAAAGAGTAGCAGTGGTTATGTGAGTGAATTTACAGTAATGTAATAATCAAATTTAAATGGGACAAATTAATCAAAATTGTATATTGATTCTAGAACTGTAAAAGCATATGTATATTTACCCCTGTATGATTATTTTAACCATTGGAAACAATTCTTAATTTTGAAATATTTCCAGTTCATTTGCACTTGTTACAAACATGAGAATTTCTTGGTGTAATCTACACTATTTTTTACTTACAAGATAAATATAGCCAATGCCACAGTAAGCATCAACACAGAGCTACATCAGTATGAATGATATTTAAACATGATAAATATAGCCAATGCTTGAATAATCATAAACACAGTTACATCAGCCTCAATGATGTTTTTACATCATAAATATAGCTAATGCCATGGCAATCATTAAACACAGAGCTACTTCTGCCTGAATGATATTTTTCCAATTCTACTGCATAACCAAACATTATACATGTAGATATTAAAGCAACATGAATCTTTATATCCTTTCTGTAACTAGTTAGTAGACTCCATCTTTCATATGAAATAATTAATATAAAAAATAATAAATTATGCATTATGTTGGTGCAATTTTTTTAACTGCCAAAGGAACAATGATAAATTTAATTATAATTATGGAAAAACCAAATACCTTATACTGTAATACAAAACCTTAAAAAGTGATTCAAAAGCACAGTGCTGCTTTTTCTTGTATGGTGTACCAGTCAGAATGAAAAGAAAATACTGATCATTTATGGCTGGTAAAATGTGCTTCTTGATTGATATTTCAGTGCAACTACTGGTACAAAATAGTGTGCTTGTGCACCTGCAGAAGCATGTGTCTGGAACAGTATTTTTGCACAGTAGAAGCAAGCATGTAATAGAGACAACACCTCCGAGCAAAAGAAGACCCAAGCATGTGTCAGTGACAATCATCAATCTCAGCTTAACAAGCAAAAATTATAATGTATGGTATCTGTGTACTTGCAATTACAAACATTTCTCAGACTTCATGCAGATAAAATCATCTAGGACACTGTGATGGTGTACTGGCATATCCATGCATGTAATCAATAATGGTACACTTGAAGTCACAAACACAGGGACAGTCAACTGTACAACTACTGATAAAAAGATATGTGAGGAATGGTATCTTTATGCATCTGCAGATATAGTCATGTGTCAGGGACAGTATAAAAGACAATTTCTGTTGTATCAGGGATGGTGTAATGGACAGTTTCTGTTGTGTAAGGGACAGTATAATGGACAATTTCTATTTTGTCAGGGACAGTATAAGGGACAATTTCTGTTGTGTCAGGGACAATGTAATGGACAGTTTCTATTGTGTCAAGGAAAGCATAATGGACACTTTCTGTTGTGCCAGGGACAGCATAATGGACAGTTTTTCTTGTGTCAGGGACTGCATAATGGACAATTTCTGTTGTGTCAGGGACAGTGTAATGGACAATTTCTATTCTGTAAGGGACAGTGTAATGGACAATTTCTATTCTGTAAGGGACAGCCTACTAGGCAATTTCTATTGTGTCAGCATTGGCGTAATTGGCAATTTCTACTGTGTAATTGACTGTGTAAGGGACAATTTCTATTGTGTAAGTAAAAGTATAGTTGGCAGTTTCTATTGTCAGGGACAGTATGACAGACAATTTCTATTGTCCAACTACTGACATCGTATAAATATGTGTAAGAGACAGTGTCACAGTGCAACTGCAATCAAATGTCAAGACATGGGACAGTCCTCTTTGTCCCAAGATGCCTTTTATGAGCTCCCACCTCATTCTACACCAAAATAAATGAACATACCAGCATTAAGTATCTCAATATAAATACTGTTTGGTTATTAAAAATTTACCAGGATCATCTGCAGTCCTAAAATGTCTCTAAAACCAATGCAATAATAATTTCACTAGGGACAATTGTTTCCTAGTTAATAATTTGATTTAACACTGGAGACATTCAATTTTGATTTGTCAAAGCCACATATTTTAGTGGTTTGCTTTTAAATAATTCTTCATTTATACATTAGTTGAAATGTGTCTGCCAATAGGGATTTAAGACTGCACCTAGGAATGCATGCTAAGAAAATGTCAGTTATTTGCATAAACTTGGTGATTTGGGTGAGGGTTTGGGTTTCTCTAGATGTGCTGAAACAGAAAGATGGCTGTTATGTCATCACAATTGTTCCTGTGCAGGTAAAGGCAGTCCATTGTAAAAACATACAACCTAGTCATTTGTAAATAGCCTGATGTAAAATTACAAAATTATCATTGAAAGTAAAAAAGCTGCAAAATTTTGGTGAGGTGTGTCAAACACAGCAAGGCTGGTGACCTTAACCTTACCAATTAACCCTATCTGCATAGAAATGGCCAGCAAGAAACCTGCAAGAAGAAAAAATGAAAATTTCATTAAGAGTTGTGTTGAAAAAGAAACTATTCACTAGTCACTCACATAATTTTTGGCTAAATTTTCATAACAAAAAATGGGAAACTTGTACATTATATAAATCTACCTTAATTCAGAAATATTTAATTAATTTACCATTACATTTACAATATATGGTCAAAGCATCTTTCTGCTAAAGACAATTTATGTGTGCAATTATCTTTGTGTTTCCACCACTAAAAAGTATAGATCCATTGAAGAATTTAGTCATGAAGTAAACTTGTGTTAAAATTACAACCATTACTGACTGACATTAAAATCCACTCCTCCCATCAATTATTAATATTCAATTCTGATCAAAAGCTTAATTCTAGTATACATCCACACAAATATTTACCCTTGTTATTAACAAATATATTCATTTTCTATATGATATCACAAATTTGTAGCAATAATGTTTCTCTCTTGATGATGTAATTAATAACAATTTCATAATTTTCATTTATTGTTTCATTAACATGATGGATGCAGATCATATGAAAACAATGATCAAAGAAATTCTTTTCACAAGTTTGCAAGATATATTCATCAATTTGTACATGCAGATTGTCAGCAGAAGTGTTAGTACATGTTTAACTGTATGCAAACTAAATATAAATTTGAATATGACATTGGCAAAGATCTCTGAACTTAAATTTTGTGAAATAAGTGCTCATAGGAGGAGTTTTTAACATCAGTGTTTTTATTCTTAATATTATTACTATTTCATAAACATGTGGCTCATGCTTGTAAAAAGAATGTACAATTAGAAGATTAGGCAAACCACACAAATTAAAGAGTTTCAGAAGGATGAGATAAACAATATTCAAATGTCAATTCTTATCAGCAGAAAATAAAAAACAAACGCAGAGGAAAAGATCACTGTACATTCAAGCATTTTATTTTTTGAACCAAGCATGTGTTTCTTGACTGTCATTAAAACTCTCTCACATTTCAGTAATTTTTCAGCCTGTGGTGTACTGTGATACTGTCCTGACCCATGTAATTGTTACAATTTGGTAATTTTAGAATGGCAAAAATGCAAACTGTTATCTTTAGATGTTTAATCATTCCAGAACAAGTCACTACTTATTTCAATTTCTTCCATAAAAACAAATAAAGAAAATCAGTTAATATTCACTATACTCGAATGTAAAGGAAACATTGTTTGAAGATCTACAATGGCCTGATGCAATATGAATGAATGGGGGTTGGTGGTATCTGAATTGAAAAAAGATACATACTGTAATCTGAATGTGCTGACAGGACTTATTGACAAACTGCACAGATCCAGATCTGATGATGCATACTGTGTCTGCAGATCTGGGTCTATCCAGTTTGCTATGAGTAATCAGTAGAACAAACAACATAGACCCTGATTTATAATGCACCAGGTAATCATGGTCAATGTTGTTTACTGAATTAATATGGTAATCTTCTGTGTTGTCTCTTTGATAGGTATGAAGGAAAATAAACATTAAATTGGACAAACATCTTGGTTGATAGGTATGAAGGAAAATAAACATTAAATTGGACAAACATCTTGGTAGGATGAAATCAATTGACTAAATCACTGAGTCTTCATCATTTACATGATGTGCCTTGTTCATTCAATTAAAAATTTCAACCTATGACTCTGTCTACTTATTTTCAGTGAATACTTCATAAATATTATTGTGAATTCTGACTGATTGAACTGGTCACACTGTCTCACTAGGAATACAACATATTGATTTCCACAGGGAGATTTTGTAACAGCTCTGCAAAACGTTAACATACTGTGCACAAATGAGGATATTTTTAGATGATGGTTTGAAAGTAATAGAACAATGATAGACTTTTATTCTCTGAGGTCACTTTTTTACTGAGTTGTCAAATCCAGGTCTCTGCTTCACATCCACCAACATTACATTTCACACCTCATTTAAATAATACACTGAACTCAACAAAACCCCATAATTGCATAATACTGCATGTATACTGGTCCAGGACTGCTTCTGCTGTGTGCTCAAATAAATTTTGTATTTTTTACATGTGATAAATAGAATCTTATATTTGTGCTCAGTCCAAATGAAATTCATGAATGTAGTCAAATAATTTCAATCTTTTGGAAATAGAAAATTATGTGACTCATTTCATATGAAATAAACACTCATGAATTTCATATGAAAAAACCTCATGAATTTCATATGAAATAAACACTCATGAATTTCATATGAAAAAAATCTTGAATTTCATATAAAATAAGCACTAATGTATGAACCTCCATATCCATTTGAAGTTAAAGAATTTTAAAGCTGCAATATCTGTAGTTTTCAAAAGTTTAGAACTGGCTGAAATCTACACATTATATTTGACTTGCATAATTAGTCTTTTAACTAATTTTCAGTAATATTGATTGACAAATCAAATAGTTTCTGGCTGATTTATTCTCAAATAATTTTAAGATCTATCAATTTAGTCTATTTGGAAATGTTACACTGGCAAAACAATGGGCTATTTATAGCAATAAAGACACAATTTAACCTCAAAATGATCGTTTTAAGGTATTGTTTTCAAGATAGCTTTCCTAGTGATGCACATATATGTAGATAACTATTGCATATACACATGTATCAATCTGATCCTACTGCAAACTGCATAGACTTAGATCTTCCATCACATAATGTACTGGCAGATCTGGGTCTATGTTGTACCTGACTAATAAGAGAGTATAGAATGGTAGCTCAAGTGAAAACAGAGAACAGCTTAATTAGGTGGTCCATGCCTCATTACCACCAATTTTTCTCAATATCATTATAGTGTGTATCATTATAATCATTATAAATTTGTGGAATTCAAGGAGATTTGTGTAAATTTTATTAAGAGTGAAAAATTCAGATGCTCACACAAAATTATAACATTGTTAATGCAGATAACTACATCATTTCCACCTTAGGTGATAAGTTTATCTTGCTAAATGCAGGAAAGACAAAAATAATGTATTGTCTTTAATCACTTTCACTGTTGTACACATGCAAGTACTTACAAGTCAAGCAATGATCATGTTACTGTATATAATCACTTAAACGAGTCCAAATTGCAAATTGCACTGACATGGACCTACCAGCAGTTTGTCAGGAGTAATCTGTAGCAGAAACAACATAGACCCTGATCTGCTGGTACATTACATATTGTTGCAGTTGGACTAGACTTAAAAGCGAATATATATAGTACAAACTTTTTAAAATTTTAATAAGAAAACAGTTTTTTGTGCCAAATGTTAGAGCACAAAAATAATTGTACTTTTTATAGACTGAAGTGTATGAAACATTAGAAGGCATAAACGATAAAAGACAATACATTAAACATTAAAAAAGAAACAAGCTAGTGGACAAGTTACTTCTTTTGTCGACTAGAGAGAGATCAGGTTAGGATTATACAGTCTGAACTAATGGCTGTGATTGCTTTTTTCAAACCATGTTTGAATGAAAGCAGCAGATTAATTATCATCCATTGTGTTGAAAGTCAAGAAATGTCAGAAGATTTGGTGAATTACTGGGAATGTACTCTAAACCAAATTTGTAGGGCAACTAAATCTTGTGGTTTCACCAAATCAAACATGTTTATCATGACTTAATTTCTACAGTTATGCCTCAACTTGCATATGTATATAATTTCTTACACATGCATTTGCTGTTAATTAATAATTTTAGTCCCCACCTGAACCTGACTAACAAAGGCACACACAAAATTTGGTTTACAGCATTCAAAATGATGTCTGGGTCCATCACATGAAACAGTAAAGAAGAAATGAAAACAAAGTAAATAAAGAGAACTTTATTAATCATATAAATAACAGACTCCATAGTGTGCTTATGTTGAGATGAATGTATGCATTTATATGACTAGGTTATACATTAAAATACAGACATTTGGCACATGGAAAAATAGGTACTTGTATAATTTCAATATGATATCAATATAACATTGCAAATATTTATAACATAAATTATTTAGTATATGTGTATGACCACAAAACTGATACAAATTCAAGTATTAAATCTTATGAAATATATGTTTAAAAGGTGCACAACAGTTTCAGACACTTCTGATGTTAAAGTTGAGAAAATGTTGAAATGTGGTATCTACACCTGAATAATAAGGAATTCCATGATGTTTTGTTTTAATTGAGAAGTTTCTAACTGCAATGCTAAATTAACAGGATGATATTTGTGTATTTTTCTGTAAATTTGCTGAATTGTGTTGGAATTGATAATTTTGTGGAATTTTCTTATAATTTTGAAACATGCAGAAATTCTTAACTTTAGATGATTTTTGGGTGCTGTCTGTCAACTTGTATGAAAATGTTAAGATCCTGGTGGTTTGATGTGAATTACAACGAGACTGTAATAAGCAAGTAGTTGCAGATACTGCCATGTTTCATACAATATGTTTCAGATTTGTCTCACTTATTTTGTTGAAAAAATGGATTTCACATCTAATGAAATTTATAGGGGTTTTTTCCTGTGAAATTTTGCAGACACCTTCATGAAAATCATAGATTTGTCAAGTTGTTTTTGTGGGCTCCAGGAATCAAGATTTTGGATTGGTGAATAAAAGACCATCAAAGATATCTAAATCAAAAATATACATTCACTGTACAAATTTAGTCAATTTATTAAAGGAGTAAATTATTCTGAAATTTAGACAAATCATTAATTTAGCTAATCAATATTCATGTCCCTGTGCAGGATGTTAAACATTTGATGCTGATATTGGAAAAAAAAAAATAATAATGATGAAAACAATGCAATGAAATTGTACAGTTATATTTTACTAGATTTCACAACTTAAATAATTCTGAAAGTAATAATTACACAGCTGCAATTATCAAGAAATGAATCTTGAACAGAATTTTTCAGATTTCATATTGTTTCAGTGAGAGCTGCCTAAATGACATCGTATGTGCCCTGTTTTTTCTTCAATATGGCCTCATATTAAACTTATGAAAAATAAATTCTACATTAGTTAAAGTGTTTAGAATACATGGATATCTAGTTCAGAAAACAACAAATGGATTTTAATCTTGTTTTTCTTCAAAAATCTTCATACATTTACTGGTGTAACATTTACTTAGATGAATCTTAATGCATGCAAGTTGTTATCAGTTTACATGCAAATATATATCTAGTGAAGAAACCAATGTAACATCTATTTAAGTAGATATGTAAACTCAATTTAAAAAATGGGACAAGATAAATAAATATGAAATATAATTCAAGTATTTCTATTTAATCACTAGAGCAAGATTTCAAATTGTATCATTATGCGGGTAATTTATTTTTAAAATATTTTTGTTCGTTTATAAATACTGATTAGATGATAAGGAAAAAAGCATCTTCATTGTTTTATCTGGGGCATTTTGTAAATGCCATCTACATTGTTTTCTTGCAATATGTTTTGCATCTGAAAAGTTTCACTATTGCTTATTGAAAACTAAGCTTTAATTATGGTTCAAAGTCTGATGAAATGTAACTCTTCTCATGGTTATGCTTCACACTGCCTCAAAATTTCTAGAATATGTGGCAACTTTTTAGAAACAAATCCTTTTCATATGAAATATCAAAATACTTATAAGTCTGATAATGGCAATTAAAGGAGTAAAATATTGTGAGGTAATATCATAGGAACTACTCAAAACAGAGTCAAATAGTTATTAAGATTGCTGATTTTTTCCTGATAGATTCATTTGTTGTCCAGATGACAGGCCAATAGATTTATTTTTTGTCCAGAGGACAGGCCAATAGATTATTTTGTGTCCAAAGGGCAGGCCAAATTTGTTTGGTTACAAAAACCAATTAAACTGGTTTAAAATGAGATGTCAATTTTAAACCAAAAATATTAACTGTATGCAAGAACCAGTTAAAATTAAAGAGCTGAATGGAAACATTTGCCTACATGAGCTCTCTAACAATAACAATAATGTAGCCCATGAACAGTGTCATAATGGGGAATCACTCTGTATGTTCAGGTTCAACAGAGTGACATATGACAGTATCATGCTAGAGTTTAAAATGTACCAGTTTCATCATTTCATTGACATCATAACTATTAATTATTTGAAACTATTTTTGCTCAAATTGAAAACAGACTTGAAAATGTTTCAACATGTTTCAATAAAACAAACTATTGGAACAGAAAAATAATTACAGGTCTTAATACATAAGCATCATTACTTTAATCTAGAACAGATATGACTCAAATACAACTAATGAAAACTGTCATAACTAATGAAACTTCACCAGAAAGGAAGTTATTAGAAGAATTCAGAAGGAACATTACTACTGAATTACAAACTTTATTCTGTACCACAGTGTTATCCTTATTTTCATGGTCATCCTGTAAGATAGAATTTGTTTTAATTGCTTTCAAATATTCAAATTGATTCAAATATTCAAAAGAGGACTTTAAAAATATTTATTGCAATTCATTGTTAATAGATCATGGCTATAATATTTGGAATACATCTATGTTTTAAAACTAAGGGTGTCTATCACTGGTTGATAGCTTGTTTGGTTATCAGATTGTTTGGTGAAAGTGATAACATTGACAATCAGATGTAGAAAGTCTTTCTCCACTCTCTAGTCACAATAAGAGTTTTTAGAAACTTTACAGAGGGCTGCAGAGTCCCTAAACCAATACATTCTGAGTTAAATGGACATCGTCAACTAATTGGTCCAAACTTTACATAGGGCTGCAAAGTCCCTAAGCCAATACATTTTAGACATCTTTAACCAAAAAATTCAAGTTTAACAGAGCAAGAAAATGTGTAGTTTATGGGAAGAGATATGCATTAGTACTAGTCGATGGCCTGGAGTTTACTGGGTAACTAATATCTCCATTATTATTACATCCGATAGTATGGCAGATAAATATCTACTGAATGTGCAACATTGTGAAACAAGATATGACATGTATATATATATATATATATATATATATATATATATATATATATATATATACATATATACACACACACACATCATTCTAAAATGATGATGACATAGTGTTTTTTATGGTTTTATAGACACAGTGAAACCCTCCTATAACATGATGATTTGGGTCCACACAGTGACATGTTATGCCGTGTATTGTGCAATATCCAAACAGGTCAATTATCTTAAGAAAACACTGCATGTGTATCATCTTAGCTACATGAGATGGAAGGGGTTACAGGTGACCAAACCAATGGTCTTCCATTGAGTGGTACAGTTACTAACTCAATTTGACACATATTAAAAACAAGATACTTAAAACAGTAACTCCATACTTAATATTTACTTTGTTGGCAGAGAATCATGTATTGGTACAAATTATATATACATGTATAAGAAATTAGCTGATGAATAATGCAAGCAGAGTACACATACTCACCAACCAATCTTATTGTACAGTATCCATCATAGTAATTCCATTGAAAATGTGAATAAAAACATAATTTCAATTTCTAGAAATTTTCTGCTAGATTGCATTTGAATATCAATACTTAAATTCTTGATAATAGACTCACTCCAACCTGTGAAACACTATACTTTTGAAAACATTCGTATATGTTGGACACATGTAAAGGGACTGATTTTTAACTGACAGTAAAATGCATCAGTCACATATTGGGAGTTTCTAAAGAGAAACATGTATTTAGACTAACTGAAGTTCTTAAATGGCTATTAACCTCAGTGTACTTGAGATGATCAATTCATTAGGTGTATGCCTCAACCATTTTCTGGAGTAAACCATTTGATTTCAAGGGTAAAGAGTGATCTCCAAAAGCATTCAAGTCATTCTCAAAAGACAAAGAAGAACATAAAATAAGCCCTAATATCACTGAAACTTGAGTGGATAACTACAACTTTGCACAACTGCAAAAATAAGAAATAGCCTGTTTGATTATAATACCAAATCTCTCCACCCCATTAACTTAAGTGGTTCTGTTCCAGTCAGCATTCAACAGTTTATGTAACACTTTAAAATTACAACAAGTGGTCAGTGTACATCTGAGTGATATGAGGCAATTATATGTGTGTCTGTCTGAGTGTACATGTGTGTGGCAATGACCAAAACTACTCTTGACAATTTGGCTGATAAATTTATGTCAACAATGGCACTTTTTGATACACGGGTGTGTACATGACAGTTGAATGGGCACACATGGTGATCTGCTGTTTTTCCCTAAAAAAGGTAGGTAAATTAATTAATCTATAAATTTGGATGAGAAACATTTTAGACCACTGCATTGCTTGGTTGTGTTTGCTAGATGACTGAGCAAACATCCATTGGCTACTGTTTACCCTGGCTTGAGCAAGGATTGTATACAGGAAGCACTAAAGATAAATACAAAGACAATGCTTTATCACTGGTGGTTCAGTATTAATTACATGAACAATTCTTAGTTTTTTTCGGGAGCTCATGTCTTTCAAAAAAAGCAAGATGAAATATTTTTCCATCAAGAATAAAACTCATTTTGCCAAGTTATTAAATCAAACTCTTGTTTATTTGGCAGTAGAGCTTTCTAGTTGAAGAAAATGATGAATTGTGAAATTTCAGGAGCTATGCCACGATTGTGCTATAATATCGAAATTCATATTTTAACTAATCATGTTACAGCAGGGTTTCACTGTATACAAATGTGTCCCATTCATTTCCAAACCCTTGCCTGGCAAATTTTTAACTATGACTATATATCAAGCAAACTTAATTTATAACAAATCCAAGGAACATGAAAACTGAGATGTTTGTTTTGTCAGTTTTTTGGGGGAATATATACATGCTCTTTCTATACTGACTCCTACTTTAGGTGAAGTCTGAGGCAATGAATTTTGCTACACAAAGTAGTCTTTTATCAACAACATTTTAACTTAATGTTTTGAAATTAAACAATGGTTATTTGTTTATATAAAAATCAGTAAATTGGAATTCTTGGCTAATAAATGATACCATAACTTAAACACAACTAACATTTTGTTTTAGTGAAAGAAGATTAGATCAAATAAATGCATTATTAATCAACCAACTTTTACTACTTCAATATCAGCATGAAGTTAATATAAAGTCACTACATCACAGACAATTATAAAAATTACGCTTCAAGGATTTGGCATACTAATTTGTAAACTTGACATCTATAACATGTGTAATATCTATAGGTAAAATCAAATACACTATATGTATAAGAATGTATAAATATAGAAAAATCAAAGATATATGAATATTCTATGAAAAATATGGAAAATCCATAATTTTTTTTAAAAGTTTAGAAATGCAATAAGGTTGGGTCATTTAGTTTTCCAGAATACCATAATTAATATTGATAATGATTCATGAGCAGTACATGGCAGGAAAATACATAACACTGCAATATACCCTCCCCCCCTTTCAAGCTTACTATCTGAAGAAATATTAAGGACTGAATTGTTTATCGTCAGCCATGTCTGAAAGTAGATAATAAATAAAGCTAATTATTTTGTTGCTTTCCTTCAGTTACAAAAAGAACCAAACAAACTCATGGCAAAACAAATGAGTCTGAAATTTAGCCAAACCACTAACATGCTTGTTATATGTTATATTTAATTCAGATAAGTAATAGCATGAATTTATCTGCATTGTCAATGGTTAATGCTTGGAAGACAACTGAATGCAGATTTCACTCGTCTGTACTGGAACTTTACCTCAGTACGGAAGGGTTTTGCGTTCTCAGAAGTGGAACAGAATTCAAACACATCACATTCAGATCCAGGATGCAGTTCTTCATTCAGCTTCAAGCATGAGTTGAGGTCACTGCTGTTCCTTGTTTCCTCCAAACCAAGAGGAGGGGAAGTGAATTCCAGAACATCTGGATAAATGAATCTTTCTGGACCTGATTCAACAACACTTTGAACAGAGAAGGACTTTGTTAGAGGCATAGAGGAATTGGATACATAAGGGGATGTAAAACTGCTAACCCTGCTTGACAAACTACCTGAAAAAAGGTCTGAGGTTTTTGTCATAAGAACACTATTAGAAGATAAAATATCAGAATCATTCTCTGAAACTATGATAACTGTAGAATGTGAAACCTCACTCATTTCTTTACCAAGCAAATTTGTTTGACTCTCGCTTGTAACTAGCTTTTTGCTATTGTCATGTAAAGCAGGCAGTTTACAAGCATGCTCACAATGTTCTGTAGTAGCATTTGACTGGGTAATGATTCGAGAACTTTCAGAGCCAGCCTGATCACTGATGTTATTGTTCTTGTTCAGGATAACTGTTTTAGTGGCTGGTAATGAATATCGGCTCAAATGAGTGGTAACTGTTCTTTTACTTCCCTTTGAAGCAGTAATTGGTGAGGATCCCCGGGAGCCTAAACTCTGCTTACTATCTCTGCCATTGCTAGACCTTGACTTCAACCCTGACTGTTGAAGACTAGATGTTTTAGTTTCAAATGCAGGGGAACCATCACCAGTTCCAGCCATTTCTGAAGTGACTGGTGAGTTTGGATTTGAATCAGTTTTCTGCCGACTCTGAAAGTTATAAAAATTGACAGTCTGTGCAATATCTGACTTGATGATTTTGTCTGACTGCATACAATCTGTCCTACTAACACTGGCCGATATTTGGCCATCGTCTTGATAGATTTTATCATCTTCCTCACTTGTGGTCAATTTATCATCTGACTCTGAGCGACTCCCCCCATTCACATGACCCTTTTTGCCTTTTCCTCTCACCTTATTTGTAGTTCCACCCGCCACACCTATCCGCCGCCCTCGCTTTAACCTCCTCAGGTAAGCTGCAGGGGCCTTGTATTTAGGGTGGTTCATGTTTAGGCCATTAATTGCTGCAATTTGCTTCAGAATTTTCTTGTATTTGTCCTGGTTTTTCATAAAAGCAGGAAAACGTATACAGTCCATACGTGCCACCCTCTTCACTCTCTTAATCTCATCAATACATACTTTACCACTCATAAGAACATGGAAGTCGATTTCATCGATGTTCCGCAGAATTTCTACTGCACCTAAGTGGAAAAAAAATTAAGAATCATTACAATGTTCAACACAAACATTAGTGACTGTAGGCATAAAAGAAAAAGTTCTAATGACTGCAGGACACACTGTGGCAGCCAATCTGATCTGGTTTGGGCAAGCTTGGAACCCATGACCCTTAGATTCCAACATGATACTAAAGGAGCTACATCAGCTTCCTAGTACCTTGAACTGGCTTGGGCAAGCTTGGAACCCATGACCCTTAGATTCCAATACTATACTAAATGAGCTAACACAGCTCCCAAGTAAGCTGGAGGACATAAACTGAAGGAAGTGGGTTTGAATTAAAATGAATTATTTTTATTATTTTACATACCAGAGACGCAAATTCACAATAAACTTGAAAACTTTAAAACTGGATTGATGCATACAAAAGTCAGGTATGTATATTACTTAAATTTAGTCTAATGAGAGAGAGAGAGTTTTTTACTTGAATGGATGACAAATAAATCATGATAGCAATTCTGTCTTGCCTTGAGAATCATTCCTTGCAGGAAAGAAAAATGTAACTGGCATTGTTTTCACTCTCCAAATTACATAGTATCCCACAATGCATTTGAATTTCATGATAATAAATGCTTTTAAATCAAGTCAAACAATTAAGTTCATGCCAAATCCATTCACATTAATTTCAATACATGTGGCAAATTTGTAAATAATCTAATCATAATGCTGGAAATGAATTCATTAAGTATGCAAAAATTTAATGATCATAAAATACAAAGTTTTATTCATGGGATGCCCATTTTTGTGAATTTCATAGATTTAAAGACCCAATGAAAACACCTGACCTATGAAGAAGGTTATGACTCTTGCTCCATCAGTTAACTTCAGTACAGTACACACAACAATGTTATTTTCTTCTCAATCATAAAAAACGACACCCACAAACAAAAAAATTCACACTACAGTGGCTGAGATACTTTTGTTGTTATTTTTGTTAATATACTCCTTTATTACATAGAGAAATAGGAAACTATGGCTGATGAGCTGGGTGGTGTCCTAGGCAGGCAGGAGAAATAATTACACTATAAAATAGATACTTTCATATGACTTTTGCAGAAAACTGTGTCTCATCTGGGAACAGTGTCGTGACATACATTCTCCCATCATTTTGTAAACAAGAATATATATCTATAAACTGGAGATAAAAACTGTAATCTGAATATTAAAAATATAAGAAACAATGACATTTATGATGTCATAAGCATAATGATGTCATCTCTAGTGTCAATAAGGGAAGGTCTGTATTATCCAGTAGGCACAGAAGGGCCCATGAAACCCTCTTACCGAAAAGTGTATATACAAAGAGACAGAGTCATGTCAATGTCAATTATTTTATTAAAGAATTGCCTAGGGCCTACATGGACCTTAATCGAGCTCTGACTGAGGGCACTCATATGAAATAGGCATTTCACATACCAATGTATTTGACCATGTTATCCAGTGGAGAACACTGATGCACAATAACTCTATCCCACCTCACATGTGACATTTATCATTATCACGACTCAGGAACTATTTTGACCTTTTACTGCACACACAATGTAGCAAAAACTTCCCAATTCCCATCATCACTTGAACATTCTTTTCCAAAATAACTTAAACATTAAATGCAACACACTTTTGTCATGTTATGATAAGCAGCGGTTGAAGTTAAGTGTCCTGTAAATGTACAGTTTTGTACTTATTGACCTAGCTACATGAATGGCATATTGAGTCCAATTTTGAGTGGAAAAAGTTGTTGATATAATTTTTATTTTGAAAATTCATTATTTCCAAAGGGTAAATCTATTCGAGATCAAAAGCTGAGTTGAAGACTTTTATATATTTTTTGTCTGTCTCGATTAATCTTAAGGATAATAGCTGACTTTGTCTTTTGCCTTGTTGACATTTATATCATGGTGCAATCTATCTGTTGTACATGATCTGGATGCTGTGTATTGCCTTTACCATAGCCATCAGAGTTGGATAAATCACTTATATGTGTGGTAGTTCAATGGGCTACCAAATGGGAAACTATGATAGCCCACAACAAAATCTGGTAGCCCACAATTTTCAATGGATAAACATTTCCATTTAATGTGCTACTAAAACACATACATGAATACAACTGTACGGGAATTAAATGTTCTGAAAAACTAATAAACACACCAAGTACATGAAATAATTTAATTATTTGTTTATGGTTTTTTAACCATCAGCTCTTATAATTAAAACTTGAAAAACAAGTTAAACTGTTATGCCCTATGGTCATAAGAAAGTACACATGACTGAAACATTAGAAACCTGTTCTTAGTTTTTGCACACAAAAAATGTACCATAAATTATAAATCAAATGAAATAAAAATGAATGTGACTGTGTACAGCTTGGTTTATGTCTGTATTATAAGTATCTATACCTAAAAAAAGGAAATTCTTTTACTTTCAAGAAATGTCTTTAGAAGGACTTGACCACTGCTAGATGCTATTTCATTTTTAAATGAAGTACAAAATAACATCTGAGAACATTTCTTCAAATGTGGCTAACCATATTTGCTTCATTAAAGAAAAATAACTGCATGTTAACCAACTTTGACATTCCCTGGCTACTACTGCTCCTCAGGCAATTGAATTAGTGCATAACCAATGTTGAAAAACATAATCACTTAATTTTTGTTTGATACAAAGTTGGTAAGGAAAAAGACATTACAGAAAGTAGATTACAACTAAAACAGTCCTGTGGACTTCAGAACCTTTAAGTAAAGTAGTTTGAAAACAAAATTTAGTCGTCCAAGGTGTGTTGACTACTGATTTGACCACCTTGCTATTTCATCCACTGTTCTTTGAAAGCTAAAATGTTTTTTAATGTCACTTAAAGTTTATACTGAATTTTTCAGTATAAAAATCTACCTTAAAGCAAGAAAATTTCATTGAGTGTTTTGCTGTTTGAAAGTTACTTGATTATTCACAACATGCCATTTCGACTTCAACCTGCATGGTTTGTTCAGAAATGTGAAAAGAAGAATTATCATGCTTCAGTGAAGGACAGAAAAATTCCACCTCTGAGATTAAAGATTTGCATCAGACACTCAGCAAAGTCTCATTTCTGGTGAAAAATTCTGACCCTCAGGTGGAGTTTTCTATCCTATACTAATGCAAGAGTCACCCTCTATAAATAAAGCATTATTATTATTATTATTACTCAAAGGATATATCAATCCCACATGGCTTGCTTAAACAGGAAAACTGTATGACATAGAAATGGAGAAAATAATGATCTGCCACACAAGATAATTTACCTTCAAAATAGCACTGATCCTTGCCTAATCCTCCAATATCATTGGGGTTCAGCAGCCCTCGCTTGACCCTGACACAATGGCGCCAACGCCACTCTGGGTTAGCCACATAGGTTGCCAGGTGATCAAACAGCTCCTTAAAACTCATATCTGATGCTTTGCAGGCGATATCTGCAACATTTAACATTAACTCTACACCATAATGTATCTGTAGTGGTAGATACTTAGCAACTTTCTTGCATTCAAATTTTGTAGATCACTGTCAGAAGTTACATCTATAATGTGTACTAGAGTATTTGCTAATCCTCCCATTTGTTTGTACCCCCCTACAGATTTTAAAAACAAAAAGCATCAAGGATATAAAAAATGCACAACTATATTCATCAGTTTATAATTTCTAACCTGGCTGTTGCGATTTGGCCCCTACTTTTGTCATCTTGTTCACATTTAAATCCAAACAGACACTGTCAAAAACAACCAGACTGACTGCTCATTGTTTTCTCTGGTTTCTGTAATAGTCTGTTCTGATGAAAACTGTCATTTGCATTGAATATTTGCAATGTCAAGTTGTAATATTTCTATAAAGAACTGAACTGATTAAAAAAGTGTTACAACTCTGGGTCTTAAAATTTAAACCAAAAAAAAGTGAAACTAATAATTTAAGTAAAATCAACAAGTTATTTATTTCTCTACAATACAAAGTGAAAATTCAAGAGACACAGTATTGTGAATTAGATCCCAAATAATCCTAAATGTTCTATCACAAGTCCAGTAATACTGAACATTCTGAATGAATTCCAATAGTCTTGAATGTCCTGATGTAATACAATGATGCAATCAAGAATGTCTTTGAATGAATTCACAATAATCCAAAGTAGAGTATAAACCCAACAGTCAATGAGCTCTTTAGTAATTCCAATGAATATTTCCTCTCAAATTACATCTGTTATCAACATCTCAACAGCAACCTCTGATCATGGATTCCATCAGACTGATATAGAACAGGAATGGATGATTTGTTTATCAAATTCCTATTTATACACATTTTCATCTGACCTAGATGTGAATCATTCCAAATGGAAACTCCAATCTAATTGTAAACAAGACTAGGCTGAGAATGTTCCAAACTCAAATGCTATGTAAACATTCTATTTACAAATTACAATAATGGACAATAGTTAGCTATGTAAACACTATTTACATTATCTAAAGTTCAACTTACAACCATGAGCAAAAGTTAAGCGTACAATTAAATATACATACCAAAAGTGTAACTCTTACATACAAGTGTTCTAAGGGATGTAGCTCCCAAAGTTACAGAAATGTAAGGAATTATTCAGAATTTATCAAAGACAGCAAACTACATCACATCTGTTGTCTGCACAAAAATTACATTGTTAGGGCCCCCATGGTGACAATCAGGTTGGAAATGATAAAATAATGAATGAAATGATTAACTGTTGCACCTTTTTTTATATGCAAGATGTTTTCATTTGTAAAATTAGTAAAAGGGTGGGGTAAAAACAAATGGGAGAGTAAGCAAATACAATAATCTGTAGGAAGTTGACATGTTATACCATAACATATAATGCTTTTAATATATTGTACATATTAAATGCTTAAACAAAACTGATTCACACCAATATAAGCCTTCCTGGAATTTTCTTTAAATGATACATGATCCTACTGTTCAAATGCTGGATTCCCTTTTTTTATGTAAAACCTCTCCCCTCTTCAAAAGATGAGGGTGGAACCACTAGTCACAGTGATGGTCCTAGAGGTAGAAGTTGTGACGGCAGTTTTGCAGTATTAGCAATATAGTGGTGGTGGTGTGGTGATAGCAGTGGCAGAAGCAGTAATAGTGATGGTGGCAGTATTAGTAGTAGTTGTGGTGATGGTGATGGTAGTGGTGTTAGAATATCTTCAAGAAGACAAGGTGAAAGAGGTGATAATAATAAATGATTTTTGATAAGATTGTTTACAAAGAAATATATTGGTTCAGTCAGAAATGGTCAAAAAGCCTAACCAACCAAGAATCAGATTTGACCTTGAAAAATTAAAAGATCCAAAAGTTGCAGAAGCCTTCCAAGCAATGATAGGTGTAAATTTGCACCTTTGATAACCCTGGACAGCCAAGGCACTGACCTAGAGTCCTTAACAACCACATTCAACACAGCTGTGACTAGCACAGCAAGCAAGATAACTGGCAAATATCGTTGAACAAAGAAACCTTGGGTCACAACAGATGTCCTTGAACTATGTGACAAAAGAAGAGAACTGAAAAA
This sequence comes from Megalonaias nervosa, assembly GCA_016617855.1. Classification (NCBI taxonomy): domain Eukaryota; kingdom Metazoa; phylum Mollusca; class Bivalvia; order Unionida; family Unionidae; genus Megalonaias; species Megalonaias nervosa. The sequence continues at coordinate 94,037 of JAECUM010000097.1, forward strand.
GGGAAAAAGAGAAAATACAGAGAGATAAACAACATAATCATGAAAAGCATGAAAAAGGCAAAGGAATCCTGGATAGAAAGACAATGCTGCAAAATTGAAGACAGTTTGAGTAGAAATGACAGCAAAATGGCATATCAACTAGTGAAAGATCTCACAACCCATAAACAAGGGAAAACTACCACCATCCAAGACAAATCAGGAAAATGCCTCACAGAAGATCAAGAGATCCTCAAGCGATGAACAGAATACTGCTCAGAACTGTACAATCATAACACCCAAGGAGATCCAGAAGTACTAAATTGCCCTCAGGCAAAAGAAATTGATGACAACCCCATTCTTCATGAAGAAGTAGAAATTGCAGTTAGGTCACGAAAGAAAGGAAAGTCAGCTGGCATTGACAACATACCAGCAGAGCTCATTCAAGCAGGAGAGGAGATAGTCACAGTCCTAACAACAATCTACAACAAGATATGGCAGACCGGAGAATGGCCCACCACATGGACTCAATCCTTGGTCATCATGCTGCCCAATAAAGAAAACCTACAGCTATGCTAAAACTACAGAACCATCACTTTCATCAGTCAACCGAGCAAAGTCATGCTGAAGATAATTCTCAACAGACTAAAGCCTCAAGCAGAGAAGATTACTGCTGCAGAGCAGGCAGGCTTCCAAGCAGGAAGGAGCACCACAGAACAAATCTTCAATCTCAGACTCCTTTGCGAGAAATACCTTCAGCATCAGCAGAATCTATACCACATCTTTATAGATTTCAAAAAGGCCTTTGATAGAGTATGACATGCGGCCTTATGGGCAACTATGAGGAAGTACAACATCAGCTCAAACCTGGTGCAGGTTGTTGAGCACCTCTATGACAAAGCCACCAGTCCTGTCCTCATCAATGGCAGCAGAGAAGATTGGTTTCGAACAACAGTTGAAGTCAGACAGGGATGTATATTGTCACCTACAATCTTCAACATTTTCTTGGAAAGGATCATGGAGGATGCCTTGCATGGCCACAAAGACACTGTCAGCATCGGAGGAAGAACAATCACCAACCTTCGCTTTGCAGATGATAGTGATGGCTTAGCAGGAGATGAAAAAAGAACTGGCCGACTTGGTTGAGCGCCTCAACACAACCTCTACAGCATACGGTATTGAGATTAGCGCCAAAAAAAACCAAACTGATGACAAACAACACCAATGGCATCAGTGCAGAAATAAAGGTCAGTGGACAGAAGCTGGAAAGAGTCACAAGCTTCAAGCACTTAGGATCAATTATCACAGATGAGGGCTCCAAACCAAAACTACTTTGCAGGATTGCCTAGACAACAGCAGCAATAACAAGGTTGAGACCAGTATGGAAAGATACCAACATTGCTTTTGGTTCCAAAATAAGGCTGATGCACTCGATTGTCATATCCATCTTTCTGTATGCTTGTGAAACATGGACACTCACATCAGATCTACAAAGAAGAATTCACACCTTTGAAATGAGATGCTACCACAAGATCTTGGGCATCTCATACATTGACCATGTAACCAATGAAGAAGTCCACAACAGGATCCAACGAGCCATCAGATCCTATGAAGACCTCTTGACCACTGTAAAAATGTGCAAACTGAAGTGGTATGGTCATGTTGAGACTGATCATCTGGACTGGCAAAAACAATCCTGCAAGGCACAGTGCGAGGGTGCAGAAGAAGAGGCAGACAGAAAAAGAGGTGGGAAGACAACACTAAGGAGTGGACAGTCATGGGATTTGGAGATTCCCAAAGGGCAGTAGAAAACAGGGAAAGATGGAGAGAATTGGTTGTAAATTCAACTGTGGTGCCCCAATGACTCTTGGGTTAAGGGATTGATGATTGTGATGATAATGATGAATCTAAGAGATAAGTGCTAAAGAACCCTCCATGTAAAACTAAGTGTTACTGGTAAAACAGCTCTTGTAAACTGGAAGTTTGTCTTACAGTCATGCTGTACTGCTAGAGTTAATCCAAACCCACTTACAGTAGAGTAGGGCAGGTCCCCACAGGTATCTCATCTTTGAATTCAAGACGGTGTTCACAGCAGCAAGTCCCTCTTCAGTCCTCAGCTGTTCCAGGCTTCCTAATCCACGGATCCCAAACCGTGTTCTGTCTGCATACCAGGGCTGCAAGCCATCATTATAGGAGCGAAACTGATTTATTTAAGGTTAAAAATAGGCAACTGTTTTTCCTTCCTACATATAACAGAAGACTTAGAATGCAGAAACTTCAATACTTTTACTTTGAAAATGTACATTACTTACTATATGAATCACATTATCAAATATACGATTCAGGGAATCATAATTTTTTGGACTGATTAAATGGTCATGTTCATATTACTGTCTGAGAATCTAAGATTCTGGCAAGTAAATAATGTTAACAACTGAGAAACTGTAAAATATAAATTGCATGCATAATAATCACTTTAATACAAGAAAAGATAATTTAAGTTTTGTACAATTACTTATTAAAACACTCCTCACTTGCATTTAAAACAACTGATTAGAAAGGTGGGAAATTGTGGCATGCCAAACTGGTATTTATTCAAAATACTATACTATAAACTATACAATATGTCTTACAAACTTATATAAGATATTGTAAATAATATCAGATATATTTATACAAAATCTGTTATAGTGTATAGGGTATCTCATAAAGATTGATTGATATCTTAGCAATTTATGAGAAATCTTACAGATAAGTAAGTTAATTTATTATCATAAATTATATAAAATATCAAAATTAAAATGTTTTTAAAAAATGTATGAAATATCTCTTGAAGTTTATAGCAAATCTTACACTTTATAGTTTATGAGATATTTAGTTTTTGGAATAAATAGTGATTTGTCTAGACATAGGAAACTTTAGCCAACTTTGGTTATAATGCATTTTTATGATCCAATCCTAGACTTTTTTATATCATGTAATATGGTTGATTGGTACTTCTGTCATAATGTACATTGTAGTCTAACCTCTAATCCTGAGAGCTCTGTATTTATGAAGCTTTACTGCATTTCATACCAAGAATGTATATTATCACATTTATAGTTTAACTGATTGACAAAAATACCGCTTTTTTTAATACAAAAGCTGGCCAAATACTAGGGATAGCACATCAAGGAGACAAAATCTGAAATGCATTGCCAGGCTTGTAGTTTTCCTTCCATAAAACAGTTCCATCAAACCAAAAAAAGAAATATTTTGATCAATACATTTTTTTGTACTGAGAACTTTATATTCCCTGATTTTTTTTACAACTATTTTTATTGCAAAAAAAATAGCTGAAAATAATAATTAACATCATTTTTATTTTTCTACATGTACTTTTTTTTAAAAATAAAAGTCAAACTATGCCAATTCTTCTTGAATAAAAATTCTTGTATAGAATACACTAAGCAAAGTGAAAGATGTTATCAATCATGTAAATCTTGTATAAAATATACTGAGCATTGTGGAAGATTTCATCATGAGTATCTTGTATAAAATATACTACACAAACTGTAATATGAACGAAGTGTAAGATGTCATCATGTGAATCTTGTGTAAAATATACCAAGCAAACGTTATGTTATTATCTGTTTTGAAAAGGATACAAAGTGTGTTCCTATCTCATGGTCTGCTAAGCAACGCATCCCATGCTCACGAATGAAGTTGTTGTCACTGGCATCTTTGAGCCAGATTGAGTATTTCCGATCTTCTGGTCTCTGGAATTTCACATGGGGACCTTGCCACATCATTCTCCCACTATCAAGAAATAAGAAAGCAAAACAACTGATCTATGAAATGAAATTCTGGTGAAAAGTACACCTGCTGAACCATTTCAGATACCATCAGAAATGCACACGATCTCTGGATATAAGAAACATGCATATGTTGATTATTTTTTAAATTTTGTATTTGTCATTTATTTTTTACTTCTCTAGTATTAAGAAGCAAGGATTATTCAAGATTCAGTTTCTTCCAGTAAAAATTACACTGAATGTTGCAATAACCAAAGGAAAAGGAGAGATACCTTTCTAAAGATCCTATAAAATCTCCAATTTTAATCCATGACCACCTCTGAAATCCCCTAGCTCTAATCCATTTTTCGTAAGTAAATACCACTAGTTCCCACCCTCAATATGTCTAAGTTTGGTTTAACAGCCCTTATATTTAAAAATGAAATAATTAATGGTGTGAATTAAAGTTTAGGCAAAACAAATTGTCTCAATGCTTCCACTTTTACCCCTTAAAAACAGAGATATGGTAAAAACATTCTATAAAATTTAAGCTACCAAAACTGAACATCTAAAGTCATAAGGACACTGAAGAAAATCTGTGGTAGATTAATGTACTGTACTTCTACATACCATATTTCATGCAATTTTTCAAAGGATGAAATACCACTCCAATGGCCTAATGGTCAGAGCATCTGCCTCGGATACAGGAAGTTGTGGGTTCGAACCCCAGCCAAGTCATACCAAAGACTTATAAAAATGGTAATAGCAGCTGAATCACTTGGCGCTCAGCATTAAGAGGTTAGTGCTAGGACTGGTTGACCCAGTGTCAGGATAATGTGACTGGGTGGGACATGATGCTACATGCCTGCGTTATGATGCCCCAGTGTTAGACATCACTATAAACTGCCACAGTGCAGATATCTAAGCAATATAACTGACATTTTTTTAAAGTTACATTAAAAATCCAAATCACACACAAAGGATGAAATTTAATGTTTTAAAACTGTCATTTCTTAACCCTTCATTATGGAGGATTTCAAAGGATCAACATGATTAATATTAAATTTATGTCCATCAGACATCATTGCACTAAAGTCTCATTTACTAATACAATACGCTATTTGCTTATATGTGTGTGTATTGCTGTCACGGAATTGTATAAATCTCTCTATTTATTTAATACATGTACTCGGGTTTCATTTTTTTGTGTACAATGATACCCGAGGGTGATTTATGTATCGTATACATTATTTTGAAATAGTGAGTTCGGTTCATCCCTGCTGCACGTGCAAAGTGCTCTTGATGGGAAAAAACTGATTTACATCTAGCAGACTACATCCCATGTGTATAAATGCCTCACCGTAATGTGATATCTTCACATTATGGAAAGTCTTGTCAGTAAGCATTCTACTTAGGGACTTGCATATCTTCAGCTGTAGAGGTATGTAATTTATACATTCCTTATGTATATTATTTCTTTTGTATATTGTAAGTTATAGCTATTTTTGGTATTACCACGTTCATTTTTGTATGTTTTCAATGTAGCTTTGGCTTGCGTAGTATAACGCAAATATTTTTCTATTCTTGTTTGTGACTTAGCAAGAGATCTTATATTAGCAATATAAAGTTACATTTTATTAAGAAACGTCTAGTACCATAGGAATCTCATTGGACACAGGTTCACTTTTGAACCTGTTTATTGTTCTGTAATATTGTTCCGATAATGTAATTTACATAACTTACCATATATAACGTTATTACGTTTGATCTTATACACGACAGTACACAGTATTAGTTGTATTTTCAGCTGACCAGGGTGACCAGAGTGAACATAGCAGCTGTAAAGCTGACTAGAATGACCAGGGTGACTAGAGTGACTAGAGTGACCAGGGTGTAGAGCTGACCAGACTGATCAGAGTGATCAGAGGGATCGTGGTCGACGTGGTACCAGCTACAGCTACAGAGCTAACCACAGAAGGAACTGAATGGTGGTTGGTGACTACCTGTAATGACACTTACTTGATTGACTAGTGTGACTGGTAGCCAAGTGTAATTTTGATGGAGTGTTTTTGTGTTACTCCATGTATGTAATATTTTAGCCGTGGGCTAATTTTTGGGGTTTTGTTATACCCATTGTTTTGGGAGTGTATTAGATATTTTTGTATAATATCTCTCCAATCAATTTACCACATTTTACTATTTGAGTAAAACAATCTCATTTTTCACTAGTTGAGTGAATCCATCATTTTTGACTATTGAGTAAAACACCCTTTATTTTCATCGTGTGGAATTGCTGTGAATTGTTCACCTTGTCCTTGTGCTATGTAAAGTCATTCATTTGTATTTGTTGCATTTATAGGTTTCGTGCGTATTATGTTAATTTGCCCAATATTTGGACCCATACATGCACGTAATCATTCATATTTATTTTCTTATTTAAATCATACATCAATAAACATATTTGTATTACCATCAACAGTGTTCTGTTTTGAGTCCGAAAACCCAACTCGTTTATCTTGTTACAATTGCACTATGTTCAAAAATGGATAACTAAGAAAGTAACAAATTAATTAATTAAGGCATCTCATTATCACACTTATATTCTTACAAATAAATTTATATCCCAATGAAAGAGAGATATTTCAACTCTTCTGCCAATTTGCTCAATGTACCTTACATTTAATATGCCCTTTTAGCTTAAGCTTTTGTAAACAATAAAACAGCAATAAAATAGTGCAGTAAACAAAAATCAACAGAAAAATACATACCATACTCCTTCAGTTTTAAAGTTATATTTCATATTTAAATATACATAACATTTATATCCATCTGTACACCATTTAGTTTAAATCCAAGAAGGATCATATATGTCACCTTAACATTTAGCATGTTATTTTCTCTGAAAGTGAAATGACCTCTTCAATCCCATCAAAGAAAATACCCTTTGTCAGCAAGTGCATGTACATCTGCTGTAATTAGGTGGCATTGGTTCATCACCTGACTCATACCAAACATTGTTATTACTTTGTATTTTAAAAAAATGGATACCTTTGTTGGTGAGTACAAAAGTGTCATTAGTTAAGAAAGCAAACAAGCAAAACATCTGACATTACACTGAACACAAACATTAACATAAACACATGCTGTTAAATGCGGACATGAAAATGCTGATTGAAAATAAATATTTTGATTAGTAAATGATGTTAAGTGCCTTAAGATTTTAACCTAGGAGACAATGTTTATGGTAGGATAGAATAGAAGATATATATTATTTAATTATTAAGATACCTATGGTGTTTAGAGCTAGAATCTTGAGGTTGCAAAGTGAACTGTTGTCATGATGAATTGATTCAACTTTTGTATGTATTTATACTAAAATGCTACTTGTCAAATGGAACACACATTCAAGTTTTTTTTAAAGTCCTGATTGTTCATCTAATTGTTTTTATTTACAATTGACTTTGCTTTCAATAATGCAGAGCTTATTGTGTACTGAATATCACCCTGTTGCGAGACAATAAACTGATGCAGTTTTGATAATGGCCACAATTTTACTATGATTTGGATTTGGATTAGCAATGGAATAAATGGAATACATGAATTGCTGTAAATATATGACAACACTTCATTCTTATTTTGGTCTCCATGAAGGTGACACACAACTCAAGAATTTTCATATTTTAAAGAGAAGGAGGATCACTACTATCCAGTTTTATTGATTTGCTTAAAAGTAGTTATTTAATGCCCAGTGATGGACTCCCTCTTTTCTCAACTTCATCCTCAATTTTGGAACACTCATGATCTAGGACTCCACATGTCGAGCACATTTCCAACAGAAAGCTCTGCTTATGTACTGTCAGAAAGGTCCCCTCAGAGTTATATCAACCCAACATTGTCCTGAGACAGATTGGTGACCTTGCAATAAAAATCAACAAAAATCTCCTGCAATTCCACCTGGTTATTTCAAGGTTACAGATGAGAAGAAAAAAGAATAGGATATATAAGTAATTCTGAGTTAGAAGCCCATAACTAGGTTTAATACATGATACGAAGGTCATGGCCTGCAGGGTCATTTCTAGCCAATGCTAATTTCATCAAAATCTGCCAAACAAGATCAACTGAAAAAATATTGTGCATAACTTTTGCAAGGTGTACCAATGTTTACTGGTGCTTCAATAAATCTCACCTAAATTTATAAAGTTTTCTCTTTTCTTCAATTGGAGATAGACATGGAGGTTTAGTGGTTAAGGCGCTGGACATATGACCAGAAGGGTGCAGGTTTAATTCCCACAGTCAATTCAACCTGGATCAGCTTCTGTGGTGTGCTCTGAAATAAGGCACTTGACTCTACTTGCTGCTGTACAATATAACCTTAAAAATGTTGCTGCATAAAAAAAGACCCAAACCAAACAATTTTTCAAATGGAGGGGGATTACTGCTCCACTCCATATTTTCAATTCATGAATAGACCCAACGTCTGCATATCAAGCCAATGATAAAAAAATACCCTTTGATCAAAACCTTAACAATAATGATTGCAGAAAATGCCATCAGAAATACATGTACGCTGTAACCTTTTAAGATCCAAAACTGAACTGAAACACCCTTGGGAACAAATTGTATTTCTGGTTCCAAATGTTCTATCTCTAATTTCAATAACTTTAACTCAGTAAACCAAACCCCTTCACTCTGTAAACTGAAAGAAATTTATAGTCCCAAATTGTCAAGTTTACACAAAATGAAACTCATAAAACCTAAACTAATAACAAGTGGTCAGTCCATGGTCTTTAAGCAACGTAAAACAGTGTAAATCAAAATCCAACATAAAAAACACTGATACAACTAAATCTATATCAATTTAAAAAAATGAATTGTCAAAATATACAAACATTTTCTTGTATGAAAATACCTGATCATGTCTCATTCTGAGGTGAAAATATGAAACAGTACACCAAACATCCAAAAAAATCAGAAAATTTAAATTTGGTCACAGAGGACTTTGACCTTGAGAGGTTTCAATGAATAGACATATAGACAATGTTTCACTCTCAAGAACAATAAAGAATTCTACAATTAGAATAATGCAGGTGCATAATCACAAAGTGATCAAAAGAAAGTGTCAATGTTTACCTGCATGGAAGGTCAGTACACCAGACAATGGTCATAGCACCATCCAGACAATTTTCCTTCAGGTAGGACACAACGATATCTGTGGCTTCTTCCTTAGAAATCTTTTCACCATACATAACCTTGTAGATATTTTCTGCATCCCCATACTTTTGACTGACAGTATTCAGAATGTGTATAGCCTCCCCAAGAAGACCAAATCGAATCTCTGAGCGTGGTTTCAAGTAGATTTCTTCTAACTCTTCTTCCGTTCCACGGTGAGTAAATTCAGGATCTCTGCCAAACTTTAAGAAGCGCTCTTTTTGTTCCTCTATATTTGTTGGACAAATTGCCCCAGCAAATGTATCTTTACTGACTGATTTGATGACACTGGCTGAGGACTTTGACCTTCCGTGCCAGTGCTTGTATTTTTTTGTCATGGCTAATTCACTTGTTTTGTCATACCTTCTTCTTTTTCTTCATGACCAAAAGCTGAAATGAAATCCAAGATAAATTATGAAATAACACTAAACCTCTTGGAAAACAGGAATGGTTCACTGTTTGCTAATTTATTTGTTTCTGGGGGATTTAAGTCACGAACCAATCTTAATGTTAAAACTCACGAGCCACTCTTAATGTTAAGATTAAATCAATTAGAACACAGCATACTGTTTTCTTGAATATATTTTTAAAACTCCCAAAAGTCTACGGCACATATACAAATAGTCATATATACATAATGCAATGATAACCATCCAATGCAAAAATGCAGTAATGTTAATCATTTGTAGTTTCTGAAAGTTGTCTGAAATGCAAGATATTTAATTACACATGCTGAAAGGGGTCTGAAATGCAAGATATTTAATTACTCATCAGCTGACACTAGTTGTTAGACTATTTTCAAGTACAACTGTTTGCAACTTTACAACAGACCCAATTCCATTTATTTAAGGAACATGTAAGCTCATGATTGTCACCTAAGAAATTCACACTAAACAGTTTTGTTATCTTCTTGTTGAAAGGTTAATTTATAATGGTATTTCCAAAGTTTATATAATTTAACAACAGTTCCCAGGAACCTTTATAACAGACATCCAGTCTGACTTATAACAGATATCCAGTCTGACTTTGATTTCAGAGCTAATTTCATCTGATTACAATTTAACAATTACCAATATCACTAATGGTGCATACATACCAGTCTAATTCATATGAATAAACCATGGTCTGGTAACACACATCTGAGATGTAACTTTTTAATTTAATTCTTTTTAGCTTGATGAAAACTCTCTTCAGACACACTGAAAAAACTATACCCAGTATGTGAACTTTAAAAGCCACTGACCGTGTGTTTAAACCTGTCTTGTCTGACAAATCAAATATACAAGAAGAACATTAAATTCTTTTACCTTTTGTTTGCCCATTGTGTTTGATCAATCTTTTGAATAAGCTTAGGTAGCATGTAAAGACTACATTGTATACATTAGTTACTTTTGTAATATAATGATTGCTTTACAAATAATATTAAAAGAAAGTACGAACCATTACTGTATACACTAGATTACAAGTCCAACTGCAAACTGCCCAGACCAAGATGTACCATTGCATAATGCACTAGCAGTTCTTTATCTTTGCAATTTGTCAGGTGTAATCAGGAGAAGAAACAACACAGACCCTTATCTTCCAGTGCATTATGCCATTGCAGACAAAGTCTATGTTGTTTGCAGTTGGACTCAACTTACACATGAGTGTCAATGGGACATTTTATAGATTCCTTATACCAGTACAGTGATATACATGGAAACAGGACATAGGTTCTAGCTATTGATATAATACAATAGGTTCACTGTCATACTATACATACAGATAGGCAAATATTCAGAACTTTTTGAACACAGGATGAATACATACTGTAAGTGGTTAAAAAACTACCTAAGGCACATGTCCCACATGGCCAAAGATTACTCAAATAATTTTGATCAAACAATTGTATTTTTTATTAAAAAAAACAAATTGCTGTTTTATTTATTTTTTAAAACAAAAAAGTTGCAAATGAAATAACAATCTACAATGCCAGTAAGGGTATATAATAAAAGTAAGGGTCCGCAATGCAAGTAAGGATACCCACTTCAGTATGAACCTTTGACCATAATCTGCATGCAACAGGCTTTCATTCCTTGATCAAATGATGTTTTTATAAACCTGTTAATGCTTTCATATGCAGACTTTACAATAGTCTACTGATTTTCTTTCATTTGTATTTCTGTGAATATTGTCTTATATAACTGAATTTATCACACTAATACACACCAATAAGTCTGCATATTTACAAGAAATCAAATCTAACAGTTGACTGTCATCTGAATATAAGTGTACAACACAATCTTAGAATCCTGGCTAAATAAATAGACTGGAAAAAGTATATATTTTTATTATAATTAAGTATGATGCCTATGGTAACTGTTGAAATAAATCAATCATACTGGCTGCAGTAGTTTCATTCTATATATAGACCAGATCAAATCAACCAAATGCAAATATTAACCACAAGCCTAGATAAAAAAATATAGTCTCCACTAATCACAAAGACCAAATAAACATAAAGTCTCTCCATTCACCACAAAGACCAAACAAACATATAGTCTCTCCATTAACCACAAAGACCAGATAAACATACAGTCTCCATTCATCTTCATCATCATCAATCCCTTAACCCAAGAGGTCATTGGTGCACCACAGTTGACTTTACAACCAATTCTCTCCATCTTTCCCTGTTTTCTACTGCCCTTTGGGAATCTCCAAATCCCATGCCTGTCCACTCCTTAATGTTGTCTTCCCACATCTTTTTCTGTCTGCCTCTTCTTCTGCACCCTCGCACTGTGCCTTGCAAGATTCTTTTGCCAGTTCAGATGATCTTGAGACATGACTGTACCACTTCAGTTTGCACATTTTTACAGTGGTCAAGAGGTCTTCATAGGATCCGATGGCTCATGGGATCCTGTTGTGGACTTCTTCACTGGTTACATGGTCAATGTATGAGATGCTCAAGATCTTGCAGTAGCATCTCATTTCGAAGGTTTGAATCCTTCTTTGAAGATCTGATGTGAGTGTCCATGTTTCACAAGCATACAGAAAGATGGATATGACAATCGAGCACATCAGCCTTATTTTGGAACCAAAAGCAATGTTGGTATCTTTCCATATTGGTCTCAACCTTGTTATTGCTGCTGTTGTCTGGGCAATCCTGCAAAGTAGTTTTGGTTTGGAGCCCTCATCTGTGATAATTGATCCTAAGTACTTGAAGCTTGTGACTCTTTCCAGCTTCTGTCCACTGACCTTTATTTCTGCACTGATGCCATTGGTGTTGTTTGTCATCAGTTTGGTTTTTTCAGCACTAATCTCCATACCGTATGCTCTGGATGTTGTGTCAAGGTGCTCAACCATATCAGCCAGTTCTTTTTCATCTCCTGCTAAACCATCAATATCATCTGCGAAGCGAAGGATGGTGATTGTTCTTCCTCCGATGCTGACAGTGCCCTTGTGGTCATGCAAGGCATCCTCCATGATCCTTTCCAGGAAAATGTTGAAGAGTGTAGGTGACAATATACATCCCTGTCTAACTCCAACTGTTGTTCAAAACCAATCTTCTCTGCTGCCATTGATGAGGACAGGACTGGTGGCTTTGTCATTGAGGCGCTCAACAACCTGCACCAGGTTTGAGCTGATGTTGTACTTCCTCACAGTTGCCCGTAAGGCCACATGCCATACCCTTATCAAAAGCCTTTTTGAAATCTATAAAGATGTGATATAGATTCTGCTGATGCTGAAGGTATTTCTCGCAAAGGAGTCTGAGATTGAAGATTTGTTCTGTGGTGCTCCTTCCTGCTTGGAAGCCTGCCTGTTCTTCAGCAATAATTTTCTCTGCTTGAGGCTTAGTCTGTTGAGAATTATCTTCAGCATGACTTTGCTAGGTTGACTGATGAAAGTGATGGTTCTGTAGTTTTGGCATAGCTGTAGGTTTCCATTCTTGGGGAGCATGATGACCAAGGATTGAGTCCATGTGGTGAGCCATTCTCCTGTCTGCCATATCTTGTTGCAGATTGTTGTTACGACTGTGACTATCTCCTCTCCTCCTGCTTGAATGAGCTCTGCTGGTATGTTGTCAATGCCGGCTGACTTTCCATTCTTTAGTGACCTAACTGCAATCTCTACTTCTTCACGAAGAATGGGGTTATCATCAATTTCTTCTGCCTGAGGGCAATTTAGTACTTCTGGATCTCCTTGGGTGTTATGATTGTACAATTCTGAGCAGTATTCTGTTCATCGCTTGAGGATCTCTTGATCTTCTGTGAGGCATTTTCCTGATTTGTCTTGGATGGTGGTAGTTTTCCCTTGTTTATGGGTTGTGAGATCTTTCACTAGTTGATATGCCATTTTGCTGTCATTTCTACTCAAACTGTCTTCAATTTTGCAGCATTGTCTTTCTATCCAGGATTCCTTTGCCTTTTTCATGCTTTTCCTGATCATGTTGTTTGTCTCTCTGTATTTTCTTGCTCCTTCATGATCTCTTTTTCCCTTTTTCAGTTTTCTTCTTTTGTCGCATAGTTCAAAGACATCTGCTGTGACCCAAGGATTCTTTGTTCAAAGATATTTGCCAGTTATCTTGCTTGCTGTGCTAGTCACAGCTGTGTTGAATGTGGTTGTTAAGGACTCTAGGTCAGTGTCTTGGCTGTCCAGGGTTATCAAAGGTGCAAATTTACCACCTATCATTGCTTGGAAGGCTTCTGCAACTTTTGGATCTTTCAATTTTTCAAGGTCAAATCTGATTCTTGGTTGGTTAGGCTTTTTCTTTCAGTCTCCATTAACAAGGTTCAAATTCAAAGCAAATACATTCCCATTTTAAGTGAAGTATTTGTAAAGCAAAATATTAAAGACTGCAAGAATGTGTAATTCTCTTAATCTGAAGTCAATTGCCTATGATAGAGTACACATTGTAATCTGATTATTTTAGACTGTCATATCTTTTAAACTTATTATTTCACAATTTCATGAGTGTAAAATATGCAAAACAAAAGACACAATGTCTTATCTTCACTTCTTCCACTACTTTCTACCCATCTAATTACACATGAATCCATTCACATAAATAATTCAACTACCTCAATATCAAACTAAAAAAATAAGTTAAAATAAGCAAGAATTCAAGAGGCAGACATTTAAATTAAAATGAGCAGGAATTCAAGGAGTATACATTTAAGTTCAAATGAGCAGGAATTCAAGGAGAAAACATTTAAACCCATTTTTTGCATTCATAATGTTTCATAAACACATGCCATATTTTTTCATATTACACAGGTGCCATGTCTCCCTGTGATGTCTAAAATGATATCATAGCAGCATGAAAGACCAGTAAGTAACATCTGTATCATCCAAACATAATTTGGACAAGTACATTCCAGACATCTGGACACCCAGAATTTCTGGACATCTTGGCATCCAGCAATTCAAAACAATATGGTCACTACACAATTTTGCAATTTATTTAATACAATAAGTAAATTTGATCATATGATCAATAAAGTCTACAATGATACTAATTTTAAATTAAATTTCTGAAACAAGTTGAATGATTCAAGTCCTATTTTCATCAAGGCTTTTGTAAATGACAGAAAATAGTAAACTTGCTACATATACATTTTGACTTGAAGTGATCACCACGTAAGATGAAGGTCTGTTTTTGTCTCATATCTAGTTAACACGATGCAGGCATTTCTGCCAAATACCAAAACAATTTTTTTCAGGTATTTTGTCCCTTTGACGAGTTTTAAAAGTGACAAGTTTTAAAAATGACACCAGCCATGTTTTGTGACAAGTTTTAAAAATGATATAAGTCATAATCTTTGACAAGTTTTCAAAATGACACCAGAAATAATCTTGAACTTTAACAGCTCACTAAACTGTAATGTAATCTTCTTTCAGATGCTTATGGCTAGACATGGCAGCAGTTTAGAAACCAGCTGGTGACAAAGAATTATAAGAATTTATTTTATTTTTCCTTTTTAATATATAATTTTAAAACAATTTCAAGTAGTTTGAAAATATGACGAGTGTTTCTAAATTCCACATGTTAAAGACAATAAATGGGGGTGGGGATTTGGACCCTGAAGATCAATCCCAGATAAAACAAGATTTGAAAAAAATATGTTCTATCACTAACAAATAATTTTGTACAAGATCTTTCATAGGTTTTATCAACCAGAAACATATTAAAATAAACTCACCTTAAAAGTCATAAATTAAATGTAAAATGCACAAATATCTTTGACAAACACTGTTTTGAAAAATGGGGCATTTAGTCCATACATATCCATTCACTTTCTCAAAATCTGACTTTTTCTTACAGTATGTAACAAGTTTCATGATAATATTTTATAGTGGCTTTTATTTCATGGCTGCAACGTTTAACATTACTTCTAAATATGTAGACAATTTATGATGACCAAAAGTGTGTCGCTTAATCAGAGTACTTCAAAACTCAAACTTTTCACCCAATCACTGGGCTTGCAGTGGACAGCTGTTTATGTGTAAGCTATTTATATTGTGCAGGCCATACTCAATCTATTTGTCTTTCTTATAATTACTATACATTTTAACTTCTTATAATGACAGGATTCAGTTTCAAATACCTAAATGTATCTGACAGTTTAGGTAAAGCATCCTTAGGATCATTATCATATTGTTTCACACTGCTAAAAATATGCATAAAATGAAAACATTGTTAATACAATGTACACGATGAACTGCCGAAACATGTGCATCAGTTAGTACAAGATGTACCATGTTTATTTACAGTTACCAATTTTGTAAACATTTACAGGCAGTAAACATTGAAGCTTTATTGAAATGCAGACCACCTTTGTATACTTGAAACTGTACAACTCGCAATTACCTGGTAATTAAATGGGAATTTGCACCCTATTCCATTCCATAAACTAAAGAATGATCAGAATTCTATAATACATGTACGAGGAAAATGTTCAACTTAAATGACAATATTTCATCTCATGCAGGGAAATGCCACCATGAAAAGGAGGTATAATTTAAAGCAGTTTACATTCATTTTATTTCTGCAATAATTTTTTTTTGGGGGGGTATCTAAAATTTAGAATTTGCAACTACAATAATGAAGATGTGCCATTACTATTATATTTTATTGATGAGTTCAGCGTACATGATAGTTTAGAAAATGTATCATCCTGACTGAATTTGTCCAACTTGTATGCACCTAATTGCTGTCTGATTTACATACAATACATACATGATTTAATACAAGTGGTATTGGACATTAACTGGGACATATACAAAAGATTCTCTAATCAATAATCTTTCTCTCTGGCTTGAAAATGCTTTTAAACACTAAAGAAAAAGAAAATACTATACTACCTTGCTAGGAATTACATTTTCCTGAAATTACATACAAATCCAAATTTTTCCTTTATAGTTCATTTAAAAAATGCTATTGACACAGTTTTACTTGCCCACCAAAATCTGGAATTTAGCTCAACCTGCAGATTAGGGATTTTTTAAACTATGTCTTTACATTGACTAAGTTTAAGTGCAATGTGGCTGAATGCCAAGTTTGCTGTAGACTATCTTTTTGTGGGCCACAGATCGAGTGACATGTCAATTAGAAGATAAATGATGGCAAATACAGTAGACAGGTCTTATCTGTGATGGCTTTAAAAGATTAAAAGCTTTATTCATATTATTTCAAGAGTGCTAAGTCATCCGGTTTCTAAAGAACCTGTATGTACATACTTCAGCTTGAGTGTTTGATGCATCTGAACACTCACTAGCCCATCTAAAATTATCAATGGGTAAATTAAAATAGGACCAAAAATAGATAACAGTTTCCAAATGAACTTGTAAAACTGAAGTTAGTTTCTGGGAACATTTGAATATCATGAAGATCAATTTTGCTATACTTTTAATTGTTGCCAGAAGAGACTAGCAAGGATTTTGTCTGCATCAGTAAACATTGTCATGGCACAAGGAAATGAGGTTCAATGGTTTAACATTTTTTACATTAAAGTTTTTCCAGTGTTAATAATTAAGAAATATAAACCTCAGCAATGCCATGATTCAGAATTCTGTCAGTCAATTTAAGCACTGAATTTATATTTTTTTATATTGAAACCAAACTGCATTACTTGTATAAAACACTGCCAAACTAGGCACTTTCCTGCTTTTCAAAAGCCAAATTCCCTGCCAACATGTTTGATATAATTTCTCTGATTACACAGTGTAATTGGTTGTTACAATCAGTATTGTGTTTCCAAATGCATCCATGTGTCTCTGTAAATACTTTCATGAAATGAGAAATGTGTAATTTGACAGTTAGCTTAATCATTCCTCTCATTACCTTATCTTTGCAAATCTAAGTTTTTATCTGATTTGAACAAACAAATAGCATCACAGATAACTGCACTGTCCAAGTGACAATGACATCCTTATAATCTTTCAAAAAACAAAACTTGCATTTTATTGATTTGCAATTTTTTAAAATCATTGAGATAAGTAAAACCTGTCTTTAAAAGACACTCAGTGGATTCATTTTGTTCAATCAGACCTTTCCCATGGCTCTGTGAGAGGGTCTGGTAAAAAGAGAAAAGAAAAAAATGTTTTCCCTGTAATGCCAGAATGAGGCTTTCCCAAATTTTGGAAAGTGGTTTGATTGGTTGATGAGGAGACATGATGTAATATGTCATTATGATAACAAAATGAAGTCATATGTCATGCAAGCATGGTCAGTTTTATTGGCCAACTGAGATATGCCTCCTGCATTGATGTCTGTTTACAAAGTGAGGTTTAAGGGGCAAGCTGTGTAACTCTTATCTCGCTGGATCTTGGAAATTTATGGAATTATTCTGTGGCTATTAAGACAATGAACTACATCATTCCTGCTATCTGTAAACACAGATTCACACATGCAAATACTGATGTCATGTTAGTAAAACAACTCCTATATAGATTGAAATGCAAATAAGATGAAGTTCAGTGTTAGAGACCCTCTTGAGACAATCCATAAAAAACTTATAAAAGGAAGAATGAAATAGTAAGTTTTGCGCGTTTGTTATATCCTTGATGCTTTATGTTTTTAAAATTTTTAGGGAGTGGGGCATAAATTGCCCGGGGGGAGGGGAGAAGGCCAAATACATTATAAAGTGGCATGTTCTATTACTGCAGCAGTTAAACAGTTTTGTTCAGTGATGTCACCAGTGTAACCTCTGAATTAAGATTTAAAAAATGAGACAAATACCTTTATTCAGGGTAAACAAAATAATAAATTTCCTTTACATGTACAGGGATTTACAAATTTTAGAGATGTCAACTTGCCCAGGACAGGAAAACTGAACTTGTCCTTGGAAAATCTGAGCTTGCCCCAAACATAACATCCCAACATCAGTAAAACTATGAGATAAAGTATATTATATTTTAATTAAATTGCATTATATTTATTGAAACTTTTCTTTCCTTATATCTCCGTTGCCACCTTACAATCATGTGCCAATAGCTAAAGTTATCTAAAAATATATATGTAAATAATACTTGTAGATAGATATGAAGATTAGAAAGAGTTAGATGCAAATAGAGCCAGAAGAGCAAATGCAGACATGAACATGTATATATAGATAGATAAAGGGAGAGGCAGAAAAGATTTTGGAAACTGCTACATTTTTTAGAGAGAGTGAATTAAGCAAAACTGTTTGTAATGATGTATTTATGCATCTCAAGGAATTGTAAATACTTTTTTTATCTGTAGTCACAATCAAATCAGCAACATGAATAAAAAAATATTTGAGAATCTGACTTTTGAGAATGATTTGAGAACACTTATAATACTAGTCACACGGTCATGTAGGCATTCAACACCATCTATTTCAGTAATGAGTCTGATTTTTCAGAATTTGATTCTGTACACCTTTAAGTGGCAAGTATTCACTTCAATCAGATTCATATACATCCATATTCCTTTGGAAGGTCATTATTTAGATGTCCCAAGATGTGCATATGGCAAAATCAATGTTAAAGTACATAGACATTTTTGGATGAAATGAACCTAAAGGTGTGATCCAATACAATCCGGATTGAATGTCATGCACTATGATGTCACAATGAAAGCTATGCATATTCATAAACAAACTTGTACCACCCTTGATTGTGACGATTCCACTCGATGCGCTCTTATTTTGACCCAAGTTTAACACATGGCCAGCATTGAAAAAGTCGATAGTGATAGATAATTTTCATCTGGAAGTTTCTTGGTGACAGTTAAGGTGCAGAGCATTCAATAATCAAGACTGAAGAGACTTTGGTTAAAGAAAATTAGTGTTAAATTTTAAAAGAACAATGTATATTTAATTTAAAGTGAGTAAATGTGCATGCATGACCCATGTGACTTGTACTATAGTTTTGTCCATTAAATTGTTTGCCAAGCAGTATGTATCGAGTCTTCTGTAATTACTATGTAAACAACATATCATAAATGCTGCCTGTGGGTACTACATTTTCCTATCAATAATCACACTCTGAATGAAATCCTCTTGCCAGTCAGTCATTAGAGACAAATGCCTTTAATTTCTAAACACACAACTGTCAAAGAATTCTTGACATAAAATCGGTGACATACATCAATGTAATCTTTGAAAAGCCATTTGTATTGAATCAATAAATTAGCTTGCACAAAGTTAGTGTATTTTACCCAGACCATCAATGTTCAATAAGTTTTCTTGTATCCTATATCCCTCTCTCAGTTTTGTGGACTTGCCCATGGGCGAGTGCCTTGCAAATTTGAGCCTGCCCAAACCAAATTTGAGCTTGTCCCAGGAGTTTGAGCAAGTAGATTTCTAAATCACTGATGTACAAATTTAAGTAAATAATCAAAGCCCATTCATACCATATACAATTTCAGTACCATATTTGTACTTTTCAATAATAAATCATGTTGAGCACAATGTCTACAAATCAGCGGCCTCCAAACTGAAAGAATGCAAAAAGAATATGGTGATATGATTGATGCTCTGCAATAAAAATTGTTCTCTAACTTGTGGGGCGTATACATACATAAAGTGTGTATTGTCAAACTCATGAGGTTTTTTTTCACTGTTGGTTCTTTGATCAGTAGTAAGTTGCATTTTCATGATCCCTGTCATCACTTCATATTCATAAAAGATATTTTCTAGACTTGGTGTGTACAGTTAAAGTTAATGTGATTTGGGGTTAAATTTAAATATGTCATATATAATAAATTAACATCAGAATATCATAAATAATAATTAAGTAATAAATTACTACAATTTGGGACATAAAGATCATAATTAAATTTATGAATTAAATGTTGAAATTTTTATATTAAATGTCATGGTTTTACATGATATTTCCTGATATTCTTTTCATACTTTTTTTTTTTAAACTTTGTTACAGTACTAGCTGCAGTCACCGCTTTGGTGGCCTAGTGGTTAGAGCGTCCGTCTCGGATGTGGGAGGTCGCGGATTCGAACCCCAGCCGTGTCATACCAAAGACTTATAAAAATGGTACTAACAGCTGCTAGGCGCTCAGCATTAAGAGGTTAGTGTTAGGACTGGTTGGCCTGGTGTTAGAATAATGTGACTGGGTGGGACATCATGCTACATGTCTGCGGCATGATGCCCCTGTGCTAGACATCACTATAAACTGCCACAATGCAGACATCGTAGCAATATGACTGAAAAATTGTTAAAGCTACGTTAAAAATCCAAATCACACACAAACACACACTAGCGACAGTCACTGTATTTCTCAATTGATGCGGTATTAAGACGTTCTCATTCGCCATGGCAAATTCACCATACGTTGATTACCGATACAGTAGAAAAAGCAAGTATAGTGAAACTTTCTGTGGCATGTTTTCTGTGTAGGAACGCGGTAATAGGACGTACCTATAGGCTACAGGTACGTCCTATTACACGTTTAGTATGAAGAATGATGCAGGCTTTTTGGAAAAGAGCTCATAACAGCTTGTTTTATTTTGCTTTCTCATGAACCGACCATGAATAAAAATTGCTTTGCTTGACATGTGGTAATGTAAGTAGAACTGACTTACTCTGCTATTAAAGAGTCATGCAAACATATTCGAAACACTGCCGACGACCATCTTTCCTGCCGACATTTCGACGTATGTTGGTTGTTAGGGAGATCACAGGATCTTGATCTCGACCCCGAGAAGCTTTATTGGCATCCACTGGGTTAAATATATGCACTTATATCACAAAGACTTTCCGTTAACTTTTGTTCTGGGATCATCGTTGGCATTTTCCTGTCAGGTTCCGACGTTTTGCGGATTTAATTGTATTTTATTAAAAAGAACTCTCTTTGCAGGTGCCGTTTTAAACCCCACTGATGTATTGACGATACCATTTTAATAAAGAGGAAGGCTTGAAGAATCAATGTTCTTTTTTCCCCATCTTGTTAGGGTAGCAGCATTTATAACGAAATGATTATTAAGAAGACAGTTTGATGGAAAGCTATGACATGGTGCAACAGACATGCATTTTACACAACTCCCGATGTTCCAATGAAAAGTAATAACGCGTATACAACAAAGTTTAAAAGTCAACATCTGTCAAATGCGACAACCACCAGAAAACAACAACCGTCCATACGTCACATTTTGATTCTTATTTCCTACCAAAGATTCGATCTCTTGTTCTTGATAAATACGGTAATTGTGTGATCTACCTCTTGCATAGCATCATTGGACAGTAGTTATATGGGTCAATATCCCAACAGTATTCTACCCTCCTTTTATTTAAAAAGCCTCCCAAAACTACTGTCTTCATAATTTTCCCGTGTCGATATCCCTTTATCCACCATTCACCACCTACCATCCATCATCCAATTATCTACTATCAAAACAATATATCTCCTTTCAAAGCCCAGTGATCTACTACCTAGAGCCCATCTATCTACTATCAGAACTCAAACAAAACTACCATACTCGGATCTATTTTTCACCAACCATTTATTTACTATCCAACACCCAGTTATCTACTAACCAACAACTAGTTACCTACACTACAGCAACCAGTTACTATCCACCAGCTAGTTACATGTTATCCAACACCGAGTTATCTACGTCTCCGATGGCCTAGTGGTTAGAGCGTCCGTCTCGGATGTGGGAGGTCGCGGATTCGAACCCCGGCCGTGTCATACCAAAGACTTATAAAAATGGTACTAACAGCTGTTAGGCGCTCAGAATTAAGAGGTTAGTGTTAGGACTGGTCGGCCTGGTGTCAGAATAATGTGACTGGGTGGGACATCATGCTACATGTCTGTGGCATGATGATGATGCCCCTGTGCTAGACATCACTATAAACTGCCACACTGCAGACATTGTAGCGATATGACTGAAACATTGTTAAAGCTACGTTAAAAATCCAAATCACACAGACACACACACAGAGTTATCTACGATCCACCAACCAATTCTTAGTTACCAGTACCAGTTATCTAATATCCAGCACCAGTTTATCTACTATTCATCAATCAGTTAAGTACTAACCAACACCCAATTATCCACTATTCAGCACTCATTTATCTATCATCAATCAACCAGTTATATACTATCCACCAACTGTCAACTAATCAATGGTAATTGTATGAGCGTCTTGGGGTCATATTGGAATTAACATTAGCCCATAGGTTCACATTGTTCACCACTTGGGAGTTATACGAGAAATTCTGTGTTATAATTGTCGATAGGTTTAACATATGGATGGTATTATGGCTTGACAAGTTCAAGAGGGTCACAATGAGCATTTGGTCATAGGTGTTTATGGGTTCAAAACGTTGATAGGGTCAAAATGCTTATAGGGCCAAATGGGAATGGTAATGTTAAATTGTATTATCTACAATCCAACAGGCCCGGTATACTATCCAACAACCGCTTTTTGATTACTGTCCCCAAAAAACCACAACTACTATACAACATCCGCTTTTGATTACTATACAAACACATATTCCTACTATATACCCAACAGGAGTATTTATGTACACATACCCTATACATACTATGACACAACGGTGTTTATTGATGCATTATTATCGCACACATACTATCGCAAGAGAACGGATTTCAGGTTTTAGTGCTTGTAGGGAGAGACAAAGACATACTCAAAAACATACACAAGCACAAAAGATCTGGCAAATATGATTAGTATCTTTTTTTGTCATGTCAACGGCGTGGCCCTGAAATGGGTCATTTGTGCTGACATTACAGTTAGTGTTCGCTGCACCTCTTCCGTCTGGAATCGCATGCTACACATCTTTGGCTCCATATGTTGCACCATGTTTTGGTGGAGACAACGAGTGTAAAATAGCGCTCGTTGGCATTCTTCTCCCAATATTCTTTGTTCTTTTGTCTCTACTCCACAACTGGCATCCAATCTAGATGACCAATTCATCAGAATTTCTTGGATTTTCATCAAGTACTTATTCAGTCTGTTAACTTACCTCTTTTTCTTTCTCCGTCTCCTCTTTCATGTCCTTCTTTTATATCTCCTTTTCCGTCCTCTCCTTCTCCTAACCTGAATTTATTTTGAGGACTTCCTACTCCTTTTCTTCTCTGGCGATCCTCTTTGCAGAATGTACTGAGCTCTCTCCATCTTCAGATGGCACTTGTGACTGTAGCTCTCAAGTTTTTGTACCCTAGCAAGGAGGCGCTCCACATTCTCCAATAAACTGATTATATCTCGCAACTTGCCCATATTGCAGTGTTCTGACATCTTTATGGTGAACCAGCCACGTAACATGCTTAATTCACTGGTGGGAAGGAAATCATTACTGAATACAAATGAAACAGAAATCTTGCGGATCTAAAACAATGGTTATGTATATCTATATTTTCGTAACTCTTGGTATTCGATTTTCTCGAATTTTTGTAATTTATATTCATGGCTGCAAATTGTAGTGATTATATAGCTGGATTTGGCATACGTGCATATGATATATTTTAAGATACTAAAGAACGCAAAGTTGCATAGGATCTATAAATAGATGCTTGCATACGGCTTGACAGTTATTAATAGTAGAATTATTAGTAAATATGTTTACAGTAGTGAATGGTGACGATCTAGGTACAATTGGACTTTAATGTTAAAATAGTGAGTTTGCCCTCTGGAGACAAACGGGACTTTAACATGGGTGGGACTGTCTAGAGACAAGGGGAATTGAACAGGGATGACGTCACGATACTGAACACTGGGCAAACAATGGCAACACTGTTGCAAGTGGCTGACCTCAATTGGGTCGAAGCAGTGAGGAACAGTGTGGTAAGGGGTTGACCTGAATACGCGCTGCTCCAGGGACAAATAGAGACAAAGACATAGAGACGTGGCTAGAGACAGGGTTAGAGACATAGAGACATATACACACATAGATTTATGGACATAAATCTATCACACAAAAATCGACTACAAAATTTTTAGGCAAGAGGGGATAGGCATCTTTTCCAGAGAGTGGAGAGGCCCTGAAAAAGGCCTTTGTTTTTTTTTTTTTTAAAAAAAACATTTAGTTAACATACAGTGCATCGCACGGATCTTCTTCTCTTTCTCAAACTTCGTCTGACCTCTGGACCGTAGATTAAGATTCGCTTCAGACAGTCTTGTTTCTCCATATAGATCCTTCGTTTCCTAAGGGCCGTCGCTGTGATCTTGGTAATTGCCCATGATGACTTGATATACATGGGATAATCCGGGTTGAACAGCATCGACGATAGGAGGGTAGACAATTATACGTTAGCCCACATCTTGTGACGAGAACAGGTGAATGGAATGAGGTGAACCGCGGTTATTTATAGTGGAAGAGCGGATCGAAACGGATTGAGTTCTTTCACCAATCCTGATACGCGCTACAAAATTCAGTCACAGTGCGGAGTCTGTCTTCCAATCCGAAGAGAGCTGCCTGTGACGTCACATTCCCCATATAAGTGCGTTAGCGTCTGTGCGCAGTGAATCAATGCAACATAGTTAGAATATGACGGAAACTAAGAAGACAATGAATTGGGGTGCACCGACTGTGGAGACGAGGAGTGATGGCATAGCAGCGGTCACTAAAACAACCACAATCCTACTTCCAGAAGAGAATGATTTTAATTGGGTTTTAGCGGATTTTCTCTCTTCACAAGAATTTGCTCCGGTACCAGTACCTTCTCCGCTTTCTCCTTCCTTACCGTACGTCGAGGATTTTAAAGAGAAGCAGGAAGAATAATTGGAGAAATTATTGCAACAGCAAAAAGAAACAGAACAAGCTTTTCTCATTCAACAGCAATAGCGAGAAGAAGATGATGCAAGAAGAAAACGACAGGAAGAAGAAGAAGCAGAGAAGAAACAAGGTCTAGGAGAGAAGGAGGACAGTGAAAGTCAAACGGTGACGGTACACTTAGACATTTTGGGGGAGTTAAGGAGTCTGAAACAGATATATCAGACTTCTTTAATACGAACCAAGAGAAAAAGACCTTCCCGAGCCAAACACTACAATCCCGTCCACACTACCACTACGTCTGAGATATCAACACTAGTGATTTCTACCAAATAATCGATAGTAATAGGTCAAGATGTAGGCCTTGGCCGTGGCAAAGGGATAAAGCAGTTAAAGCTCATTACTTCCCGGTTCTGAGTTTGTTTGTTTATATATATATATATATATATATATATATATATATACTGCTATATATATATATATATATATATATATATATATATATATATATATATAAAACACAATAAAACAAACACCCAAAGGTCCTTTTCAGGGCCACCTGTCTCTCTCGAAAAGAGACTACTCAATGTTTGCCAAAATCAAATAAAACTCTAATCCCTTTCTTTCCCATGATGGACGTCTGTGAGCGGGTGAGTGTAGGTCTTTATTATAAAAATCAAAACCAAGAGACACTTACGTTTTACTTTCTGTTATATTCTCTGGTACAAATTACAATCCAATTTCACAAGACATCACTTTATAAAGTTCATTGACTTCTTTGTCTTTTCACTCTCTCCTTTTTTTGAATTTCTTCGCTGTCACAGTTTTTTCCTCTTCTTCCTCACTTTCTTCTTGTTTTCTTCTCTTCTCTTTCTGGATGGGTCTGGGTTCGTCCTCCTTTTCGCAGGGTTCTTCTTCATGTTCGGAAACCTTCTCCTCCTGCTCCTCTTGTTTCTTAGATCGGTTCTCTTTTTTTCTTAGGAGAGTCTGAAGACCAATGCCCTTTCTCTTGACCATGATAACAGGTATCTTGACCTTTGTCTCTTTTTACGCTTGTCTTACTTTGACGTTGTGGACATTCAGAAGACCAATGCCCTTTCTTCTGACAGATATAGCAAGTATCTTGACTTTTATCTCGAAAGGAGTGGGAGTAGTCCGTCGACTTCTCTCAAGAAAGCCTTCTTATTACGCCTTGCAAAATTTTAATCAGAAGTTCGATCTGTGTTGGCTCTTCCATCTTTCTGGTCGGATTGAGAGTGAAATGAATACTTTGAGGGAAGAAACTGGCCCTTTATAAAGGCAAGACACTGACCTTACATTTATATATAGGGGACTATGGTGTTTAAAATGTATTCATTTGACGTTTTGCAATCAAGATGAAACGATCACACCGTTTCATGAAGAAAGGAGAAGAGAGTAAGAGGCAGAAACGTGACCTATCGCCTCATACAGTAGCCGAAGTCTTGGCTCATATCCGTGCCAGAGATTTTGAAGATGACATGAGTGAGCCAGAATCCAGACCTAGAAAGTCTACGTCAAACCAAAGTCCACCACCATTAACACCTCAAAACTATTACCACATTCGAGCGATGAATAAACGCTCCTCTAGAAAATTTAGAACTACGGCTTACACTTACACGGTGAAATTTAAAAATTTCAAGTCAGACGTACCGCTGGAGAAAGCAGAAAAGCTCATCACCGATTTGTGGAATTCTTTGTTAACCACGATGAAACGACAATGTGAAGCCAAGAAGACGATTGCTTGACACTCTCCATTTATCACGACAGTCTGCAGTCACCCGTTTGGATCAAGTTTAGCAGGCCATCCGAATTGACACCTTCCAAAGTCATGGACAAGATTCAACATGTACAGCAGTCCAACGACAAGTTTCACATCACCGATGGAAAGGCGACACTGTACATGGCCCACGTTTCTCTTCCCAAAGGGACCGGACAACGCAGAAAAGTATTATTGGTGGACAACCATCGTAGTACCAAAATGAGCCTCGTCCAAATTAACAACCCTCAAGACAAGATGTATTCGTGGTTGGACGAACGTATGCTGACAAAAACGACACGGTAGAACGGAAAAGAAAAGAGCCTGGGACAACGTTCGAAAATCGAACCGAATCAAGCAACGAAAAGAATCAGAACTCCTGTTACAGTAAGCGGGGCTGTCTAACGACACGTCGTGTGGCATTCCTGAAATTCAGAAATTGAAAGAAGTCTTAGCTCCACGCTACACCTTGAAAGTGCACCCTCAAGAAGTGCACGGACCTCTGTTGTTTCGAGACAAAATTTTACGCTTCGTACGACACTCACGCTTCGGACCCGTTTGACTTTCAGGATGTTAAAGCAGTGTCGTTCCGACATGGACATTTTACGGCGATGCTGTGGAAAATTTCGAGAATTGTTCATGGAACATGAACGGATTGATCCTTTGTAAAAAGCCTACACCATTGCCAAAACGTGCTCCTTAATGTACCGCAAACGATTCATGCCCGAGAAGACCATCGGAACGTATTCGGTGGATGGCTGGGACTTAGAAAACCCTAAGATCGTGTACGAGTCTAACGGTTGCTTATATCACAGATGTCCGATCTGCTACCCTCAACGGTACACCCAAAATCAGTTTTGACAACGTACCATGGAAGATTTGTATGAGGTCACTTGTCAGCTACGCTTAAAGCTAGAACATCAAGGAAACCAAGTCGTGGAAATGTGGGAACACCGTTTGAAAACTGTACGCTGTGACATCAGCGATTCAGCAGAACATCGTGGGACTTTTGCTATGACTACTACTACTACTACACCTACCATGGAAAGTGATGCTGTGCGTGTCAAACCTGACGGATGTGAAAGTGATGCCTGTCGTTATCGTGGACTCTTTACTGGTTTTCATTATCAATGTCATCCTCAACGTGAAACCATGCGACTACCACCCTACGGATGTCATTCATGCCTGAGTAAACTCCTTCGGGTTTCACCGTACTCTCATCGAAATGAACCTGTGAAAGAAGAATATTCATTCCCTGTGCGTTTGTCTGAAAACTGCGACTTTGAAAGTCGTTTCCAAACCTTTCAAGGAAAGTGGCCTAAATATCTGGGAGGACCTACCACCGAAGAATTAGCCAGAGCCGGATTTATCTACTTGGGCGAAGGTGATAAAGTCAAGTACTTCAGTTGCGGTGTGTCACTTCACGAGTTGGAGAAGAAAGACTAGGCTTACCCCCCTGGAACATTCTCGATGGTCTCCGCACTGTCACTACCTACCTTTAGTGGGAACCCAGTAATCTCTTCATGGATACTTTACAAGAGAACATTCGTGGTTTTCTGTGGAGTTGGGAGAACGCATTTACCGAGAGTTTGTCAAAATACAAGTGAAACGCAAGAAACAATTGAATCCTTTACGTCACCAATGTTTTAATCCCTGATACCTGAATGCTATCAGAGGACTGATTCATTTGAAAGCGTACCAATGGTCACACATTAATCAACTACCCAAGAGAAAGAAGACTTTGGTTGCTACTGATTCTACTTACAATGTGGCCATACTACAACGGATTCCAAAGAAAGACTTAGAGATTATCAAAATCTTTTACACTAACAAATATTGTCAGTAGAGGAAAATTCTCTGCGATGTGTGGTGTGTGATCTAGTGACTAAATAATTTAGATACGCCACTGGAATACGATAAGTTCTATGCAAAAGGTGCATCCATTACCTCCGAAATGAAAGACATTGCTGCGAATGTCTAGTTTAGAAGAGTACATTCAGAATCTATCTCCGGAGCTGAGAGGACGCATTTACAAAGAGTTTGTCAAAATACAATTACGTCACCGATGTTGAAACCACTGGTAACTGAATGGTATCAGAGGATTAATTCATTTCAAAGTGTTCCAATGGTCAGACATTGATGAATCACACGAGATTCAGAAAGTTTTGGATGCCATTCATTCTACTTACAAGGTGAACATAGTACACCTTGTAAGAGTTAGAGGATTACCAAAATCTTTTACACGAACAAATCTTGGTTCAAGAGGAAACTTCTGTGCGGCGTGTGTTGTGTGAGTCTGTGACTAAACAATTTGGTACGGTACTCAAATAAAACCGCCGCTGTTCAAAAAGTACATTTATTACCTTCAACAAAAGAGGGTATAAAAACTTGCTACCATGCTACGACCGTTATCAATAGTGATAGAACAATTGCCGTGGAAGGAAATCAATCACAGTATTCAGACTGTGGAGGGTTACCAACTCTTTTCACGAGAAATGAGTCCAATGAATTTGAGCCGTAGTGTGGTGTGGGTCTTAGTGACTTCCTTTCTGGGATTTCGTTTACCACCCGATTACTTATGGGCTCTTTACGAGCTGTACCTCACAGTACCACCAAAAACATGAGGGTGGTACCTTTAAATGTACACGAGAGAATCATTCTGTTAAAAGCCTTGCGCTTTCATCTCGATACTTCTCTACCTTTCAGGGAAAAAAGATTCGTCAACTTTTAGTCACTGAGGATGTTTACGAAGATGTGTGTATAGCTTGTGACTTGCATCATCACTGGCAAGATGTACCTGACTGGAAAAGTCTTGATTTCGAGGCTTGGACAAAAGAAGTGGCAAACTATGCCAAAGATTTTTGATCATGACTTCAAACGTTCAGTAAAAAAAGGAACTTTTAAACCTGTGTTAGTCACAGTGCCAGAAGAACCCGCCACCGAGGAAAACCACCCCATTCAGGACAGGACTGTCACCGACATGGACACCCCTGAAAGGCCATTCCGGGAGGACCCCCGTGTGACTGTGCCAAGTGTAAAGACTCTAAGAACGTTACCCAGTGTCCATCCACACCTTCGTCACAAAAAATGTTGTACAGTCACTTGTTTATATTCTACTTCGATCGTTTTGATGTGTATTTTATCGATGTACTTAATCATTTGCCTTTTACGTATTTTTGTCTTTCATGTTCAATTTTAAAAAGTTTGAAATAAACGTGTCCTGAAAAAGTATAAAAACTCTTGTCTTGTCTGTGTTCGTTTCAAAAGTGACAACCCCCTCAATACGGCTACCTCTGCTGTCTCTGCTCCCTCTTCCTCCACTTTTAAAGTCATAGACGAAAACTTAGATCGTACCACTTGGGAGGCCTTGTATTCTAGTCATCCATTTAACATGTTAATTGCTGGACCGAGCCGTTCCGGCAAAAAAGAATTTGTCAAACGTTTCATCGAACATAAAAATCATTCATCGATCGTCACCTCAACGAATCGTGTGGTGTTACAAACAGTGGCAATCGACGTACAGCCTACTGAGAGAAAGTCAAGGCGATTCCATCATGTTTGTGGAAGGCATTCCTGGCGAAGACTACGGGATCGTGTCTGACCCTAGTCAAATCCATCTGGTCATCATCGACAACATGTTAGGAGAAGACGAAGAAGAACTTAAAACTGTGGTTTACGCGCAAAGGTCATCATCGTAATGCCAGTGTCATTTACATCACCAAAAATTTGTTTCAGCAAAGCCCATCGCACCATCGGTCTCACTGCTCATTACGTGGTCTTGTTTAAAAGCCCTTGAGATAAATCGCAAGTGCAACTGTTAGCCAAACAGTTAGGAACCCCTTGACTGACTCATCCGTACGACGATGTCACTCAAACCCCTCACGCCTATTTACTCGTGGATTTAAAACCCACTACCCCGGATTATTTTCGCTTTCGTACCCATCTGTTTCACCACTGGTGCCAAGACGGAGGGCCTGTCGTGTACTCGTCCCCGTCGACTTCAAAAATCTATAAAAACCTCGGACACTTTTGGTCTGTCTCAAACATCGTCAACATGACGTCCCTTCAGTCTCATCTTCCCGTCAAATTGATTCGTCCTTGTACGGCATCAGTCGCAAAAAAATCTACAAATACGTGCTCGTGTCTTAGAAGCCAGTCTCAGAGAAGTCTTACGATGGTTTATGGTGACGGCACATCAGCTACTTCAAGGCATCATTCACATCCCTCATCAAACCAAACGCTTTTTTGAGAGAAAGAAAAATAGCCTTGACTCAACTGGCAGATCCCCGCATCGACACTCAAACCAAAAGCAAATCATATTGAAAGCTGGAGGTAGCGGTTCTCTAGGAGGTGTCATCATTCGCTCCCTCTTAAAATGGGATCCCAATGCCCCAAAAGTCATCCTAAAGAAAAAAAAAGAACACTCCCCGACCCAAGCGTACCCAGAAGAAAAAGAGCAGTGGTGTCAAGACCAGGTCACAGCCCTAGAAAAAGAAAAGTCCCAAGAAAAGACCCCAGAAATCAGCTTCTAACCGCAAGAGAGGCACTACAGTCCGGGAGCAACCTTATATCTCAAGCCTCGACCTGCAGCGACGGTGACCACGTCTTCAGTATCTTCAGGTTCTTCAACTTCCCCGTTCCTAGTGCCAGCCAAACCCAATTTAACACCCGTTCTTCCCCATTTGGTGAAAAAAATGGAAACCCGTTTCTCCAGGAACTTCTCCTCCATCGGTGACACCCTCCTCCTCTTTAGTTCGGCGGCAGCTGCTAAGGAAGTACCGGCTCCCAAAATCAAAGTCCAAGAGAGATCGGGCATGTTACAGAGTTTACTGGATTTATCATAGCAAGAACTGACCCGATTTAGTCCATTGCGAACCCCTCCACGACGCGTGATGCCTGTCATAAAGTTGATACGACGTAAAGACAATCAGTAACGACGCATTCCATTATAAAAAAAGACCTGGGGTAAACGATGGGTATCAGTGTTTTTGTGCTCTTGAACGCAAAAAGATGTCACCAACCAGAACTGCACATCACCACTATCGTTGTTCTACTGTCCAAAAAGGAAAAGGAAAAAGAAAAGGACGCTCTCGTCGTTTGACCCGGCGTCTGAAAAAAACCGCTTAGCCAAGCACCGTCGTCTACCCCAGAAAAGACCCCATCGTCCAAAGAAAAAGAGGAGCAACGAAAGGGGAGAATTTTCTCTTTATGGCGATGATGCGATAGTTAAAGAGACCGTCAAACAGACAGGTCACACACCCTACCAATTACTCCAAAATACTACTTTTAAAAAAATAAGATGAAAGGAAGTGTACCAAGACATCGACGTCAGTATTTTCTTTGTGTGTGTTACGGAACAAACAAAGATGTCACCCACCCACCCCAGGAGCCATCCCTCTTCTACCCCCAAAAGGAAATAAAAGGAAGGGACCGCTTCCTCGTTTAGCCAAACATTGGGACGTGTTGTCCGTCCTGTCCAAAGCCCCTCCACCCATGCGAAAAAAAAATAATTCAAGCTGCCTCCAAAGAATTCGCCGATATTGTGTGCGAATGATGCATGAATGTCTTGAAAGTAACGATACCTTTGTCTCAACATCAGAAAGAATGCTTAGACAAGCATCGACACGTTCTTCGCCAACTGGTCCAAAAGAAAATAGCAATCCGTCACAAGAAAAAGATGTTGGTACAACGCGGAGGATTTGTGCACCTGTTGTTAGGTCCCATTGTCAAAGGAGTATTAGGACCACTGATTACAGGACTCGTGGGAGCTGCTGCTTCACAAGGGATGGGTCAAAGATCAAAAAAGGATAAAAAAGATAACAGGGGCCTCTTGGGTCAAATGATCTCAGACAAGAACTTTGGAATGTGATGGAAGGACGAAAATTGACTTTAGTGCCTTACAAACGATGGACGGAATTCCATCGTTGGAAAGAACAACGTTCCCCACATTTATCTCCCAATACTCATCTGACCGAGATATCCTAGTCACAACATTAATTGCAGTCGTTGATGGATCGCAGCGATTTGTCAGAATCGGAAATTCTCAACGGTACGGTCAAATGTTTCAGCGACTTCAACTCTTTCACCAGAAAGCATCAGACGAAACAGCTCGACCGACTCTGAAAGATTTTAAGACCCTGATAAAAGTCCATCACCACCACCACCACCACCACCCCGCCCTCCAGTGACCAAGAAGACGCAGCCCCACGGATGCGTGAGGAAGAAGAGGCACGAGAAGTCTTTCAAACACCGTCAGAGGCTCCCATCCCTAGTAAGATTTCAGCGTCCTTGTGGACCCCTTCCCGCACACCTTAACGAGAAAAACTCAAAGCTTGGATTAAATAGATGATGTCCACTCCTCCTTCGACAGAAGTGAAAAAGAATGAAGAGAAACCAGAAGTGAAAAAAGAAAACAAGACAAAAACCATCCCATTACCGCCACCACCACTAACCTCGACTTCTACTCCCGTGGCACGTCGGAAACATAAAGCCGTTTCCAAACCACCACCTCATCCCATCCAGAGCAACATCCGTGAAGAGTGGGTGACTTATTTAATAGAGAGAGTCCTGATCAAGAATTAGTTAGCCAGCATTTGCAACGATCCAGCCCATCCTGCGGATTACGGAGAAGTTCAGAAATTGTATCGTGCTGCCAAAACCCGACTGAAAAGTGTCCGTTTACCTCAAGTGCAACAATGGTTACAAGAACAAACCACGTACATCTTACACAAACCCATTCGACGAAAATTTTCCAGAAATCGCACCCGAGTGGAGGACATAGATCATCAATGGCAAGCCGATTTCGCCGATGTCTCTCATTTGGCCACCTACAATAGTGGCAACAAATATTTGTTTTGTGTCATCGACGTCTTTTCCAAATTTGCTTGGGTCGTGCCATTGATTTTCAAATCGAACACTGAGTTAGTACGAGCCCTAAAACTGTGTTGAAACAAAGCGGTCGTCACCCTCTTCGATGGTAAAACGACAAAGGCACCGAATTTCTGAATCAAGCTTTCCAAAAAGAATTAAAGAAACGAGACATTCGTTTTTCACCACCGAGAATACAGAAACCAAAGCCAGCATTGTGGAACGTTTTCAACGCACCTTGAAAGAATGCATGTGGAAATATTTAACGCATCAACACTCTCAAGTACATCGACGTCTTACTGCACCTGGTCAAAGCGCACAACAAATCTTACCATCGGAGCATCGGATTTGCCGCCGAAGAAGTGACTTCCAACAACGAAGTGGCCGTCTTTTAGTACCTGTTTGGTACGTCCCCGACTGTGGCTGTCCCCAAGAAAGGTGGAGTGTTAACGACGGGAGATTGGATGCGCATTGGCAAAACCAAATGCACTTTCGACAAAGGTTACTTACCCAACTGGACCACCGAATTCTTTCGTGTCACTGGACGAGTGCGTGGCCGTCATCCTGCCGTCTATAAATTGGAAGACATGAACGGGGAAGTGTTAAAAGGAAGTTTTTACTTTCCCGAGTTAAAACTAGTGACTAAAAAAGAAGACGAAGTATAAGACATCGAAAGCATTCTCGATGAAAGAACCCTTAAAGTGGGATTTCGTCATGTTAAAGAAGTCAAAGCAGTTGCATCGGTTACCTTCTTCCCAGTCCTTCCTGAAATACTCTAACAGTAACAACGGGAGTCGTGCAACCATCGTCAGTCACCCTTCCAATAGTCACCATGAAAACAACAACAGCCCTCTCTTGGACTCTCTTCTGACCTCCAGTGACCCCTCGGACAGCAGAACTCTGGAATTATGAATAACAAATTTTACTTAACTTTACCCAGTGACAGTTCCATGGATGTGAATCCCACCAATACTTTGTGCTGTTTCACGGCCAAATTATCTCAGGCCATCCAATTGGATCACGAAGCCCATTGGGAAGTGGCTTTGGTGGAAATGATTCACCCCTCACAAATCAGAAATATCACTGAAAATCAAAACACGTTTGAAGCCGAAGTTCTGAACGATTAAGTGCAACAATACTTGAATGAAAACGAAACTATAGATGCCTCTATGAAACGACCAGTGTCCCCTGACACTCCACCGTACATCTATATGTTGAAAATTCCTGCAGGCTATTATTTTAACGGTCAACATACGGTGGAAACGATTGCTGCCAAACTGAATGCGATGTCTGGCAAAACCTTGGACAAAACGAAACAAAGTGTCACCATCGAGTACCATAAAGTGATTCGTCGCCTGCTGATGAAATTTTCGGATGCCAAAACGTTGTCCATTACATTTTCTCCTGAATTGTTTGACATTTTGGGTGGAGATCTCAAGATGGTCAAGGGTTCAATCATACCACCCGTCACCAACAACTTGAAATTTGCGAAGATTTTTCGTTACCCTGAACCAAGGATTAAATTTGATCTTTGTGTACACTGATGTGGTGGAGTACAAGGTAGTGAGATACACATCCGCACCGTTACTGCGAGTCATTCCTTTAAAAGCGGATTCTGCCACGACCAATGACAAGGAAGGTCAGTAGGTCGTATTTAGACAGTGTCAACATTGGAATAAAAGGAGATCTGGGACAAAATATTCCATTCTCCAAAGGGAAAGTCACAGTGAAACTCCATTTTCGAAAACAATTCTCTAACGACTTTTAAGTCATGTATCCTGTGTACCGAGGAGTCGCTGGAGAGCGAGAACATGGTTTAGAGATATGCTGAAATCAGCGTTTCGTTCTCTGGTCCCCGTTTTGAAACCGATGATGACACGAGGATTGCACGCCTTGAAAGATGCCGCCTTGACACAAGGCAAAGAATTTCTCCAAAATGTCATCATCGACAAACAAAACCCCAAAGAGCAGGCAAGAATGTCTTGCTTGAAACTGGAAAAGACATTTTGATCTGACGAGTGTTACATATATGTAATTAAATTGTTTGTGTGTTAGTTTTAAAATTCTTTTTTCATTTTATTTTTGTTTCATTTCATTTTATTGTAATGATTATTTTCACTGGATTCGATATTTGCTTTCAGTAATTCTATTCATCTCAAACGTAAAAGATGTTATATTAGCATTATTTTTAGTTCACCCTGGTGCGCGGTAGTGTAAACACTACGCGAAAACGATTGGCTATTGCCAAGGTCATTTCGGTCTACGTGTAGTCTGAATAAACAATGTTTTATTTTTAAATTTATTTTAGAGTGAGAATCTGGATAGGGCTGTTCTTGCTACGTGACAAATTTCATATTTTCTATTGCGTTGTTGAAGTGTTAAGAGACCACGTGACCTATCACGCTAGAACGGGATGATATTTTAGTTGGATTTAACACCCTTTCTGAGAGTTTTTCAGTCAGTTGCATTTTTAAACCTTGAGGGATCGAAAGGTTTCGATTGTTGAAACCAGACTGTTTTTGAAGTTCATTTGTTTTTGGAATTTGATAATTTATTCTCTAGAAAACCAAACGAGTGTAATTTTTTATAAAAATTCTGGAAGAAAGAAATTCAGTGGAAATTTATTCTGAAGTTATACGGAAACATAAACTGTGATTCAATTGAGGAATTGCTGCCATTTGTACAACGACCACATCTGACGTCATCGTCTTCCATATTGGAACGTCGTCGAGATTCGAACCTGGATTCTATTAGAACTATTTAGTGATAGGACTTGTATTTTTTTCATTCTTAGGATTAAATTTTGGATTATATTCACAAACCGTAAGTCCTATTTCCAATTTTTACATTATTTTCTAGGGAAATAAATTATTTTGTTAAAATATACAAAGCTTGTTGACTTCACTCTTTTCTCTTGTTATTATTGTGCGAGCCTACACGCAACAGGAGAAAATTGGGGCCTCGTCCTTGGGATATATGAATTTTAGTTAAATATTTCAGAAAATTGTTTTTTGAAATTTAAACTCCCCATGTCTTTAAATCCCAAGTACTATTTTATATATTCTTTGAAATGTTAGTGAAAACAACAGGCTTTCATTCACAATGTCATCAAAAGTGGAAATTTTTCTTTCTAGTCCAACTCAGGAGCAGTTGGATAGTCTGAAAAAAGATTAGTTGCTTGAACTTGCCAGAAAGTACGATCTTTCTGAAGCAAAATCTTCCTCAACGAAACAAGAAATTAGAAATATTTTGATTCACGATTTGGTAGAGAAGAATGTTTTTGATAAAAGTGTTTTGGCTTCGGTCAGTAAGTCGGTATCAGACTCTGACATAAAAGTAATGGAATTAAACATGAAATACAAGGTGGAATTGGAGTTAAGGAAGCTCGAGCTTCAGAAAGGGAGAAAGAAAAACAAACGCAATTAGAACAGAGAGAGAGAGAGAGAGAGAGAGAGAGAGAGAGAGAGAGAGAGAGAGAGAGAGAGAGAGAGAGAGAATGATAAACACATGAAATTGCAATTTGAAGAGAAGGAGAGAGAGAGAGAGAGAGACAGGAGAGGGAGAAAGATAAACAATTACAATTTGAGAAGAGAGAGAGAGAGAGAGAGAGAGAGAGAGAGAGAGAGAGAGAGAGAGAGAGACAATTACAAGAGAAGGACAAGAGGGAGAAAGATGGAGAAGAAAGAAAACAAATGCAATTGGAGTTTCAAAAAGAACAAATGCACGTACAGATGCAAAAAGAGAAGGATGAAAAGAAATTTCAAATTAAAATGAAGGAATTTGAGCTGGCAAGTGACAAGCACGATTCCACTTCACATACAAATTCAAGTTTTGACATAACAAGAAATATCAGCTTAGTTCCCCCTTTTAGCGAAAAGGAAATAGACAAATATTTTATTTATTTTGAAAAAGTTGCTGAAAATTTGAAATAGCCAAGGGAGCATTGGACTCAGTTATTGCAATGTGTACTTTTTGGCAAGGCCCGAAATATCTATGCATCCCTGTCAGTACAACAGAGTTCTGACTATGATTTAGTTAAGGAGTGCATTTTAAAGGGTTATGCGTTAGTCCCTGAGGCTTATCGGCAAAAATTCAGAAACTATAAAAAAGAAGCTGGACAAACTTATGTTGAATTTGCAAGAGAAAAAGAACAGTTATTTGAGAGATGGTGCTTAGCCCAGAAAGTTGAACATGATTATGAAACTATCAAACAACTTGTGTAACTTGAAGAGTTTAAGAACTGTGTCACTAATGACATTAAGAATCATCTTAAAGAGCATGACATTGAAACCTTGGAAAATGCTGCTCTTGTTGCTGATAAGTACTCCTTAACTCATAAATTTCCTGTTGTAGGCAAATCATTCACTCAGCAGTCTACTGGTAGAAAGGTATTTCAGCCCAACACAACTCCTCCTAAAATTCAGTCCGGCACAAATTCTGAAAATCAAGCTTCTGATAAACATGATTCAAAATCCTTGTTTATTACTACGTGTACCTATTGCAAGAAAAAAGATCACGTCACTTCTGATTGCTTCAAATTGAAATATAGGCATCAGAATCAAGATAGACCTATCCCAAATACTCTTATTTCTAAGAGGTCAAGGTCACGGTCATGTATTCAAAGCAATATTTGTTGGGTCTAATAATCCCCAGTCTGATTTTATTATGGAGAATTATGAACCATTCATGTCGAAGGGTTCTATATCACTCAAGGGTGATTTGGCCAATCCTATCCCTATTAAAATTTTAAGGGATACAGGAGCTTCTCAGAGTCTTTTATTATGAGGTACTTTGCCTTTTTTCTGAGGAGTCCTGTTCTAATGAGAGTGTTCTCATTCAGGGAGTAGAGTGCGGCTTTGTTAATGTTCCTCTCCATTCTGTAAATTTGTAATCAGACTTAGTTTCAGGACCTGTGACAGTCAGTATAGTGTCTAATTACCTGTTGAGGGCATTCATTTGTTGCTAGGCAACGTCCTAGCTGGAGACAAGGTTGTGGTTAATCCACTTGTAACTGACAAGCCTTCTTTGGATCAGAAATTTGATCCTATTGAAAAACAATACCCTGAGTTATACTCAGCTTGTGCAGTTACCAGAGCTATGTCAAAGAAAGCTCTTGAGAATGATTTTGATAAGGCTTTTGATGAGGTCACTTTCACTTCTAACTTGGATCAATCAAAAGATATTGATCACAGTGATCCTCTTTTAAAACTTCATTCTCTTTTATCTAATCAGGGTGATAAACGACAATCACTTCTCGTCGAACACGAAAAAGATCCTGAGATCTCCTGTTGTTTCAGAGGGCCATTAGTGAAACTGAAGCCACTGAAGTACCTGTCTGTTATTTCATTAAAAATGGAATTCTTATGAGAAAATGGAGACCTCCCGAGGTACCTGCTAATGACGAGTGGTCAGTGAACTATCAGATTGAGGTTCCAAACTCTTACAGACATGAAATACTTAGTTTGGCCCAAGAAAGTCCTCTGGCTGGTCATTTAGGGATGAATACAATTTATCACAAGATCTTGACTCACTTTTATTAGCCAAAAATCAAAAGTGATGTTTGTAAATTTTGTAGACCTTGTCATACTTGTCAAATGGTAGGAAAACCCAATCAGAAGATACCTAATGCTCATCTGCAACCAATTCCGGCATTTGACGAACCATTTAGCAGAATTATGGTAGATTGTGTTGGTCCCTTACCTAAGACCAAGTCAGGCAACCAATATTTGTTGACCATTATGTGTGCGTCAACAAGATTCCCAGAGGCAATTCCTTTGAGGAATATTAAAACCAAACCTATAGTAAAAGCTTTGATAAAGTTTTTTACTCAATTTGGCCTTCCCAAATTTGTTCAATCAGGTCAAAGGTCAAATTTTATGTCTGGAATTTTCCAGCTTGTTATGCTTGAATTTGGCACTCAGCAATTCAAGTCAAAAGTGAAACTATGGTTTCACAAAACTTCCCTTGAGAGAATATTTGAGTCTTGTAATAGAGTTCATTCTCTCTTGCTCATTCTTCAAAATTATATTCAGATTAGATTTTACGGCCCATACAAAGTAAAGAAGAAAATGAATGAGTTATGTTATAATAGTACTACTCTGGTCTAAATAAATTAATGCAGTACTAATATACTGAAAGAGATAGCTAAGTAAATTATGCAATTAATTTAGTTGTACCTGTCCCACCAACTGAGCTGAAGATTCAAGTGAAGAAATTCAATTGGACACTGTTGATCTTGGAGCAACAAATCATTGGAATTCGGAAATTATGAAAAATCTGGACCGGAAACTTTTACATTTGCAACAAGAAGAAAGAAATGAACTTAAACAGTTATTATTCGAATATGAGCACTTGTTCCCAGATATTCCTACGAGAACAAACAACATTTTTCATGACGTTGAAATTGTAGATTCAAAACCTGTGGAACAACACCCATACAGGATGAACCCTCTCAAACAGGAATATTTGAAAAAGAAAATTCAGTATTTGCTGGAGAACGATTTCATAGAGCCAAGTAAAAGTGATTAGAGTTCACCATGTATACTTGTTCCGAAACTTGATTAAACTTTCCGTATGTGCACTGAGATTTGAACCTGGATTCTATTAGAACTATTTAGTGATAGGACTTGTATTTTTTCATTCTTAGGATTAAATTTCGGATTATATTCACAAACCGTAAGTCCTATTTCCAATTTTTACATTGTTTTCTAGGGAATTAAATTATTTTGTTAAAATATAGAAAGCTTGTGGACTTCGCTCTTTTCTCTTGTTATTATTGTGCTAGCCTACACGTAACACGAGAGATTCCTATAAATGCACTAGACTCTGCCCAGTCAGGCATTCCTGCGTCCCTGACGCCACAGCAAGGACAAGACAGAAAGAAACGAGGAAGACACCCCTCCAGAGGGCTTCACACACACAGAGCTAGAAAGACGAAGAAAAGAAGAACCGTCCGAGAATTAGACGTTTTTGATTGTTAAATAACAGAGAGAAAAATTGATGCACCGAGAGTCTTGCGAATGTTCCAAATCGGAACTGGATCTGTTTGCCATGCCACCCACTATGATGATGATCCAAGAATCCCAATGGGTAGAATTTCATCCCATCTCCTCTTTGACGACCTCAGCGCCAATCGAAATTGAAATCAAAGGACAGCCCGAAGATTACATCGATCTGAATAGCAGTTACTTGTACCTGAAACTCAAAGTGTTCAAAACGGATGACACCTCTCCAGGAGCCGATGCCAGAGTAGCTTCCGTCAACAATTTCGTGCATTCTTTGTTCAGCGAGGTGGATTTGCACTTTAATAACAAACTAGTCAGTAGCAGCATGGAAACTTACCCTTACCAAGCGTACCTCGAAAATCTCTTGACGTACGGGAAAAAGGCCAAGAACACTCATCTGAATGCTTGCGTTGTATGGAAACCTGACACAGCGGGCAAGGAAAAGTTTAACAACACATCCGTGACAGCAGCTGACGATCCTCACAATGTGGGCTTTAACGACCGTCGAAAGAAAATCCTGCAA
Source organism: Megalonaias nervosa (assembly GCA_016617855.1). Lineage (NCBI taxonomy): Eukaryota > Metazoa > Mollusca > Bivalvia > Unionida > Unionidae > Megalonaias > Megalonaias nervosa. The sequence continues at coordinate 135,360 of JAECUM010000097.1, forward strand.
GGACGTAGTTTAGAGCTGATGGATCGTTTGCATTTGGACATGTGGTTGCAAGAAAATTATTTGCTGAACGGAGTGGATATCAGCCTGAGGCTGAATCGATGTAATACCGTTTTCCATTTGATGGCTCATGCCAACGAGTACAAAACCGTCATCCAAGAAGCCAGACTCTACGTGCGACTCGTGGAAGTTTTGCCTAAGGTGGGAAACGACATCGGTCACATGTTGAGCAGAACGACCCCCAAGTATCCGATACGACGCGTGGAAGTGAAAACCTTCACCATTGCTGCTGAACTCCGATCCAAGATCGAAGATCATCTGTACCAAGGACAGTTCCCCAACCGATTAATCATTGGTATCGTCAGAAACGAAGCCCTCAACGGGGCCGTCACTGCCAATCCTTTCCAGTTTAAGCACTACAGAGTGTCCAAGATCGAAGTCAGTCGAGATGGCAAAACCTTGTGTACCAGACCCTTCGAACCTAAGTTTACCGAGAAGAATTACTTGAGATCGTACTTGTCCCTGTACGAAGCCACGGGACAGTTAGGGACCAACTGCAGCCACGGCATTTCGAACGACGATTATGCTTGAGGCTACGCTTTGTGGGCCTTTGATTTCACATCAAACCAAGGCAGCAACAACGGACATTTCCACCCTCTAAAATCCGGTCAACTGCGTGTGGAATTTCAGTTTGCAGAAACTCTAATCGAGACGGTGAACATTATTTTGAATGCCGAATTCCACAACACTTTAGAAATCAACAGTTTGAGAGAAGTCATTCTAGACTATTAGAAGTTATGGAAGAGTTTCTTTGGAAATGGAATAGGAGGATATCGTGGAAGTATAACCACACATTAAAAAATATAAAGGTGAAGAGGTGATGGCAATGTCCAGATGGCCAGAACAAGAACAACATTTAGTCTCCTGTTTTGCCAAATACCTGGCGGAAACAATTACAGGGTTGACCAAGAAACATTGCTATGGATGTCAAAACGATCATCCGAGACAAATTTAACACGATCAATGCCTGACGATGAGCCAAGAAGAAAATTTGGACGAGTATGTGGATGACGCTTGGGGTCTCATTTTGGAAGAAACAGTGTTGCATCAGTGGTGTAAAGACTTGCGTGATCATTCCTCCCCTCCATTGATTGCTCTAGAGATCCATCGCATCGAATTGGCACAGAGTACGGAGACGAAGCGAAGAGACGATTAGTTGACCGAGATTTTCAAGCAAAAAGTCAGGATTGAACTGATGACTTATCATTACCTGTGAAAGAAGAAACAAAAACCCAACAAAATGGATACCTGGGAATTTTATTACCTTTTGAAAAATGGTTCGTACACCGCTTCTTGGAATCCTGTCGTGTTCGCTAAAAATGAACTTCCTCATCGCAAACCTAAAGACGATCAAGCTTATGTCATCAACACGGACGATAGCCATCTCCCAGGAACCACTGGGTAGGCATCTACTTTCCCCACGATGCCTGTGTGGAGCATTTTGAATTGTATGGATTACCACCTTTGGAAGACGACATCATCGACTTTATGAGAAGAAATGCCCAGACGACACGATTCAATAATTTGAATTTACAAGGCACAGATTCCATTTTGTGTGGACAATATTGCGTGTATTTTCTTCATTAACGCAGTTTTGGATATCCCTTAGAACATTTAGTGACTTATTTTGATCGTGACTCTTCTAGAAAAGATGAAAAAGCAGATAGATGGTTTTGTGACCATTATGGATATCTCTTGTCTTTAGCTAGGAAACGTAGTGTACATCAATGGCCAAATGACCTCCATCAGTGGAAGTTTAATTTGACTTCATAAGGTTTTCAACCTTGTCAAAAATATGTCGCTTAAAAAAAAATATGTTGATGTTATATTATTTGCTGGTGGTTTGTTGATTGAATAAAAATGTTATCAAAAAATTATTGCTTGTGGTTTGTTTTTTAAAAAAATGCTTATCACTATATATGCTCTTTCACTTCTCTCTATCCATCCCCATGAGATGAGCTATAGCGTTCCTACCAAAAAATCGTAGGGATGTCTTATATCGCTTCCGCGCTTGAGACATATAAATCGTGGCGGTCTCCAGTCTGGCCATTCATTGTTAACGCGTCAACCTGCGAAGATGTCTTCAAGACTAACAAAGCTGAACGAACCACACGTCCATTTGCATCGTGTCAGGAAAAACCTTATGCCAAAGCCTGAAGAGATTGAAAATGTGAGGATGTTGAAAGTGGCACAAGACCTGATCGAAGAGCTCTTCAGAGAAGAAATAAAAAGGAAAAATAAGAATGGACAGAGAAGTATAGACTTCAGAAGCAGCAGCAGCAGCAACAACAACAACAACAACAGCAGGAGCCAGAGAGAGAGAGGCTTTGTGGACTGTCGAGTGGACACTAAAGGATTCTCCTTCTCCTTCCGAAGAAGCAGGCCCTATCCCGGCGGAAAGCTGAAGCCAGACGGGGGCGGAATCTTATACGATAAGAGATTGCCACAACCCCAAACAAAACAGCCCTTTTCAGTGTTACCACAAATCTCTAGAAAAGATATACTACTCTATTGCCAAAATTTCTCTGTATTCGTGTTTTGGTAGGTTTAAAAGATACGTGTGCCTATAAACACTTCATTTCCCTGTTTTATATCAAGAAAATAGAAGTGTGCCTATAAACACATAGTTTTCCTGACTTGTAAGATAGACTATGTCTTTATTATGTATGAGTGGTAATAAAGTGTGTCTGTAGGTAAAAAGTGGACGCGAGTGTTTCCTTTAGGTCCGCGCGTTCCATGTTTTTGGTTATGGTGTGGCTATTGTTAGTTTTTGTGTACGGGGGGTGTTTTCTTTTACGTCCGCGCTTTATGTATATAATGTGAAACGTTCGTCAGTATAGCTACCTTAGCGTTCATTCGTCAGTGGCAAAGATGAACAGAATCAGCAAAACTGTTCAGGAGAACAAAAATAAAGAAGAGAAGAGTACAATCTTACCTCACTTCATCCTGACAGCAAATTGTGAGGTGAAACCCATAGTGAGGACACCTCCCCAGCGACAAACACAACAGCCACTAATACTACCACCACCAGGACCTGTGGTTCCCCAAATAGAAAATTGGGACGCGGAATTGGAGAGGCAAAGACAAAAGTGGGAGCCCCAGCGACCACAACATCCACGGGTGCAGAATAGACGAAGGAGACAAGAACAAGTCTTCACTATCCCTCAAACGGAGAAATTGGACAGTGAAGGCAATCAAGCCCACTCTGCGCTTCCAACCACAATAATAAACTGGGACAACGATTGGAGTCGGCGTTGTGTCTGTGGTGTCCGGCCTGGGAGGTGTCACCATTAACCAGGTGCATCTGGAGTTCAATACAACAGTCCTTCTCAGGGATAACGAGATCTCTAGAAAGAGAGACTGATCAAGTTGCCAAAATATGTTAGTGTTTGTGTGTGTATGTATGTGTGTGTGTGTGCATGCACGTACGTGTGTGTATTTTTGTTTGTGTTTGTGTGCGTGTGAGTACGTGTGTGTGTGTGTGTTCGTGTTTGTGTGTGTGTGTCTTTCCCTTAATAAAACCTTTGTCCCTGCACTAAAGAATATTTGTGAAAGTGAAGTAGAGTAACTATAAACACTGACTCCTTTGCTGGTGAGATTGTGGGTGATGATGTGTTTTGTACATAAAAAATTTCCTTCTTCACTATGTATTGATAGAAAGTATAGTGGGTTTTGTTAGTATTAGTGTGTTGTTTTGTGCAAAACATTATTTTAGGTTAGCGCTCAAATCATTCTGAGCCGTTTGGTATGTGATATGGGTATTTGGTAAGAGGTGATGTTTTCCTACACGTCCGTGCTTGAGACATAATCTGTAGCGTTCAACATTTGAGCTATTCAACATTGAATAATCAAAAATGGCATCGAACTACGTTGACAGGATGGAGAAGCTACAAGAGGCAGTGGATACCACAATGGTGGAAGAGATGCTTGTCAAGATGGAGTATAGTTCCTATAGCCCCCACCGATTGAAAATGGAAATCAATAATTTAAGGAGAGGGAAGGAAATATTAATAGGCCTGATAAAACAGGAAAAGGAAGAAAAGGAAGACCAGGACGAAAAGGAGCAAATTAGAAAATGGAATGATTAGCTTAAAAAAGAAGAAGAAATGAAAAGAAGAAAAAAGAGGAGGAAGAGGAGAAGGAGGAAAAGGAGGAGGAAAAGAAGAAGAAGAAGAAGAAGAAGAAGAAGACGAAAAATGTAGTGAAGAAGATAAGGAACCGGTGGAAAAGAAGACAGTGGAAGAAGAAGAAACCCAAAGGCCCTTTTCAGGGCCACTCCATTGTCTGGAAAAGATGCCTATTCTCTCTTGGCTAAAATTTTTTTTTCGATTTTTGTGTGATAGATTTATGTCCATAAATCTATGTATGTCTATGTCTCTGTCTATGTCTCTTTTCCTGTCTCTAACCCTGTCTCTAACCACGTCTCTATGTCTATGTCTCTATTTGTCCCTAGAGTAGCGCGTATTCAGGTCATCCCCTTGCTACACTGTTCCTCACTGCTCCGACCCAACTGAGGTCAGCCACTTGCAACATTGTTGCCATTGTTTCCCCATTGTCCAGTACCGTGACGTCACCCCTGTTCAATTCCTATTAACCCTAGATAGTCCCAATCCCTTGTCGCTATACATTCCCTATGTTAAATTCCCCTTATCCCTAAACAGTCCCGCCCATGTTAAAGTCCCGTTTGTCCCCAGAGTAGCATTGTCCCTAGATCGTCTCCATTCACTACTGTTTACGATATTTCGCCTTTTTGCCGTTGGACAAGTCGGTCAGGTGGTATCTTAGAAGAATTACGTTAATTCATATGAATGAGTTAGGTCACATGAACAGGCATTTTGAAATACTGAATTGAGTTGTAAGATCTGTTACGTGGGGTATATTGCTAGATATAGTCGTAATAGACTCTTTAAGGTTTATATAAGAAGAGAAAAGAACAATCAGATACATTCCTATTTTAGAGTTAATCTTATTTCTTATGTTCCTGTTTGTAACATAAGCCGCAGACGTATTTTATGTTGTACTTAGATATTATTTGAGAGGAAAAACATTTGTTTGGATTTTTCAGTGGAAATAGAAAGTGTTCTTTGGACTATAATATTATTTTGGAACTATTGTGAATTATTCAAAGAAGTTCTGGACAACGTCATTTTGACAACGTCACGATTCTTGGCAGACCAGTACATTTCAGGATCTGAAATTTATACGGAACTTTTCATTCTTTTGGACTTTAATAGAACTTTTCCTGGATAATTTTGGATTCATTTCACAATAATGTAAGTTCCTCTCAAATTTTCATTGATAACTTTGAAAATTAAATTGTTTGATAAGTTTTATAAAAATTGATGGTTATGCTTCTTTCTGCTACTTAGTTTATAACCATAGAGTCGTAACAAATCATTTTACTGATTTTCTACATATGTTTACCCAAAGGTAAGAGAGTATTTATAAATACACTCTACAACAATACAAACAGTCTATACACAACAAACACACATTTAATAATGGAAGTGGCTTTAAGTTTCTATGGGGGGGGGGAGGAGGAGGAGCCGAAAACATACACAAACAGGAACAAAACATTAAACACAAAATAATATGCAATTGACTCATTTTTCTTTTCAGGATATGGGGGTTGGTGGTTGAAAAGACCGTTGTGATTCGTGAGTTGTCACAGATTTTAAAGTCTAGCAGGACGACCACGCCTTACCATCGGCCTCACCACAGCACAGGGCCGGCTGTCGTGAGATGTCCTCCGTCTCCATTCTGAATTCGACCTCTTCCTCTCCCTCATGTTGTTGTTGCTGCTGCTGTTTTTGTTGCATTTGTCTCTCATCCTAGTCTTCTCTCCTCGCGCGGGAATTTTCTAATAGGTTCTGAGGCATTTTTACAAAGATGGACGTCTTCCTGTCAGAGGTTCTCTGGATCAGTGCTGCCTGACCCGGTGCATGGTCAACGATGTAAACCACCAGTTGTGCTCTTTGAGGGACAGTCGTCTGTTGTTTTGTTTTTGCCGGCTGTCTTTTATCTGTGTTGGTGGTGGATCCTTTAATTGTTTTTCCTGCAGTCTTAATGTGACTGGAGCTGCTGTTGCTGACGTTGTACATGGTGCTACCGCTGCAGGTCGACTTTTCTTCTGTTCCTCCTTTGTAGCCACCTTTACTGTCTCTTTCATTATCTTCTGTTTATTCTTCACCTCCACCCTTTGCCTGGCGCCCTGTTGATTAGTGATTTCTTTTGTACCAATAACATTCGCCTTGGGTGGAGTGCTGAAGCTCTCGGAGGTGGAGGAGTATATCTCGGATATGTCACAACAGGGATGCCTGGTACCATCTGGGTTTGCATAGTGGTATTACCTCGTTGGTCCAATACACTCCCTCTCTGTCCCGATCGTCTTCGGGATCGTCTTCTCCAATCATTATTGTTGTTTTTATTATCTTCTTCCCAAATCAGCATAAGAATGGTTTGCTTTGCCTAGGCTCTTAGGCTCCACCCTAATGCAACACTCAGGCCTAACTCCATTAATGCATTTAGGGCCTTGTTGGGAATCAATGACTCCATCTCTATCTTCATTGTTATGTATTACTCGCTGACCTGTTAGTCGAGGACTAATATCTGAATCGTTCGTTCCTTCATTATTGAATTTACTTGTTGTTCGCCATTCGGGCATGTACGAAGAATTAATGCCAAGACAGTTCGCTAATTAATTTGTCGTTGGATGGTAAGCAAGCACGTGTTGCCACCCGACATCTTAATGCATGCATGGCGTGATACTGAATTAGTTTTCAGGTGGGAATAGGGCCGAACACCTGGCAACAACCCGGATCCGTGCAAGCACGCACTTCGGGGTTTTTATGATTTATGGGACGAGTGGGAATCGAGCCACACAGTCATCCTTATGGATGTCTGATCGTGGCCGAGGAAGGACTGCATTGTCAAGAACTTCGATGTCTCAGGTTGGCTTTCTACGCTATCAAGGATCAGTAGATAAAAAATGTTGTCTTGCACTTGTTTTAGAATATAAAATAGCTGTGCTTTGATAATATAGGATCTGAGACTGGATTGTCTTGGTATCGGTTCGTGTCCCTAATCATTAGCTGAATACGCACCTTTCAAGTTGTTAGATAGTGGATAGGTTGAATCGTTGTCACTTTATGTGACAGGGCTTGGTCGTTGTGGCTTTTTACCACCTTATATCATATAATTTATTGGAAGAGTTTTGATCTTGTGAATATGTCGGTGCTTTTTATGTATGTCTGTAAGTTTACCGCCTTGTGCGGTTCGGCGTGATGGTTGGGATTATACCACCTTATAATTTACAATTTTGGAGTCATTTATGCCCTATAGTAGTTAACCTTATGTTCATGATCTAAATATGTCGCTTTGTGTTGCGGGGTCTAGGCTTTGGACCATCTTATACTTCGAACATGTTTTTATATTAGTTCATTCTTTTGCCGCTTTGTGCAGCTAGACCCGATGGTCTGGGCTTATGACCACCTTATAAAGATAAGTCGTTTTAGGGGAATATTTTGTTTAGGCCAGTCTTATTCGGGCATTTCACCAATACCAGTTCGTAGTGAAACTGGGTTAAAGGGAGGTGTAAAGAGTGGAAAACAGATTAGATTAAAATTTTTATTCTATTTTAGGAGATGAGAAGCAGTTTGGTTATTTATTTATTATTACTTTCCAATCTTAATGAGTGATGATTTGGTTGGTTAACTGGCATTAACTAGTCGTACACAGCTATAATAAATGATCAGTCATTCAGTCCCTGTCTTGCCACCATGTATTCAGTCTTCGGTTAAGAGACTTGCTACGTATTCCTCCACTTTGTTGGGGGTGGGTGTAGTGGAATTTTGGTTATCGTTATCTAGAGGGTGATCGCCTTCGGTGTTATTGCCCGGATCGAGTAAATATCAATATAAAGTGTGAAACTTATAGGTGGGATAGATAGAGATCTGAGCAGATATATAAAATGGAATGACACGAGCCCCCGATACTGAAAATAACAATTTTAATCAATTACATAAATAACCATGACAATGCATTACATTAGGAAGATACACTTCTTTTTGAAATAAATCATTCACCGAATTTCAAAACACAAATATACTTATATAAATAGCCGATCTGTTTTAAAGGATAGAATTAGTTCATCATAGAATCCCGTGAACCGTCGAAGTCATTGCTTTGTACAAGTTCATAACCTGATTATTTCCGGTTCATTCCAAATTCCCTGTGACTGTTCTCCAACTTTTCTGTGACTGTTCGTCTTGGTCCTTTCCACTTCTCCCTTCTCCAAACTCTCTATTGTCTCGCCTCTTTCGTCCCTTGAACTTCGTGTGGGTAGGTGGATATGTAAGTACGTGATCCGTAGATACTTCGATAAGTAGGTACGTGGATGCATCCCGTAGAACTATTTCACCTTGTGTTTTCAATCTTCGCTCGCTTCTACCGCCAAAATCGTGTCCGTTGACTTTCTAGACACCCGATCCCTTGGATAATTATTTACGAGTGAAATTCTTCTAAATTCGACCTCAGAGTCTCCTACCTTTGTTTTCTCTTGCAGAAAAGTGTAGACTGACTAAACTTTTGTGATTGGACATATTAAAACCAAGGATTTCGTGTGGGAATCACGCCCCTTATCTAGCGTAACCAATCCGGATTAAATATCTTTCCCGCCTTTAATAACTAGGCGCCAAATTTGTAGTCTGCGTGACCTCTAAATTCCCAAATAACTAATTCTGGAAAATCTCAAATCTGACAATTCCGATACAAAATCGAAGTTAACCTATTTTTCTTCTGTCTGTCAGACGGTTAAATAAACCAATGTTTAATTAAGAATCGTTTCTCTCCTGACACCGCCATTAACAAATCCGTGCATTATGGTGATTTAAACACGCGCCGGTCCCCATAAATCTAATTAATCGTTCACCTGCCCAAATTAATGTGCTCTTCATAGATCGACAGAAATTTGCACCCTTACAAGACTAGAGAGCATAACATAGCATAAAGATATCGAGAAATGGGAATCATTGTTCCCGATTAGACCCTGAATGCAGTCGAACACGTAAGGGCTCACGCGAAAAGAACAATGCTACTATTAATATGCGAGAAGAACCGAAACAACTCAAGAAGCTGCCCCACCCCCCAAGAAGACCGTAATATGGAGGAAAACGGTACAACAGAGGGAGCTACCGATACCGAGCGTCCCTGTCGTGGAAACTCCGCCTACAAGACCTCCACCTCCAAGAGTAACACAACCACCACCAGCTTCAAATTCCCAAGCTGAGGCACGAAACCATTTGCCACCAACAGTGAGTACTACTCAAAAGGGGGCTTGGTAAGAGAAGAGGATGAGATGAAAAATTACAGAAGGAAAAAAGCCCAAGAGGCAAACAGGAATCAAGTAGCAGAGAGGAAACAAGCTCAGCCTTCACAAGCATCAGCAGTACCACTGCCTGAGAGTAGAAATCAGGGTACAACATCAGCACAGACAGAAAAGATTGCGGTGACGAAGAAAATTCAGCAGAAGCAGAAGTCAGCGTCCACGCATAAACAATTAGTGGCGGTGTAGCTCACCGATCAGGTTGTGGAATGGGAAATGGGATAGTTGACTGAGGATCGAGTAGCAGCCCAAAAACGTGCAGAGGACTTCATGATGTCATTGCAACCCCTAAGAAACATACAAATGAGTGACGACGCAGCACAAGAACAAAATCCAACTTCTTCCAGACAGCGGGAAACATCGTACACTGGGAGAAAATATGCCTAATAACCCTAGTAACACTGATTACGAATGAGCTAATTGAATCGATAAGGATCCCGCCCAAACCCATCCCGTTTTGGCCACTGATGACAGACCTCGTGATAACTCAAACGATAACTCCAAATAGCTCCCAGGGGCGGACTAGACACTAATTTATGCTGCCCGAACACCTGCAACCGTTCCTGTTCCACCCTTCAGAGGTTACCCCTCGGGGATTTTAAGGGATCAGAAAGAATTTCCTCAAATGCCTAAGGTTTAACACTTTGGTTTGAAAAACCCATTTTGATAATAACCCTTTTGAGATTCAAATATGATCCATTCGATCACCGTTCGAAAAGATTACTGGACTAATACCTAATTAAGACCACAAACAATTAATGGGTCACATAGACCTGACTTTGGTGCATTGTTATTTCGTAAGTAATTATACACACTGTGTATATCAAGTTCTAAAACAGTGTAGAGTAGGAAAATTTACAACTGGTTAGCGTGATCCTAATTACAATATGTGGCTTACGCACAACTGATGGTTGGGATTTGAAGGTTAGTACCTCTATGGCATTTCAGAGAGGTTCCGCCAAAGTTCGGGGACTCTGGCTGCACAACTCATCCTTTTCCTAACCCAGACATGCAAATTAAGGAGCATGCGGTGGATGTTTTATGGACCTTCCCATTCGACGAACTATTAGTGTAAAGTATAAACAATCACGGTAGTGCGTATTTTTATTCAGCAGGGGTATAAGCTGGTGGAGTGGTGGCTGCTACCCTTGAGTGTGATAGTATGTTTGTTTGCTTTTAAGTATAACATGTGTGTATAAACACCCCGACCCTTTTCATTAGAGAGAAGGCGTGTGTATTTGAATAGTAATTAACAAGCGGTTGCTAGATAGTAGGGGTGTGTGTTTGGATGATAGGAATCTATGTTTGGATTGGAATGAATCAAAAGTTGTGCTGGATGGTAGGAGCGTGTGCTGGATTATAATTTAAAAAAGGCCGTTGGATTGTAGATAAGAAATTTTAACATTGTCATTTTCGTTTATCCCCAGACCGCCTCATCTAACTCTACAAATCTAGGGCATTCTGGAGAAGAAAAAAAATCATATCTTAGATTCCCGTTTTTGTTCCCAGACTGTCTCTTATGTTAAATTCCCGTTTGTCCCCAGACCGTCTTCCGCATGTAAACCTATTGGCTAAAGTTAATTCCAGTACATCCTCAAATTCTCTCATATAACTGTTGATAGCATATTAAAAAGTATATATTGGATAGCGTGCGTGTGTGTGTGCAATTTGGAATTTTTACGTAGCTTTAACAATTTTTCAGTCATATGATACCACTACCATGTCTGCAGTGTGGCAGTTTAAAAGTGATGTCTAACACTTGGGCATGATGGCGAATACATTGAGCATCATGTCCCACCCAGTCACATTATCCTGACACCGTGATGACCAGTCCTAACACTAACCTCTTAATACTGAGCACCAAGCGAGGCAGCTGCTTAGTCTCATTTTTATAAGTCTTTGGCATGACTCGGCTAGGGTTCGAACTCGCGACGTCCTGCATCCGAGGCGGACGCTCTAACCACTTAGGCCACCGGAGTGGTCATGTATTAGATAGCATCTTAAACATTGTGTGTTGGATAGTATATCAAAAGGTGTGTGCTTGAAAGCATTAGAATCTGGTGTGTTAGATAGTATATCAGAAACTGTTGTTTTAAATAGTATAGTAAAAGGTACATGTTGCATAGTAAAGTAAAGAGTATGTATTGGAATGTAATCAAAATGTATGCGTGTTTGATAGTATTAAAAAGTAGTTGTTGCGTAATATCTAAAAATAACTTTAACATATTTCCGGTTTTGCCGTATAAAATTTTCAAACATTGAAACTGTTGAAAATTGTATATAATAAACCATTTTAACATTACCATTCCCATTCTGCCAAATAAATTTTTCAAATATGGAAACCGACAATAAAAAAGTCATACATGGGTCATGTATGCACATTTACTAATTTTAAATTAAATATACATTGTTCTTTTAAAATTTAACACTAAGTTTCCTTAACCAAAGTCTATTCAGTCCTGATTATTGAATGATCTGCACATCAAGAAGCTTCCAGACGAATATTATCTGTCGATATGGACTTTTACAATGGTGGCCATGTACTAAACTTGGGTCAAAATAAGGGCGCATCGAGTGGAATCGTCGCAATCGAGGGTAGTACGACTTTGTTTATCAACATGCGTATTGTGACATCACAGCGCGCGACATTCAGTCCGGATTGTACTGATCAGACCTTTAGGTTCATTTCATCCAAAAATGTCTGCATACTTTAACATTGATTTTGCCGTATGCACCTCTCGGGGCGCCTAAACAATGACCTTTCAAAGGAATATGGATGTATACGAATCCAAATAAACTGAATACTTGCCACTTAAAGGTATGTAGAATCAAATTCTAAAAAATGACACCCATTACTGAAATAGTCGGTGTTGAATGCCTACATGACCCTTGTGACTTGTACTTTATAACCAAATGTTTTAAGATTGTCATTTCCGTTTTGCCTCCAAGTGCCGTGGATTGAACTGTACACGAACAATAAAAGAAATGACCTCCATTTATAACAATGTAACAATGTACCCTCAGTGTTATACTTCCCTTCTGCCCCAAGCGTCGCCACTGTCATTTCATGTTAAATTTCCCTTGTGCTCTGTACATGTTTCATTCTGTTTAATATGCCAATTCCCCCATGTGCCCCCAAGTGCTACGTGTTACTACTTACATGTTGCTGATCATAAAATCAATCCAGTCATCATTGATCATATAAGATTGAAAGACTGTCAGTAAATAAACATGATAATAACTTGTATTTCAAATATAATCTGCGGTTACGAATGTATCGTTCAAATTAAACATGATTTCTTATAACAGGAAATTTTGACGTTTGGATCATCGGAGTTTTCCCCCTTTACAACTCACCGCATTAAAGGGTAACCATTCTTCCATGTTGTGAACATAACGTGTAGTTCATAAGTTTTGTCGTAATTAACTTTCCTGCCATAATGAGATGACGGATCACAGAGAAGATCAAAAACATGAAATTGAAGCCCTCGAGTCAATCTACCCGAGTGAATTGGAGGGTTTGTGATATCTTGAACTCGTGTTGTTGGTGTCCTCTTGAGAACATACGTTGGTTGTAAAGAATCTAAAATACCGATGTCCCCCCCCCCTCCCCCGTTATAATTTTGTGTATAAGCTACTTTTAGACTTTATTTGTAAGGTGCAGTGGTGGTCCGAAATATAAGGACTTTCAGAATACCATTAAACCTTTTTTAATGAGTCGAAATAAAAGTTGTCACCGTAGCGTCATTTTGGTACCCTGATTAATGCATGTTAGAATGATGTGTACAGGGCACAATTCTTTACAATTGATATAATTTAGATATTGGAGAGAGAGAAAGTAAGACAGAAAGTTGTGAAAGTAGAACAACAGAGAGAAGAAAAATAGATCATTTCATTAAAGTGAAATTATTACTTACTGAAATCAAGAAGCAAACTTGAAATTCCAATGAAAATAATAAGGTTTATTTAAAGTATATAATTAGTTAAATAAGAGTTATAAATGAAAGATATGTTTTAGGTGGATGGTGATTAAACTTCAGAAGGAAATTAGGAAAGTATAAAATAATCTGATAAATGATGTAATTGATGGGGCCAAGCTGAATTCCTTACCATCTTGTATGCCAAAACAAACCAGACGATTGTATCATCTCGATAAAGTAACTCTTAAAGTCTGGTCTAACGCCAAACAATGGTGACTGTATCTTCAACAACCACAAACAGCAATTCTGCCCGACCCAATCCAACCCGACGCTGGACCGGTCAAAGAGCGTATATAAAATGAAATGTATACACATGCCACGCCGAGACTATCTGACATGCGCAGAGTGGACACGTGCGCTGACTGGTAAAAATGGTCCGACATAAACAAGGCTTAAGTAAACACTTCATGTAGAAAAGGGGGGGGGGGGTAACTTTGAATTTCAGTGTAAATAAGTCCTAAATTAGCCATATCGTATATTAAAGAACTACTTCAAGTAAATTACACATTAAATTTCCATCCACCATCACAGACGCATTATCAGTTAAAAACCATGGGCCATTAATAATAATAATAATAATAATAATAATAATAATAACTATCTTAAATGGCAAGTTTCTCACCAACATGTCAGAGTCCACACCTCCAGACCTGTATATAAGTTTGAGTTCTGGTTTAAAAGATTGGAGTTCCAGTTCTAAAAGTAGCGATGTGGGATGATTTTTTCAGATGGTATAATATATAAAATGGAATGGGTTTTTTTTGGCATAATTTGAGTGTGCAGATATAAAAAAGAACATGTTTTTATATCTTTTCACAGCAAGCATTCAAACACATGCACCATTCAACAGTTTTAATATTGGCCTTTGGTAAATTTTTGCAAAATCATGACCTCATGTTGTTTCAAGCTGAAATTAGCATATTTTTTACATATGGTTTTAGATAAATGTTGTGTGTAAACTCAGTTATAGGAATAAATAGACTTTTTCTATGTTCCATGTACTTCTGAAGCCTATCTGTGCCTTTTCATCAAGTTCTACCACTAATATTTTTTTCATGAAATACTATCTTCTTCAGTCATATACAAGTTGAAATTATATGTTGCTCTTTCAATCGAATGCTTTTTGCGTAATTTGAGTGTTCAGAATTCAAAACTGAATTAATCTTCATGATATTTTTTCAAATAAATTTACAGGATGCATTCAAACACAAGGCAATGTCCACCATTTTAAATGTTGATCTTTGTTCACTTTTTTGCAAAATCTTGACCTCACGGTTATTTCAAGCTGCAATTTGCATATATCTTACATATGGTTATATAGCAATGTTTCATGAACATTCAGCTTTAAGAATAAATTGACTTTTTCATTGTTTCAGGTATTTCTGAAGCCTTTTAGTGCCTTTTTTTAAAAGTGCCCCCAAACATTTTTGCATCAAAATACCATACTCTAATGAGTCATGTAAAAGTTGAAATTACATCTTACTATTAAAATTAAAAGTGCATATTCATTACTGTCTTAATATATATATATATATATATATATATATATATATATATATATATATATATATATATATATATATATATATATATCACAATTTAGTAAACAACTGGTGCCATTTTAGAATTTAATTATGATAAGATAGTTTTGGTCGTTGTCTTATCCTTAAAATAAAATAAATTACAAAAAATAAACATACTGTATTTTATGTATTTTTCGTACCTTTAATTTTTCGTACACTATCCAGTTATCAAAATAATAATTATTTAAATGTATCATAATTTTTCGTACATATCACTTTGTATTATTTGAAAATTCATTAAATTATCGGACATAAAATTTCCACTAAGAAGATTTACGTTTGCAAAAAAGATCGAAAATACCTTATTCCCATTTTGTTTTTACAAAAATTAATGATTAATTGTTGGTGAGAAAATATAATGATTGATACATAAGCATGGGCGCCTGCAGCATAGGTCAAGGTGGGGCACGTGACCCCCCTGGAAATCATACTGCAATAAATATATATATATATATATATATATATATATATATATATATATATCGACAAGTTTAATCATGCAAATGAAGCTGAAAATATGTCACAAGATTCTGTTCAAAATGCTTAGTAAATATTAGCTTTAGTTTCAGACTGCTTACTATACTAACTCTCCCGGCCGTGACTGACTGACCCCCCCCTTTTTGTAAAAGATCCTGCGGGCGCCCATGTGCATAAACTCTTATTGTCATTACAAGATCTACTGGTGTTTATTAACAAATAAACAAAGGACTTCACAGACCATACCATTAAATATTATCGTTAATTAGTTCTCCTTATGAAGTCCATCACCGTAACAAAACATTACATGCATTTTAAAACGAGTTTGGAAGCCCTTTGATGTTGTCTTATCCAACAAAAATTACATCTCATTACATACTAAAGTGAAGACCACAGACCATTGGTCAACTGGTCTTATTGTTTCATTAGTCATACAAACATAAAATATAAAAACCTTGTCATTTTCCATCGTAAATTTGAAAGGCACGGACTCTGTTAAATCGATTCGTATATATACATATGCTATCATTTAAGTGCTTGTTCTGTCTTGACTTGGATATAATTAACATTTTATTGCAGATCTATTCTATGATATACCCCACTATTATCTTTATTGGCGAGTTCGAATAACAAGTAATGCATATGATCGCTTGTCCTTATAACATCTGCTATATGGACAACGTCTTCAATACCACGTTGACAGACTTTCATTTCCCTAAAGAGAGCCTCATTTCCCTACTGGCAGCCTCGCTGATTTGACCTCTTCAGTCGATTCTTGCCCGCAATCTGGTTTCAACTGGAATAACCAAAGCCCTAAGCATGCTTAATTACCGTGTAAATAACACTTTATAGCCATGTGGTTGTTGTGACAATGTACATCGTAATTAAAACAAGAATGAACTGTTGATTTAGTGGTGTTTATTCCTAATAGAATATAGTAGGGTCGTAATACATGAGGATTATCCCACTCGTCAGGTAACTGAAAATAGTCTTTTTTTTTCTTTGCAAAAGCTACAAATCAAAACTACACTGAATAAATACGGTCTTGTACACTGAAAAAATTTTGTTTGATTGATCTCTCTGGCGTACGTGCACACGCGTGCGCGTGTGCGTGCGCACTCACGCGCATTAACTTAAACGTTGATTTCAAGTTCTTTATTTTTTATTGCAATTTGATAATGAGATTATTGTTGTGGTAAAAATACAACTTGCACTTAATTTCTTGACAATGTGGGGTCATATCGTTGCGTACAATTTACCAATAAATAATACCCATAACTTATACATGTTCAAACCATCTTGATCATTTTGCCAATATTACACAACATAACAGCAACATATGTTCTAAATGCAGACGAGCTTGCACACTGAGACATAATCCTCTCTCTCTCTCCCTCTCTATCTCTCTCTCTCTCTCTCTCTCTCTCTCTCATTCACTAATAACAACAGTACTTTTGATTTATTGTAATTATATTCTTGAATTGAGAGCAGAATGAGACAGAAAATATACGTTTACTTTGTACGTTTGTAGCGTTAGGTTGTCGAGTAGCGTGTGTACCGTAGAACTTGTTTTGGTATGATCCCTTTATTTTTTGCACACGGTCAGTGCCACCAAATGATAATTATTTATTTTACATATAATTTTTCATACACTGAAATTAATAATTATTTTTTCGTGTATGAAAAATTAAATAAAATTCGGTACTTAAAAATAACTTACTTTATTATACAGTTCAAGAAGCATTATTAAATTGTGAAATGAGAGAGAGCGAGAGAGAAGAAACTGGTTCTAAATTGTCAAGAAATGTGTATGAATGGTTTTGCTTTTTTTTTTAAATGAAGAGATATGCTACAGATCAATTGTCAGATGTCAATATTCAGATTAAGCTGATAGAACAAATGAATTTATTTTTCTTTTCTTCAGAATACTTAAATTTTACCTTCATTTCACATATCCTAAACATGTGCATTTTAAATTAAATACCAATGTCTCTAGATACCACCCATCATTTGTAAATGTAAAGTCTGAGTCTAACATTATACATCAAAACCTGTACCAAAATTTTGTAATACAGTTAGTGTAATGAATGACAGCATGTTGGCATAATCTGATTCCTTGGTTTAAATGTCCACTGTTTCATAAAATGAAGTTTCTGTGGTTTTATTTACCTCAATTTATGTCATGTTGCCATTGTTTACATTTTTACATACTTACATGACAGGCAGAGTTAATGTTCTTGGTGACATGGGAGTCCCTTATTAAAGACATAACTTGTTTTTTTACTCAAATATTCTAACACATTGTAGCATTATTTTCATAAAATAACCTCCATTGTATTTAAAAAGTAGTTGTAGGTCAGCTTATGTGTTTGTTTATTTAATTTTACTTTGTTTTGAAAAATGTTGGCATTTATTTCCACTTGAATATCTTGTACAAAAGGCCCAATGTCATATATGCTAAATATAAACAGTTGACCTTTCAACCATGAATACATTTGGATGTAATAATGTCAGCTTTTTACACATAAACGTGGAGAAAGTACCAGGGGGTAATGAGGTTGCCATTTTGAGATAATCTAAATATTGATCATCTCTGACCGTTGCTATTAATAGATCATTGATATGCACATGTATCAAGGAAAGTAACTGGTGGAAAGCTAATTGAGACTACTCCTTGGCCACAGTCACCAGACATAAAATGGATGGAATAAAACAAATGTTACAACAGATTTGATCAGAATTAAAATTTAAGGTGATCTCATCAATGTTGTAATGGATATTTGACAGTTAGTGGATCAGAAATGTGTAAGACAGCTATGTGGGTCTTTACCAAGGCAAATACAGTCTGTGATAAAAGCAGTGGGATCATTTATGAAATACTAAAACTTTTAAGTATCATTTCTTCGCTTGAATACCATGATTTTAAATTACAACTAAATATTATATCAGCAACATCATATTAAGTGGCTGCTCACTTATAACATGCTATAGTCTGTAACTATTAGGGAGCACAATAATACAACATCACATCAACAATTGTGTACCTGTCAACTCTTACACCAGGAGAAAAAACACTCCCAATTTTTGGGGTTGTTCCATGCCTACCTCCTAAATTCACAATATCTCCCGATTTTTGCAGAGAACTCCCAACTATTACATTATGTCTGTTGATTTTCATTTCTCTTAAATAAAACCCTACATCAATAGATATATCTTATGCAATCCACAGAAGCTGTTTTCTCTTTTATCACTCGTGAATATCATTGTGAGGAAATAGTTGTTATCACACTGCAAAGAATTTTTTCTTCAGTAAATAGAATGTTAAATTTAAACATTATTCAAATCAATTTTTGAAATTTTATTAACTTACTAAAATCAGAAAACAAACCACAACAAAAAATAAACCACAACAAAAAAAATTGTCAACAATTAGTTTCAATCCCAAGAATGATCACTGTGATGCTCTAGCATCTCCATTTCCACCAAAGAAACTTACACGAGTGAGCACCTGGCATTACTGTACCATGTATACAAACGTTAATTACCATCCTTAAATTAAAAGGCATGAAGAAAAATACCATGCAGCTTATGTGCCCTTAAAATACTACTTCAGAATAAATATGTTATTTACTAAACAATGTTAAATGTCTTTAGAGAATAAAGAAATAAGGTGGGATATAGGATGTAAGAAAAACAGTTGTCATGTACGGTAGCTTCAGACTGCATATTTAGGCACCACTAGTTGCAGTAAAATAGGGCATATGGGAACGTCCATTTAGTACGTATGCATGGAGGGGGAAGGGGGGGTTTAACCCAAATGCATACGCTTGTGTATGGGGGGTCTACTGATAATGTATGTATGCATAGGAAATGGGGGGGGGTGAAACCTCGATAATAATTTGTCAGCATTTGAATTTTAGCAGACACTAGACAAACTTTTTAAAGTTATGCAGCTTATATCTTTGATGCAGCCAGACATTCAATGTCGGTGGACTATCAGTTTTATCGAACACATTAATATTATTAATCCTTGATTGTTTCTGCGTGGATTAAATACAGGCCGTTCTATAGAATTGGAGGGGAAGTGTCAAGTGTACATACGCAGGTAGGGTGTGTGTAAAAAAGTACGCATGTGTACAGGGAGGAGGGGAGGGGTCAAGCTTTGCCAGATTTTTGCGTACATACTAAATGGATGGCCCCTATTTTATTTGCCAATCATTTGCTGGTGCTTACATAACACACATGGTTTCTTTGAATGATATTGGAGGGCCATTACTTTTCACAAAATAATTGCAATGATAAGGCTTAAGTGTTATTTAGTCATGCAGGCTTTCTTGCTTCTGTACTTTAGCTATTGTGCAGTTTGGTCACAGCTGACCAGAATATGCAAAGAGGACAGTCCTGGGGCAAAGTAAGGTGCATCACAGAGAGAAATGGCGCGTCCATTGAGAATTTCACGCATATTGGACCCAGAAGTTGAGTTAATATTGAGTGAAAATGAGGCTTAAAAATTTCAGCAAAAAACTCTCGATTTTAGGTTCCAATCTCCCTATTTTTTTAATTCAATCTCACTACTTGGCTTTTGAAAAGTTGACAGGTATGCAATTATATTAGTTTGATCACACTGCCAAAAGGTGAGAGTAATCAGTGGCAAATCTTTTACTCGTTAAAATTGAAACACAGACTTGCCCTCATAGTTAAAAGTAAGTATACCAGTGAACTTAAGGCTTCTCACATCTAACCTGGGGCCCCAGTAGAGGAATAAATTGGGATCCCACAAAAATCTACATTGAACCATTCTGGCCTTGTATATTGATATACATAGTTGGATAGAAATACTATTACACTCACTTTAGCACCAATTTCAGTTAAAGCTATTGTTATTTTGCTGTGGGATGGAAGCTTTGAAACAAAACTATATGCGGATATCCTTTTTCTTTGCAGTTTTGAACACACAGCCTTTTCATGAATTCCAGATAAACTTGACATCTCACAGTGCGGATACAGATGTTGAGTCAGGTATATTGATAATGGATACAGCATACCATATTATAATACAGAGGATTTATATATTTGATTTATTACTCTTCATATAACCACTTCCAATAGTTCCTGCTAGATTGGGTGAAAAATGCTGTGTTGCCTACCAGAATGCTATTTGTATTAGTCATGGCTGTGCCTTATATCCAGTTACTGTGGTTTCACTTTTATCTTGGGTTTTCACATCTTCACTAGCCAAGGTCCTTTGTGATGACTCTATCAACAACTTGATGTACTGAGCAGATAATTCTGTGCTTTGGGTCTGTGAATTTCATTGGATGCGGCAGCAAGCCACCGCATCCAATCAAAATTAAGTTGTTTGAATTTGAACACTGTTCTTACATGATGGAGACAGGGGAGCACACAACTTGAATAGACTGATAAATAAGCAATTTTCTGGTACCAGTCTGTGTTTTCACAAACACTTTTGCCCCCACCATTTTTGGCTGATGTACAATGCACCATGCTATTGGTTAGTTGGCATTACATACTAAGGGAGGCAACTCATGAAATCCAATAGATGTCGCTAGGACAAAGCACCAGTATCTCTGTTCGATCAACTAGGGTGTAGATAGGGTTATCATATCAGAACCTTGGCTATCGGTTGACGATGGGTTTTCATGGATTTAATGGTTGGTCCAAAACCATGAATTTCCTTTTAGCCATGAAAGGAATTCTCCATTACTCTGAACAGTATAATTTATAATAATGTAACTTTTTCAAACCATTGTTTGCTTAAAAAGATAAAGACCCATCAACCTTTATATATTAGTCTTAAGCATGAAAACATGAAGAAAAAAAATCTTTGGAATATTTGGAGTATAAGTTTTAAGAAATAAAAATATCCTTCCAAAAAATACATTACCAACATCTAGGTTTATTTTCTATATAACTGATTCCAAACTTATTAAATTCCTTCAGTGTATTAAAACAATGAAATATTAGTTTACTCCATTTTTGTATTTTTATAAGTATTCTGATGACTGCAGATATTTTAAGAAAAATTACGAAATTTTGTAAGTACTCATTTTTGAATATCAGAGTCATCAGGTGTTAAGCTGAGATAGTTGTTTTCATCGTCTCTTGAGGCATATAGACTTTCATAATAGGATTGTGTCTCTTAAAGTATTTCTTTCTGTTTTGTAAGAATAACCACTTTTTATAATGCTTTTCCTATATTTGCTAAGATTTGGTTTTCTAAATTGCCCAGAATATTTCATCATTTTTCTTGACATAAGAGTTTTTTTGTTTTTGATCAAATCTTCATTAATAAAAACTTCAAAAAATAATTAATCAGTTGTCTTATTGTATTTCATTATTTGGAATATTGCTGACATAATCTTAGACATGAATATCAGACAAATATTGTAAATTAATGTCTTTAATTATTTGTTTTATATTTATAATATATGTACTGTCTTTAAGTAGTGAGTTATTGACCTTCTCAAAAGATTTCCCCTTTTTGAAGTCTCATATTTTACACACTTATGTGAAAAAATATATGTCATTGATTCATAATAGCAATCTCCTTTAATTATTAGGTTATCACAATAGTTGTTTAAATCAGCTATCCACTGTTCATACAGAGGAAAATCTTTATTTGGACCGGAAACATTGAATAATGTTATGTTTTTATGTTCTATTTGCATATCTAAAATATTCTTGTTTCCCTCAGTATCTTTTTTTATTCGCTTTACTTTAAATTAAAAATTTTCTTGTTGAAATGGATTGTTACTCCTTGAGATTGACTTGAAAAATTACTAGAAAAGCTATCTCACTGACTACATATGGAATATTTGTCTTTTCCTAGGAAATGTGTATCTTGTACAAATTCACAACTGTTTTTGTTTCAAAAATGTGTGACATCTCTCCTTCGGATTTGTAACCTAAACCCTGACAATTCATGAATGCAAGACTAATCTGATCATTCATTTTGTAACAGGCCCAAAGTTACTTTATCTGGAAAACTACTCTGGGCTGAGATATCTAGCATTTTAGTACATCAAATCTTAATATGATTCTACACAAAATTTTCAGATAAAAGTACAATATATTGGTATGTTTTGATTTCATTTAGCAAACGAAACCATTAAAGAGAGTGAAAGAAGATAGAGAAGAGATAAAAGTAAGAAGAAGCAGAGAGGCATAAATTATTTTGACCTTCCTCTCAGAATAAGCTGGCCCATTAACACATTTCTAAGATATTTATATTTTCCACAGATAAGCGTTCTCAGACTGGCATTATAGACAACATGGTTGCAAAAGTAAACAAAGAGGCAAATCATAGAGATATAAATATATTTACAACCAACAATAAAAAGGAAAGAGACAAAAAAAGCATACAGACATTGATTGCCTTCACAGCATAGAAAGCAAGCAAAAGATTATTTAAATCCTGTAGCATGAATACATAAATACTTAAACGCATTCACAGCAATAGAATGCCTTTAGTACTTGATACCTTTTTTTAACAAGGAAAGCAAGCAAAAGATTATGCGAATCGCATAGCATGAAGGCATAAATGCATTCACTTTAGTCACTAATACCTTTGTAAGAAAGAAAGCCTTTAGTAGTTAATACCTTTGCAACAAAGAAAACAAGCAAAAGATTATTTAAATTACATTGCTTGAAAACAATGTACCGGAACACACTGTGATGAAACACAGTAAAGACTAGGACACCAATTTGATGTTAAAAAGGTTTCCATGTTCAGTATAAATTTGGTACATATGAAAGATTTTTTATGCTATAAAATGCTGTATTCCATTTAAGATTTTTTCCACATGTTTAAAAAATAAAAAAAGAGATCGTATACCTTTGATTGTTGGAGTTACTTCAAAAAGGTGATAATGATGAATAAAACCTTAGAAAATATTTATCTCGTGCTAACCTTAAAAACAAAAGGTTGCATCAGAAAGAGAGAAAAGAGGCGTTAACAGAATAAGAGTAAGCAAAAAAATCCTTCATGTAACGCAGCACAAGCATGACAAAAAAAAACAATGAAAAACAAAAATGCTTATCCATGGAACAATAGAAGATTTATAGCAGTAAGACAGAGACCTGTGCCCCAATTTATTTGTTGAATAGATTTTCATAGTGCTGATTTAGAAATGTATCATAGTCTATTTAAGATTTTTAATATACTCAAACGAGTATATTATATTTTAACTGGTCAAGGAATTTTGCCCATCATACCCATTAGAATTTAGGGTTTTGTGATTTATCATGTGGTCGTACAGGATTATGCTCACCAAGGTCAATCAATATAACTATTGATAAATTGTCACTTCAAGCCAAAGATGTCAGATATTTCTGTAGCAGTGTAATTGCTTTTCAGATGAAAAATTTCCGTAGAAGACAACAGTTTCATCTGTCTACACAGATTTTGATCAACTTCTGTGCAGTAATCCACTTTCACTAAACTCAGTATAGGGGTCTGTATGTAATTACCTTCCAATTGGACTGCTCCAGTGGCCTAAGTGGTTAGAGCATCCGTCTTGGATGTGGGAGGTTGAGGGTTTGAACCCCAGCCAAGTCATTCCAGAGACTTTTAAAAATGGTACCAACAGCTGCCTCGCTTGGCGCTCAGCATTAGGAGGTTAGTGTTAGGACTGTTCATCCTGGTGTCAGGATAATGTGACAGGGTGGGACATGACGATACATGTCTGCAGCATAATGCCCCAGCGCTAGACATCACTATAAACTGCCACACTGCAGGCATCATAGCGATATGACTGAAAATTTTTTAAAACTACATTAAGAATCCAAATCACACACATGCACACTTTCCAGTTGTTTGGCCAATCATCATCAGCCTTTTAGCTCTTTAGAAATGAAGGTGTGCTAAGATGTTCAGCTTGTTTTGTGTGAAAAGTAATTACATAGCTAAAGAAATATCTGGTGACATCGTAAGTTGGCATGAGGTACCTATAAAATTAGGCTGTCAGGAAGATGTTCTTTTTGACTGACAGAAATCGTTCATTCATTATTCTTTCAGTCTCATGCACATTACATGTGTCATATGTAGAGAAGTACCCAGATGAAGCCCCGATTGTGGAGATTAGGGATCCGGAGAACCTGGATGACATTGATATACAGACCCTTAATGACCTCATTCAACAACAGGTACTTGACCAACACTGAACAAGAGGAAAGTTGATTGCAGACCTTGGCCGAATACTCACTTTTTGGAACTGCCATCTGTTATAGATTGAATGCACTTTGAACTAGTGTAACTTGATGTATATTCTCGCTTATAAGTCGAGACAAACTGCAAACAAAAAAGATCTGCATAATGCGCTTGTAGATCAGGGTCTATGTTGTTTGTTCTAGTGATTATTCCTAACAAACTGCAAAGACCCAAAAAGATCTGCTGGCGCTTTATGTGACAGCAGATATGGGTCCGTGCAGTTTGCAGTTGGACTGGACTTACAAACGAGTATATACAGTAGATGGCTTAAAGAGAGAGGACTATACTTTAGTATGGAATGGATTTAAGTCCTCTCACAGGCCAATAAAGCCCAAAGGCAGGGGTCAAACAGTAAAAATGCCAAAATTAAAATCTTTATTAACAGAGAAGAATGTATTATATGTAATTTCAACTTTTCACGGTAAAATAAACGTGTTGCTCTCATGGGGGTTGCAGAGAAATTTTAAAAGCTTTATGCAAATTTGAACCCAATAGGAAAGTTAGCTGCCAATTTTGAAAGTTATTTCTTGATCAGTAATTAGTTATTATATTTATAGTAATTAATGGATGAATGGACAGTGAGACAAAGCTAATGCACCCACTTTCTGAACCCCTTTATTTCCAAAGAAAACTTGTATAATAATTCATTGGAAGAAGAATTAGGTTTGTGGATCTTGGTTTGAGTTACAGTCTGAGTCTGTTACCTACTTGTCCCTCTTTATTCAATGCTTTTCTATTTCTTTCTTCCTTTGGCTGTATTTTCTGCTTCTTCTAAACAGGACTTAACCAGTTCTCAGCCCTCATCATTTTTTCCATGTTGATTCCATCTGAAATGCTGTCATCATCACGATCATCTTATTCTTTGAATTCATTAATCAAATAATTGAAATGTACTAAATCATATTTATTTCAGACTATTGCCCACATATAGTTAGTTCTTTGGTCAATGTTATTCTGTTATGAGTCTATGATCTTAAAATAAGTAACAAAAAAGAGTGAAGACAACAAGCTTTGTAAAATTAAACAAATAATTTTTTCCCTAGAATGCAGAGTGAAAAATGAGAAAAAAGAACTTACAGTTTTGTGAATTAAATCCAAAAATAATCCAAGAATTAAAAATAGAAGTCCTAGTAATAAAAAGTCCTGAATGAAACTGAGTTTGAGTCCCAATGAGATCCAAAATTAGAGGCGACGACATCTGTAATATCCTACGAAGTGCAGATGTGTCAACAGTCTCTTGTTGAATCACAGAAAATATTATTCCAGTTTTGAATTCAGTATAAATTCCAATGAATGTCTTTATCCAAGAATTTTGGCAAAGCACTTTTGTATTTCCAGAGAAAAGAATCACTTGAATTCATTAATTTGAAGAAAATAAAATTCAGCCCAAACTGGTCACAACATAATACAGCTTAACGTGTCATGTGTTTTAAGCCCAACTGACAAACCTTTATCAAAACCTCAGTTATACAACTAATTAAGACACAAAACAGATTCCCAGATGAGAGTCAAAAGTTCATTCTTCTGGAAAAAATAGAAGTTTATTACCAATTAGCACATGATACATATCATGTAGTCCAGGTATGACCTTGACTCAATGATTCTTACTCTGAGAAGGATTTTTTAAAAAATAAAAAGAAGTTGTTTACGAAACTGTCACTGATTTTGGAACAAGGTCAGCAACTAGATACAATGTTTCTGTTATTAGTTGTTTTATCATCATCATCATCAGTACCGTAGTCTGGTAGACCATTGGGGCACCGCACAAGACCGAACAACCTGCTTCCTCCATTCCTCTCAATTTTCCGTCTTTCTGAGTGAGTCACTCACTGTCAAGCCTGTCCACTCTGGAATGTTGTCTTCCAACCTCTTTCTCTGTCTGCTTCTCTTTCTTCTTGTACAGTGCCTTGCAGGACTGTCTTGGCAAGTCCTGATGATCGTGAGACATGCCCATATCACTGCAGTTTACGTTTTCTCACTGTGGAGGTCTTCGTGAGGCCCAATGGCTTGTCTGATCCTTTGCCGTATTTCTTCATTGGTGACACGGTCTTTGTATGAGACGCTGAGGATCTTTCGGAAGCATCTCATCTCTGTGGCCTGTATCCTTTTCTCTAAGTCAGCTGTTATGGTCCATGATTCACAGGCGTAGAGAAATATGGCGATCACCACTGAGTGCATCAGTCTGACCTTTGAACTGAGTGCGATGTTCTTGTCATTCCAGATGGGCTTCAGTTTTGTCAGCGCTGCTGATGTCTCTGCAATCCTGGAGAGTACTTCAGGCTTTGATCCTTTATCTGTTACAATTGCCCCCAAATACTTGAAGCTGTGTACTGTTTCTAGCTTCGTACCTTGGACCCTGATGTCAGTGCTGATGCCCTTGGTGTTGTTGGTCATCAATTTCATCTTTTCTGCACTGATTTCCATGCCGTAGGCTGCAGAGGTTTTGTCAAGGCTCTCTACTAAGCTAGCTAGTTCTTGCTCATTTCCTGCTAGTCTATCAATGTCGTCGGCAAAACGTAAGTTGGCGACTGTTCTGCCTCCGATGCTGACTATCCCTTCATGCTTTTCAAGCGTGTCAGCCATGATTCTCTCCAGAAAGACATTGAATAGTGTGGGAGAGAGCAGACAGCCTTGTCTGACTCTGACAGTCATTTTGAACCAGTCCCCTATGCTGCCGTTGAAGTATACTGCACTGGTGGCCTTGTCATAGAGGTGCTCTATTACTGTGATGAGGTTGGCATTGATGTTGTACAGTCTCATGGTCGCCCACAAGGCTTCATGCCATATCCTGTCAGATGCCTTCTTGAAATCCACGAAGACATGGTACAGATCTTGCTGGTGTTGGAGGTACTTCTCACACAATATCCTGAGGTTGAGGATTTGCTCTGTTGTGCTGCGCCCTGCTCTGAAACCTGCCTGCTTCTCGGCAACGATCTTTTCAGCCCGTGGCTTTAATCTGTTCAGCAGTATCCTCAACATGACTTTGCTTGGATGGCTTATAAGACTGATTGTACGGTAGTTTTGACACTGTTGCAAGTTGCCTTTCTTGGGGAGGGTGATTATCAGTGATTGGGTCCACGGTGATGGCCATACTCCTGTTTGCCAGATGTTGTTGCAGATGTTTGTGAGGGCGCTAATCATTGCTTCCCCCCCCCCCCGCTTGGGCTAGTTCTGCTGCGATGTTGTCCACTTGTGCTGACTTCCTCTTTTTCAGTGATCTCTCAGCTGCTTCTACTTCTTCATGTAGGATAGGGTGGTTGTCGTTGTTAGTTGCTGGAGGGACATTCAGTACCTTGGGAGCTATTGTGGTTATTAACTAACAGCTATTAGTTGTGTACGTCAGTGAAATAAAAAAATTAAAAAAATCAATCAGGTCAAACAGAACTGAACTCAGTTCTGTACAGTGTCAAGTCCAGTAAAGAATGTTAGATTACAATAGCATGCAATGGAATAAAAAATTTAAAACTAACAAACAAACAAACAATTCAATTAAATATACATAAAACTCCCCCCATAAAAGAACAAGAAAGATTTATATAATAAAGCTTTCTTTTTACCATAGGTCAATTATACATGTGGTTTATAAAAATAATAACATAAGAAGAAATCTTACGAATGATACAAAGTATACATGAAATAATATATTTCTGTACATGTGAAAGTGCATCTGCTATTAAATTGTCTTTTCCCTTGATGTGCCTGATGTCAATATTATATTCCTGTAACAACAAACTCAGCCTTAATAATCTCTGATTTTTGTTGTTCATCTTGTCGATGAAAGTAAGGAGGTTGTGATCACTAAACACAATAATCAGAGAAGGAGCTGAACTGATGTAAACTTCAAAGTGTTGTAATGCCATTATCAAAGCCAAACATTCCTTCTCAGTTGTGGAATAATTTCTCTGGTGGTTATTTAATTTCTTAGAAAAATAGCACACTGGATGATCAACACCATTTTTATCTTCTTGAATCAATACTGCTCCAACCCCAACATCACTTGCATCAACAGACATTTTAAATGATTGACTGAAATTTGGAGCTGTAAGAACTGGTGCACTCTTAAGTAAGGCCTTTAACTTATCAAAAGCCTCCTGACATTTTTCAGTCCAATGAAACATGGTTTTCTTGCTCAATAAATTTGTCAGGGGTTCAGCAATTATGGAAAAATTGGAACAAAATTTCCGATAGTATCCAGCCATACCCAAAAATTGCATCAGTTGCTTTTTACTGACAGGCACAGGGAATTCAGAGATAGCCTTGACCTTTGTATCTGTAGGTTTAACTTGTCCATGTCCCATGATATATCCTAGAAATGTTACACAAGTATGGCAAAACTCACTTTTGGATAAATTAATTGTCAAACTTGCATCAGTGAGTCTGTCAAAGAATTTCCGAATTGTTGCTAAATGTTCTTTCCAGGTGTCGTAGATGATGACATCATAGATGTAAGCACCACAGTTATCAAGACCAGATGTAATCATGTTCATTAAATGTTGAAAAGTAATTGGTGAACCTTTCATCCCAAACGGCATCACTTTATATTGATAAAATCCATCTGGAGTCACAAATGCTGAAATTTCCTTTGCCCTTTCTGTCAGTGGAATTTGCCAAAATTCTTTCAGAAAGTCAGATTTGGTGACATACTTTACATTTCCAATTTTATCAATGCAGTCATCGATTCTTGGTAATGGAAATGAATCTGTTTTAGTCACACTGTTCACCTTTCTATAATCAGTGCACATGCAGAAAGTATTGTCTGGTTTTGGAACAAGTATACATGGTGAACTCCAGTCACTTTTACTTGGCTCTATGAAATCATTTTCCAGCAAATACTGAATTTCTTTTTTCAAGTATTCCTGTTTGAGAGGGTTCATCCTGTATGGGTGTTGTTTCACAGGTTTGGAATTTACAATTTCAGCGTCATGGTAGATTTTGTTTGTTCTTGTAGGAACATCTGGAAATAAGTGCTCATATTCAAGTAATAACTGTTTAAGTTCATTTCTTTCTTGCTGTTGCAAGTGTGAAAGTTTCTGGTCCAGATTATTCATAATTTCTGAATTCCAAAGATTTGTTACTCCAAAATCAGTAGAGTCGGATTGCATTCCTTCACTTAAATCCTCACTGAGTCAGACAGGTACAACTAAATTAATTGCGTGATTAACCAGGCTATCTCTTTCAACATACTCCTTTAACATCTTTATGTGGCAAAGTTGTTTTTGTTTTCGCCTCCCAGGAGTATTTATGATGTAATTTAAATCATTTACTTTCTTTTCAACTGTGTACAGACCATAATACTTGGCCTGAAGAGGATTTTGTGGAATGGGCAAGAGAGCCAGAACTCTATCACCAGGCTGAAAACTCCTTTCCTTTGTATTTTTATCATGCCTTAATTTCATTTTTGACTGAGTAGAGTGTAGATTAGCTCTTGCAACCTCGCAAGGCTTTGACAGCTTATACTTAAAATTGGAAACATAATCAAGAAGATTAATTCCAGTATCTTCATTAGAAAGAAGGTTCTCTTTTAACAGCTTCAATGGTCCACACACAGTATGTCCGAAAACTAGTTCAGAGGGACTGAACCCTAAAGATTCTTGAACTGATTCCCTATCAGCAAACAGTAGTAAGTAAATGCCTTCATTCCAATCTTTACCTGTGTTGAAACAATATCACCGAATCATATTTTCCAAAGTTTGATGAAATCTTTCTAAACCCCTTTGTCTCTCAGGGTGATAGGCAGAAGATTTGAATTGTTGGATGCCTAATTCGTACATAACTTGCTGGAATATTCCAGACATAAAATTTGACCCTTGATCAGATTGGACAGATTTGGAAAGGCCAAATTAAGTAAAAAGCTTTGTCAAAGTTTTTACTGTTGTTTTAGTTTTTAATATTCCTGAAAGGAATTGCCTCTGGGAATCTTGTTGACACACACATTATGGTCAACAAATATTGGTTACCTGACTTGGTCTTAGGTAAGGGACCAGTACAGTCTACCATTATTCTGCTAAATGGTTCATCAAATGCAGGAATAGGTTGCAGATTTAGGTATCTTCTGATTAGGTTTTCCTACCATTTGACAAATATGACAAGATCTGCAGTATTTACAAACATCACTTTTAAATTTGGCCAATAGAAGTGATTCAGGATCTTGTGATAAGTCTTACTAATCCCTAAATGACCAGCCAAAGGAGTTTCATGGGCCAGACTAAGAATTTCCTGTCTGTACAATGTTGGAACTACAATTTGATAGTTCACTGACTACTTGTCACCAGCAGGTTCCTCAGGAGGTCTCCATTTTCTCATAAGAATCCCATTTTTAATGAAATAACAAACAGGTACTTATGTGGCTTCAGTTTCACTAATGGCCCTTTGAAACAAACAAGAGATCTCAAGATCTTTTTCCTGTTCGACGACAAGTGATTGGCATTTGTCACTCTGATTAGAATAAAGAGAATGAGTAGTTAAAAAGATCACTGTGATCAATACCTTTTGATTGATCCAAACAAGGAGTGAAAGTGACCTCATCAAAGCCTGAGCAATACATGCGTCAGCTAAAGGAATACTTTCCTGATCAACATCCTTCTCAAGAGCTTTCATTGACATAGCTCTAGTAACTGCACAAGCTGGGTATAAATCAGGGAATTCTTTTTCAATGGGATTGACTTTCTGATCCAAAGAAGGCTTGTCAGTTACAAGTGGATTAACCACAACCTTATCTCCATCTAGGTCATTGCCTAGTAATAAATGAATGCCCTCAGTGGGTAAAGAATACACTCTTCCAACAGTCAGGGGTCCTGAGACTAAGTCTGATGACATATTTACAGAATGGAGAAGAACATTAACAAAGATGTACTCTGCTCCCTGAATAAGAACACTCTCATTAGAAGAAGACTTCTCAGAAAAAAGCAAAGTACCTGATAATAAAAGACTCTGAGAAGCTCCCGTGTCCCTTAAAATTTTAATAGGGATGGGATTGGCTGAGTCACCCTTGAGTGATATAGAACCCTTTGACATGAATGGTTCATAATTCTCCATAATAAAATCAGACTGGGGTTTATTAGACCCAACAAATGTATTGCTTTCAATACATGACCGTGACCTTGACCTCTTAGAAATAAGAGCATTTGGAATAGGTCTGTCTTGATTCAGTTTGTAGCAATCAGAAATAACGTGTCCTTTCATCTTGCAATAGGTACACATAGGAAAAGATAAGGATTTCTGATCAAGCTTATCAGAAACTTGATTTCTAAAAGTGCCAAATTGAAATTTAGAAGGGCTTGTATTAGGCTGAAATACTTTTTTACCAGAAGACTGGTGAGTGGAAGACTTGCTTACAAAAGAAACTTTATGAGCTAAGGAATACTCATCAGCAGTACGAGCAGCATTTTCCAGGGTTTCGATCTTATGCTCATCAAGATAAGACTTAATGTCACTATGGACAGAGTTCTTGAACTCTGCAAGTAATACGAGTTGTCTTAGATTTTCACAATCTTGATCAACTTTCTTCGCTAAGCACCACCTATCAAATAACTCCTCTTTTTCTCTTGCAAATTCGACATGAGTTTGTCCAGCTTCTTTTTTATAGTTCCTGAATTTTTGCTGATAAGCTTCAGGGACTAACTCATAACCCTTTAAGATGCATTCCTTAACCAGATCATAGTCAGCACTTTGCTGTACTGATATGGAAGCATAGATATCTTGGGCTTTGCCAAAAAGGGCACTCTGAAATAATAAAGTCCAATGCTCCCTTGGCCATTTCAGATTTTGAGCAATTTTTTCAAAATGAGGAAAATATTTGTCGACTTTTTCTTTAAAAGGGGGCACTAACTTAATATTCTTAGTAACATCAAAACTGGAATTTGTATCGAAAGTGGGAATATGCTTTTCACTTGCCAGCTCTAATTCTCTTAATCTAAGTTGATATTCCCTTTCTTCCTTTTCTCTTTGCATTTGCATCTGTCTCTCCTCTTTCTCCAGTTGCAACTGCATTTGTTTCTCCTCTTTCTCCAATTACAACTGCATTTGTTTCTCTTCTTTCTGTTACTGCATTTGTTTCTCTCTTGCCTCTTTCTCCCACAGCATTTGTTTTTCTTCTTTCTGAAGTTCAAGCTTTCTTAACTCTAATTCCATCTTGTATTTTAATTTTAATTCCTTTATTTTTATGTTAGCGTCTGATACAGGCTTACTGATCAAAACCAAAGCACTTTTATCCAAAATATCCTTTTCCACCAAATATTGGACCAAAATATTTATTTCTTGCTTTGATAAAGAAGCTTTTGCCTCAGGAAGAAACTGCTTCTGGGTAGGATTTGAAAGAAAGATCTCCACTTTTGATGACATTGTAAAAAGCTTGTTGATTTCACTAAAGATTTCTAAAATGTGAAATAATGCTTGGGATTTAAAATTCCAAAACTAGGGAAATTTAAATTTCAAAAACAAAGTTTTCTGAAGTATTTTAGCCAAAATTTGTATGCCATGGACAAGCGCCCAATTTTCTGTTATGAGTCTATGCTCTTAAAATAAGTAACAGAAAAGAGTGAAGACAACAAGCTTTGTAAATTTAGCAAATAATTTGATTCCCTAGAATAAAAAGTGAAAAATGAGAAAAAAGAACTTATAGTTTTGTGAATTAAATCCAAAAATAATCCAAGAATTAAAAATAGAAGTCCTAGGAATAAAAAGTCTTGAATGAAACTGAGTTCGAGTCCCAATGAGATCCAAAATTGAAGGCGACAACGTCTGTAATATCCTACGAAGTGCAGATGTGTCAACAGTCTCTTGTTGAATCACAGAAAATATTATTCCAGTTTTGAATTCAGTATAAATTCCAATGAATGTCTTTATCCAAGAATTTTGGCAAAGCACTTTTGTATTTCCAGAGAAAAAAATCACTTGAATTCATTAATTTGAAGAAGAAAAAAATTCAGCCCAAACTGGTCACAACATAATACAACTTAACATGTCAAGTGTTTTAAGCCCAACTGACAAACCTTTATCAAAACCTCAGTTACACGACTAATTAAGATGCAAAACAGATTCCCAGATGAGAGTCAAAAGTTCATTCTTCTGGAAAAAATAGAAGTTTATTACCAATGAGCACATGATACATATCACATAGTCCAGGTATGACCTTGACTCAGCTTAATGATTCTTACTCTGAGAAAGAAAAAAAAAAAAAAAAGTTGTTACAGAAAATGTCACTGATTTTGGAACAAAGTCAGCAACTAGATACAATGTTTCTATTATTGGTTGTTTACATCAGTGAAAGAAAAAAACATAATAAAAATCAGTTAGGTCATACAGAACTGAACTCAATTCTGGACAATATTAAGTCCAGTAAACAGTGTTACATTACAATAGCATGTAATGGAATAAAAAATTTAAAGCTAACAAACAATTAAATTAAATATACATAACAATTCAAAAGCACATTGTAATGAAGTCATAATATTACATATTGTCTAAAACATTTTTATGATCACTGAATATTTTAAATGAAGAAACAAACATGCATTTGAATGAAATACCAATATCTGGTATTTACAAATCCTTGTGCCTCACTCCGGGGACTAGCTCAGATTTTGAAGGTACTCGCCCAAGGGCAAGTCCAAAACATTGAGAGAGAGAGAGAAAGGGGTTTTATTCCTTTCATAATGGTTTATGTTCAGCATGTTTAAATGCCATGTGATCTTGCTACAGTACATAGTTAGCACATTTATTTAATGTTTATATGCACCTTATTCTTCTAGTGCATAACTGGATCCCGTTTTTTTCATATGTCATTTCCATCTTCTAGTTGGCATCTGTCTTGCATTTTCTGGTACAGACATGATAATGTGAATATTTACTATTTAAGGCAGTTTTAACAAATAAAGATTAAATTAATTCTATTTTAACTTATCCATTACATTTTAATTCTAATATTTGTAAGTGTCTGGGATTTGTCGATTTTCAGGTCTTAACTAGCTTCAGCAGTTGTGTCAGGTGTAAATGATCAGCTTGTCAGATATTCTTTACATGCAAATTTAAACCACATTCTTCAGGTTGTGCTGTTTGCAAGTTGGGAGAATAGGTTATCCAACCTTTTTTTTTAGGTTATGTTAGGTATGGGATGGATGTTCAAATTTCCTCTGCCTATTACATATTCTCACAACAGTAATGTAATCAAAGAACATATTTGATGGAGAAATCACATTTTCAGTAAATTATGTTTCTCTTTGAATACTTACTTCATAACATTTCTTTAATACTCTTACATCCTCCCTGCAATGCAAGCATCCCACTGATGATGTTCTGCTCAGCTTAAAACTAGTACCACCTGTTGGGAGGTAATGGTCAAGAGTTATTATCCTTTGTCTTTATAATATAGGCAGAAAAGACGAATCTCCATGTTTTGGGACAGCTGGATTCGAAAGGTAGTGGGATATATATTCCTAACATTAATGTGATCGGATAAGTGTTTCAGGAGAAGGATACTTTACTGAAAAATTGGCCTTTTTTTAAACTGTCATGCTAGCTGATAGATAGGTATTACTTTTATGAAGGCAAGAGTGGCATTGTTGTTAATGCTAAAATTTTGCCATATACTTTTTAAAGTCACTTACAGTGAGGTTTTTTCATGGATATTATGGTTATATGCTTTAGGCCAACACTCTAGTAACTGTTTAAGATGATATAGTGTGATACAGTTTATTGTAAGCAGTTTATTACAGGTTGTTTATGACTGCTCCAGTGGTCTAATGGTTAGAGTGTCCGCCTTGGATGCAGGAGGTCACGGATTCGAACCCCAGACAAGTCACACCAAAGACTTATAAAAAATGGTACTAACAGCTGCCTCGCTAGGCACTCAGCATTAAGAGGTTAGTGTTAGGACTGGTCAGCTTGGTGTCAGGATAATGTGACTGGGTGGGACATGATACTACATGTCTGCAGCATGATGCCCCAGTGCTATACATCACTATAAACTGCCACACTGCAGACATCGTAACGATATGACTGAAAAATTTTTAATGCTACTATTTAAAAATCCAATGCGCGCGCACACACACACACATGCACGCACATACACACACACGTTGTTTATGGTACCTCTTCAAAAATAAACCTTGTGTCAAAGCAGTGACTTAGTTCACTGACGAAATGTTGTTTTCTGCAAAGGTATTGTTTTTTTTTATATAAATTTTCTAGATAGAGGAGAATCTGGGGATGGCAATGGTGTTTACATTGATATCAGTAGTGCAGGAGAAGCTGAGAGATATGGCAGAGGACACGAGAAGGAAGCAAGAAGAGGAGAAAGAGAAGAAAAAGAAAATGGCAGAGGAAGTAGAACAGGTGAGAGACAAATGTGCATCAGTACCAAAGTAGCCCAATCAGTCCATTCATATTGGAATAACAGATTACCATTGCTTTAAGTGCCAATTCATGGCATTAGACCAACAAGTTCTTCTCCAACATTTCAGATTAATTTTCTGTTTTTTCTGGTCATGGCATCTGGGTGAAAAAGTCAGTCTAAACGCCTGAATTTATTAGTAGCAATCTTTTTAACATTCCGACATATGTCAGATCCAACACCAGAGAATTTACTGTAACTACAGTTGTTCTCTTCCATGACCAGTAATGTCAGAAAAGGTGCCAGAGAACATGATACTAATTTGGTTGTCAAGAATTCTTATTAAAGGCTGTCAGAACTTATGCAGTAAGCATTAAGTGTCTCCTTTTTCCTCAAGGGTGGTTTATTTAAATGGATAACACGGTTTGTAATTTTATAAAAGTCTTTCTTTTATGGGCTACATTTTTACTTTACAGTTTTACCATTTTTTTCAAGCCCAGGTTTAATAGTGGAAAACGAAGACTTAGTAATTCCTGAGTGATGCTTGCATTTTGATTTTGTTTGACGCCATTTCCCTTATAGCATTTCAATTTATTTTTCCAAGTACTGGTGCAGTTGTGGTAGCGAGCAATTATTACTTGGTTT
The DNA here is from genome assembly GCA_016617855.1 of Megalonaias nervosa. Lineage (NCBI taxonomy): Eukaryota > Metazoa > Mollusca > Bivalvia > Unionida > Unionidae > Megalonaias > Megalonaias nervosa. Next base: position 172,042 of record JAECUM010000097.1, read on the forward strand.
TCAGCAACAGACTGATTTATCCCAAGATGAAATAATAGCATTTGCATTTGTATAAACAATGCCTACTAGTAGCATAGAATAAATGTGAAAGTAAATCTTTTTCAGTCCTGAGATATACCAGCTTTTAGAAATGCTTTTAACCAATGTTGGTGCTGGTGATAATTATGTACTGTTGTATATTTTTCTCATCAGCTGCATCTGAAATATTTTCATAGTGACTTAACTTGTCTGAAATATCATTGTTATGTTACCAATTCAGTTTAAGTCGTAAGTTTAAAAAACTTTTTATACTTAAAATAAGATTTACATTTTAGAAAAGGTTTGATGGAACACGAGTAACTGTCGAAAATTTCTTGGCATGGAAAGCAAAGTTTGATGTGGAGATTGCAGAGATTAAGAGAGCGAAATATGAAATGGATCAAAGTAACAAGAAATTGACAGGTGAGTGAATGGACTGTCATCTCATATCATCTAAATTGACGGGTGAGTGAATGGACTGTCATCTCATATCATCTGACTTGACAGGTGAGTGAATGGACTGTCATCTCATATCATCTGACTACTTCCTACTGCTGACTAAAAGTTAGATGGCTGACTAAGAAAGGTTATTTCTTAAAATTGAACAAAATAAACTGCTGTGGAAAATCGACCCTAAAGAATATCATGTCTCATGTTTGATGGAAATTGATAATTTCAGATTTTATGTCTATTGTTGAAGTCTGATATTAAGGTAATGTTTTCATGATTTGCTTTAAATTGTGGTAATATGATAGGTAGAAGCCTTTTCTTTGTCAAAGTGTTTTGATATTTAGCTTTGTAAAGGAATTATTTAAGAATTTGTCAACCTACTACCGGTAAAACCCGTTATAATGCGATTCGTTATAACATGATTCCGCTTATAATGTGATGGCAGCCTGGCTCCCATTTTTTAATTTAAGTCGACCTCTATTTTTAGCATCCTAAATACATGCTCTCGGAAAAGCTGATTATTCGTATCCCTAGCAAATTTTTAATCCCAGCACTGCGTTTAATGTTGCCTTAACTTCACCATGTACTGTTTCCGCCATATTGGCATGTATACAATTCAAAACTGAAGTATATTTGATGTCTGACGAAACATGGCAAACAAAACAAACAATATATGATCAAGAGGTTAGTTAAAACTGATGACATTGAAATTTCAATTCACATTTTCAGTGTGGAAGTTTTTCGAAAAATTTGTTAGCATGATCCCGCTTATATCGTGATGTTATTCTTGGACCCCGACCATCATGTTATAACGGGTTTTACCTGTATAATGCACAGGTTGTTTCTCAGTTAGCAGTATTTCCAAGGACACAGCAATAAATTGGGACTTTTGATCACAGATTCCTGTTATGGATCTTTGCTATTATTTCTGGCCTGTCATCTGCCATTTATTTAATCCAAATCTGTCTACAAATGACAGTAATTGATGTTCGAAGGCTGTCAGTCTGTCAACAGATGGCAGTAATTGATGTTCAGAGCTGTAATTCTATCTGCAAATGACTGAGTAATTGATGTTCAAAGGCTGGCTTCCTTTACAATCGATTTTACTGAAACACTGCTTTTTATGGATCAGCCTCATCTTTCACCACATTCTCATGTTTGATTGGGTACATTTTTTTTCCATTCAATCTGTCCATTTCAGAAGGACTCGATTTTACAGCTTGTGGGCATATTCAACTGTCATTCAAAATATAGATATTTTTCTGTGGCATTTTAATGTTTCATTATTCCACCCACATAAATCATGTATCTCATGACTCGTGAAACTGAATCACACATTTGTGGAGTCATTATTGGAATTGGAGAGAATTGAGTTAAAGGCAAACAGTGCTGTCAGAAACAGGTGTAGCATAATTTATCATCATCATCATCAGTTTATTATTGAATTTGCTATAATTGAAGAGACTTAGCCAATATAATAATAATAATAATTCTTTTTCTTCTTCTTCTTATTATTATTGTGTTTATTATGTTTAATATCATGATTATTATTATGTTTATTATTATTATTATAGTTTTCTTATCACTATTAACTTTTGCCATTCTCCATATGTTTTTTTTATATTAAATCATGTAGCATACAATTGATTTTGCAACTTTAGGAGTGATTTTTATCTCTACTGGTCATTGACCAGGGGAGCTTATGAGGTGGCCTGTTATTTGTTGTCCATAATGTCCTTTTGTCTAGTTGGTCCTAATTTGACCGGGAAAAATTATGCTAATATTGGTCAAAGTTGGGGGAAAATGATTAGTTTTTAGCCACTGCTTAATTGCAGATAAAATACAGAGTTAAATTTATTGAGTTCTTGCCAGAAATGACCTATCACCACTTGTCAATTGTGCTGATCAATTAACCAATCAGCGAGCATAAATTAGACACACCTCCAGGCATTGCTTACGTCTGCCATTGTCATCCGACAAGCTGCTTGTGGCTATAAGGAATTGATTATGATAAGTATTTACAATTTTTGCAGTGATTTGTTGATTTCTTGATTGATAAAGGTAAAAAGAAGTCATTGTGAACCTTGTAATTCTGATTGTCAATATCCAGATCGTCTAAATGGAGGAATTAGATTTATTCCTTTCCCGAAACAGACAAAACTTCGATGGATAAACACTTTTATGTGGTCGCATGTACAATCAGCTGAATATGGAAACGATGGCAATTACAACATGTTTGTTTGCGTAAAAGTATCTAGAAAAACATGTCCCGTCAATGGCTTGAAGAAAAAAAAAAACTGAACTTGAAAAATGTATGTAAAAATAAACATTTCTAGAATATGGGTGGTGAAGCCCCCCCAACTTTCAGGCTTTTATGTGTATTATTTTTCTTGTACAGGAAGCACTGAACTCAAGACAGCATTGTTTTATAGTTTGAAAATTTACACTTTAATGTTGACATGTCCCAAAAACGATTTATCGTCTCGATCTTTCAGACACTTGAGTGACTCTTTACTTTCTCATTGTGCCGTAGGAGCGGTGGGGATACAGAAATTTAGTAATAAAGAAATACAGAAACAATGGTTTCAGATAATTATCATCCCATATATTAAGCATGCATTTGCATGTTTACATTAACAGACGTCATTGATCAAAATTCCATCAGATGAACATAGTAGAACTTGAAAATTATTATGTACAACATTTTACGTCTAAACATCAGTTATTTATAATTTTGTTATTAATTTTTAATTCATTTACTTCCAAGGCAGCATGAACATAGACCAGATAAAAAATTAATAAGGATAAGATTATATACTAAATACATTAGCATCTTTTTGGAGTGAATTTCCTTGTACATGAATAAGTTCTTGAGCAGCTTTAAAATTGATCTTTATTATTTACTGAAATAACACACTTTGATTATTACTATACAAACTTGAACTACAAATATAAGTATTGTCTACTGCAGTATAATTTATGCAACTTTGAAATTTTACGTTTCTAAAATAATACAAATCATTTTCAATAAACATTTTACTAAAGCTGAAACATATTTCTTTGCCAAATATTGCATGTTTGTCAGAGGTCAGCAGGATGTCATGTCACGTGATTTGGTAGGTGGAGCGATCTATCATCTTGCATAAGTTCAGTTCTTTGGAGGTTGTGGAACTCATCAGTTAGTTGTGACACAATTGCTCAATGGATAATTTAGATTTCATGCCTTAAACATATTTGTATGGTTAATCCAGTGAATCACACTGGTCAACATCATCATATAACCTCTCTCCTGTGTTGACAAAACCTCAGAGGCTTTCAAACTGAGCATCAGTACATATGTTCAGACTTTATTGAGACAGTTTGTGGAGCTCAGAAGGCATCTCTTTCTCCCAGTTACATTGGGAAAAGAGTACCTAATCCCTCAAGCCCTCTCATCATGGTTGAAGTGGGTAATATGCACAGCATACTCTGACTAGAACAAAGTCACCTGATGAAGATCTGATGATGAGATTAGAGCAGTCTCAGCAAGCCTTGCCTTGACCATCATCTCAAGTTTCATCTATAAGACTTGTCTCTACAGTGACAAACTCTGGATCTGGTAGACTCTGTCTTGGTCATACAAGCAGAAAAAGACCTGGACAGTTGTGTTTCAAAATATGTGAGAACCTTGTTTTTATTGCTACTTCTTTGGAATGGATGGTCAGTTCAGTATGGAGTTTTAGCACAATGGAGCCACTCTGACCTCCATTATTTTGGGAATTTATAACTTTTCTTTTTTTTTTGAAAATTTTGTTTTTGCTACTTCACTTTATAGGATGGTCATATCACTATGGGGTTTAACTGAAAGACTTCATATGATGCTGGTATTAAATGTAAATGGTGCTGATCTGACATCAGATATGGCCACAAAGCAGTCATCTTGAAAATCTTGTTACTCCACACCTCTTGAACGGAATGTTATGTTGACATTGGGTTTTCACGAGAAGACTTCACATGATGCATAGTTGGTCTTAAATAAAAATGGTACTGTTCTGATATCCAATATTGCCATCACTGAATCCATCTTCAGTAAACATTCTGAAAATTGCTCAGGAATATCAGAGATGGTTTCAATGCTCGGCAGTTAAAAAGAAGAAATATTTTACTTATCTTGGAATCATGGAATTCTTTTAAACCAGTTTAAAATTGAAATCCTCTTTGCAGTTTACTTACTTATTCCTGGTCATCTATTCATTGACTGTCCATCTGTTAGCACAGGTTTGTTGTGTCTATGCCTTCTAAGTTTTCTGGAGGATTGTCATGAAACATTACACTCACATTCATACCATAGTCTAGTTGGTCCTAAATGAAAATGGTGTTTGGCCACCATAGCTGCTGTCTTGAAAATTGTATCACTATTTCTCTTAAATGGATGGCCATATCAACATGGGGTTTTCACTAAAAGACTTTTAATGATGACTGATTGGTCTTTAATGAAAATGAGGCCAGTCTGATGTGCAATATAGTTGTCACTTCTCCTGAATGGATGGCCATATCAACATGGGTTTTCCCTAAAAGACTTTGGTCTTTAATGAAAATGGGGCCGATCTGATGTGCAATATAGTTGTCACTTCTCCTGAATGGTCCTTCTTATGATGGTCCTAATGGTGCCATTCAGACATTCAGTTTTCCTGCCACAGTGGCCATCTTGAAAATTTTGTTATTCTTATATCTCCTGAATTAATGGTCTTTTCAGCACTACTTCTCCTAGATGGCTGGTCATATTGACTTTGTGCTTTCATCAAAATACATATGATGTCTGGTTGGTACTAAATAAAAACAAAAATTACACCAAAACTTTTGATCATTTTGAACCCAAGCTTTCACAAAATCTAAGAACACTTGTTAATATAGCATTTTAAGAAATTATTGAAAAATAAAATATTTTGATGAAAATTAACATTCAGCATACCTTAAAATCAACTAGGAAAATGCCCTTTTTTAATAGATTTTTTTAGAAGAAAATGTGCAACTTTTATCACATAACCTGTGTATAACAGTCACCCAGGGGAAGAGTGAAAAACAGCTGCTCTATATATACATACTAATATGTGCATAACAGGCACCCAGGTGGATAGTGAATAGCAGTGCCATTTATATACAGGCTAATACAAATATAACCACCACCAAAGAAATAGTGAAAAACTTGTGCCCTTTTTATACAGGCTAATATGTTTATAAGTACCACCCAGGGGAATAGTGAACAACAGGTGCTCTTTGTATCAGGCCAGTATGTATTTAACTACCATCCAAGTGAACAGTGAAAAAATAGTTGCCTTTTTATTTCAGGCCAATTTGTATACAACAACTACTCGTGGGAATAGTGAAAAACATGTGCTTTTTATATATAGGCCAGTATGTGTATAACAACCACCCAAGGGAATAGTGAAAAACAGGTGCCTTTTATATAACAACCACATAGAGTGGAATAATGTAAAATAGGTGCCCTTTATATACAAGGCAATATGTATATAACAAGCAGCTAAGGGAAAAGTGAAAACAGGTGCCCTTTTTATATGAAAAACAGCCATGATGAACATGTGGACTTTATTTGCATACAGGTCAATATGTAATACAACAATCCACTATGAATGGATTTGTGTGCAGAGGAGACAGTTATACCTCATTTACCACTTCTGAATTTCAGATGAATAATTTTTATCTCCAGTTATTTAATTGCTCTGTACAAGATACTATAACAGATAGCTACAAGGGAATCAGTGGTAACAGATTCAAATCACAGAATGTGGAGATTCACTTCTAAACTCGCAAGTTCCTTATTTTGTACAATATGATTTTGTGTAAAAACATTATGCTTCATTGTATGGTCTGCCATATGCATATTCATTAATTCCTGGAATATTTCATATTTATGCTAGGAAAGCATATTGTTGTAATGTAATCATTTCCTGCCATGTATATTACCTGTTGATCTCTCTAAATAGGAAATAGTATATTATGTCTAATTAAGGTTTGTTTTCTTTTCCTTTTCATAGGAAAGGAGATGTTTTTGAGGGATGCCTCCATGAATGAATCAGATGTAAAATTCTTACAAGAAGGTATTTCAACTTATATTACAAATCTTACATGCATTTTTATTTCAAATGAAATTATTCTGTTTATATGATAAATTTCAGTTGAAATGAGGACACATAGATATAACTCTGTAATTCTTTATCTCACATGATAAACTAGACTGATATTATGTGACATACCTACAGAATAATTTGGTGAAAATGAAATTGAAATAGATTTTGAATGCCTTAATCAGTACACTTTTGACTTACATGATGTCATGACAGAATTGGTGACATCAAGGAGTTAGATATATAATGTGTGTTACATATAGGAAAATTAGGATATGGGTATATTTAACCTCAGTAACATGGCAGCCATGTGATAAATCAATAAATAATACTAAATGTAAGATACCACAGTGAATGTGGAATCTACTAAAATATTTTTCTTTCCAAAGCCAAAAGATTTAATTCAGCACTTTTTTACCTTCTAGAAAAGCCAGTATAAAAATGAAATCCAAAAGTTCTCAGCAATTAATTCTAGATGTCTTTCATTTCTGTTCTTGTTGGACCTGTCATGCTGGATTCTAGATGGATTTCTTTCTGTTCTTGTTGGACCTGTCATGCTGGATTCTAGATGGATTTTTTTTCCGTTCTTGTTGGGCCTGTCTTGGTGGATTCAAGATGGCTTTAATTTCTGTCCTTGTTGGGCCTGTCTTGGTGGATTCGAGATGGCTTTAATTTCTGTCCTTGTTGGGCCTGTCTTGGTGGATTCTAGATGGCTTGCATTTATGTTGTTGGGCCAGTCTTGGTGGATTCTAGATGGCTTGCATTTATGTTGTTGGGCCTGTCTTGGTGGATTCTAGATAGCTTGCATTTATGTAGTTGGGCCTGTCTTGGTGGATTCTAGATGGCTTGCATTTATGTTGTTGGGCCTGTCTTGATGGATTCTAGATGGCTTGCATTTATGTTGTTGGGCCTGTCTTGGTGGATTCTAGATGGCTTACATTTATGTTGTTGGGCCTGTCTTGGTGGATTCTAGATGGCTTACATTTATGTTGTTGGGCCTGTCTTGGTGAAAGTTCATCTGATAATCACTGGTGTCTGTGTGCATATTCATATTTCCATATGACAGTTGCTATGGCATCTGTGTCCGTGTTCATACATCCATATAACAATCACTTTGGCATCTATGTGCATATTCATATTTCCATATGACAATTGCTATAGCATCTGTGTGCATATTCATACATCCATATAACAATCACTTTGGCATCTATGTGCATATTCATACTTCCATATGACAGTTACTTTGACATCTTTGTGCGAGTTCATGCATCCATATGACAGTCACTATGGTATCTGTGTGCATGTTCATACATCCATATGACAATCACTTTGGCATCTGTGTGCATATTCATACTTTCATATGACAATTACTGTGGCATCAATGTATGTGTTCATACAGCCCATATGACAGTTGCTGTGGCGTCTGTGTTGATCCATCCATGTGACAGTCACTTAGGCATCTGTGTGCTTGTTCATACATTCATATACTCTTCCACACCCTGCTTTAACCTCAGCATTAAAGTTTCTTCCTCACATAAATACAAGGCATACTTGACAAAAAAGGGGTCTCTTATAACTCTGAAATTTTCTGCTTTGTATTCGTCTTACAATGAGAACTGTTAATATAACATAATCTATGCTGCTGCTTCTCTGCTATTCACTTTAGGACACAATTTTGAAAGTCAAATGGGACTGTGGATAGTATAATAGCATCTATCCTGGTATGGAATCCATGGTTCTGACTCAAAGGTACATGATCACTTATCCCAGGTTTGTGGTTTCCATCTGGTTCTCCAGTTAAACTTTTTCCTTGACAACTCAGAAATGAGAGGGTTCTTAAACATCAACTGCAGTATAAGAAAGGACATGAGATAATAAGAGAGACTCAAATTTAGAATTGATTGTCCACATTTATGGATATTATTTCTTAAGAATGTTTTGGTTTTGGTGTTGTACAGTACATCAACACTTTGAAGGTTATACTTTGCTGTTTCAAGTAAAGTAAAGTGCCTTACCCAAGAATGCACCATAATAGGTGGGAATCAAACCTGTACCTTTTGGGTTACAAGTACAATGCCATAACCACTGTAGCTATGAGAAGTACATTGAAGTCAGTAAATTGATCTCAGACTTATAATAAGCAAAGTTTGAGATAAGAATATACTCAGTTGGGTGTTTTGCATTTTTTAAGTTCCATCTGTATTTTGAGAAAAGACCAAAACACATACTAAAAATATATTATGGAGTTTCAGCCATCGGATCTAAATTGTGCCATTAAGAATGTATGAAATGACTTATTGACCAAGACAGATCCTGGGTGTGTTCCACTATATGGTTCTCTTTGAGTTTGTGTTCTCACAGTGATCAAGTATTATCATTCAAGTGTGTATAAAGCATCACGAATTTGTCCCAATGGCATAGTTCATATGTAAAAACATTGGACTGTACTTATGGCTGGAGCAGTATGTTGACAGCTAAGAACTTCAGCTGAAATAAATTCCTGTATGATTGTTTAGTCTGTTTGAAATAAAATAAATAAGTTGTTTATGTAGAGCTCTCAGACCAGTCAAGCTGACATGCAGTACTCACACATTTATGCACCATTAATGAGTTGCCTCCATTTAAGATCTGAACAAGTATCCATTGTAAGCAAACACAAATAAACTGAAGCTTCATCACTTAAATTTCTTTTGTAAACCACCGGATTGAAACCCATCAATATGTTTTCACTGTTTAATTCCTAAAGACAGCAATTTTAATTGCCAGCATGTACTTCTTTGTTGATAGCACCTGAAAATGACTGAGTACAACTGTTATGTATATTTAAGTTTTATTACTTGTTGGCTTTTCTTAATGATTATATGTTACACACATGTATTTTGTACTTGACCTTGTCCAAAATCAAGTTAACTGTGTACCTGACCAGGGAAATTTATTTTGTAAACAACAGAATACATAGCTAAAATTTTCTCTATGATTGTGGATGAAATATTCAGATCAATATTGATGTAAACAAATTTACCTGAATCTGAGTTAAAAGATACAGTCTTTATTCTGACCCTAGAAACTTCTAGAATGGAAGTTTCCATTAAGTGACAGTATTTCCAGAAAATGGTAATTATGACCTAGGTCAAGTAGAGGGGTATATAATATTGTTTATCTGAAATTACTCATTTTTGCCTTAACATCATAAAGCAGAATCAGTCTTATTGTTGAGCTCATGTTTTTCATTTGAGTGGATTTATTTATTCAGATTATTATTCACTGGAATTACAAAGTGCTTATCAATAATATTGTTAGACTGGAACATTAATTTGGAATTATAGTGAATTCAGAGAAGAACATTTTTGGACTCTTATTGTAATACATCAAAAGACTCTTAACACATCATCACAATTGGTGCCACTGGCACATTAGCACATTCAAGACTACAGGCACATCAACACATTCATTGTTGGAACTTATTTGGAATACCACTGAAATTCAATTGGAACTTTAAACATTTGGACTTGTGATAAAACTTTAAAACTTTTAGGACCATTTGGGATTTAATTTACAATACTGTAAGCTCTTTTCAGGTTCTTTGTATTCTAGGGAAATCAATTATTTGTTGAGTTTTACAAAACCTATTGGTTTTCACTATTCTGATATTGGTACTAATAAAAACATTTGGCACACAGTAGGAATGTGATCCCAGAACACCACATCCAGATTCACTCAAAATTTGACTAAAGAAATCGAGAGAAAATAAACGGAATAGTATGCATATTTTATTAGAACTTCAAAAATTCTTTTCAAATGTATCTTTGCATAGTTTGAAGAAAAAGCCACAGATAACCTAAATGCAAACACTTAGAAGTTGTCTACATATTGTATTTGAAGAATAAATTTGGCTGACACTACACAAAGATGTTGTCACCTTTTAGTTATTGTTAATGGCTGATTCTGTTAATATGTCAGTTTGTAACAAGACCATTTAGTTCTCAACAGTTGTCAGAAAATGATACTATTCTCAACAGTTCTAACACTGTAAAAGTGGAGTAATTAAAACAACTTTTTAATATGCCTACCAAAATGGAGATTACTGCATATCCCCATCTTTATCTCAGGAAATTATTGTGATTCTGTTTACACAATGAGGTCTTACTGTTCAGGATCTTTCCTGTAACACAGCATCTTTATAAGGGTAATATGGTCATAGCAGCTCATTTAAAATTGTTGAGGGAATCCTATCATCTAGTATTTTGATGACTGTTTGATTCACAATGTCCTCAGATATATTTTACTCAGGCATCTGTTACTCTGTTGGAAGATAATTACTCAGTGAGGTTTAATCCTCGGTCAGTATAAGTCAGACGAGAGCTTTTTCAAAACTTTATGTATGTGGTGATAAAGTTCCTTACAAATCAAGGGGTAGTTACTCTTCTTTCCAACAGGAACGTGGATAATCTCTTCACAACTGTCTTTTTCTCTTTACCATCATCTTGTGGGGATCCTGAATGCAGCAGCAAATCTAATTTCCATAGGAGGACCTTGTATGAGGCCTCACAAGGACTCCCTTCACTTCAAATTACTTTGGGGTCAAGATTTCACCACCACCTTGGATGATAAATCATTCAGGCTAGGTTTCTGGCAGAAGTTCCAATAAACATCCCAGAATCTTACATCATCCTGTATACCAACGCCTCAGACTTTGGCAATGGCACTTGGTCTAGTAGTTCTTCAGGGATTGTGATGTAAGCATGATCCTGCACATCAATAACCTAGAAAATGTGTGCTATATTTTGTTGCATTACATGGATGTATCAGTCTATAAGACACAGATGTGTTGTGGTCATCTTGGGCAATAAAATAGATGCTAAGGAGGCACTCATGCCCCTTTTCTTTGTATATAAGACTGAAACCTCCTTTGGAAGGCAGACAAAGTGGATCACTCAGAGTTTACTGCATCCGAGGCAAAGGGAATATTCTAATGGACAGCCTGTCAAGGCGTGGATGTGCAGTCCATGCAGATTGCATCAGTCAGTATCTTTCAAATGTAGGGAAGCCAATGGTGGACTTGTTTGCAAGTTACCACATTATATGTACCCAACGCCAGATCAGAGTACATGGGGAAGGGATACCATCAGTCTGAAATGGGATCGACTGTAAGACTATGCCCTCCCACCTTTTAGTATAATTAGAATAATCCCACAAGTTCTTCACAGTGTCAGGACTTTATCATTAAGGTTCGTCTTGTTAGTTCCCATGTGGCATCAGCAATAATGGTTTAGTGATCTCTTTGATCCATTAGTGGACACCCCCAGGGAGTTACTGCTGAAGAAGGATCTGCTGTTACAGCACAGATAGGATACATCCTTCACAGCAATCCTCCCCTTTCTTGGCCAACTCGTACCAAATCGTACTCTATCTGCCAAGATAAGTTTCTGAGCAGAGTTGTAGAGTGCATTGCTAAGGCTTGGAGGCAGTTGACCTCCAAGGTTTATAAAGCCAATTGGAACGTATTCTGTGTAATTGGTGCAGTTGATAGGGTAATTTGCCCTTCTTTCATCAATATTTTGGATTTGCTTCTCTATTTTTTTGAAGAAAATTATTGTTCAGTTTCCACTGTTATGGGTCATAGAACATAACTCTTGAACAGTTACGTTTTTTTTACTTGCACCTATGGAGTTGGACCCTCATCTCAGTGCTTATCCATAGCTGCCAACCCTCACGATTTTGGCGTGAATTTCATGACTTTTTCAGCGATTCACAGATTCACGTTGCATGCAAAAAAATCACGAATTCCCCAATTCTCAATTATTTTAAATCTTTAATAAAATAACCGATTTCCCGTGCTAGTCGTGATATCACCAGTTGCCGAAACGATCCGGTACTGCTGGTCGCGATATTAGTAGAACTATAGCTGATTGATATACTTGGCCCAGTAGCAAGCATTTTAGCATATTTTAATCTATATGTATAAGAGTAGTTTTACAAATGCTTTTGAGAGAAACTGGGGCCTAACCAGAATTTTGTTCAGCGCATGCGCTGCCAACACTGATTTGAATTACCGTGTGGCATCGATATTGAAAATGTCTTCACCACCAAGGATAAAGAAATGTATTGCACAAAAAGTGAAGTTTAGTTTAGAATATTCCAAAAATTGGCTGTGCATTCAGTCATCAAACACCGATATACATCATACCTTTTGCACACAGTGTACCACAAATTTTAGCATTGGGTGTGGTGGCAGAGATGACGTGCTTCCTCCACAGGCACTTGATTCTGGGGTAAACTAATCTGTACAAATTAATTGCTGAGGTACACATCAGTTTACCCCGGAATCAAGTGCCTGTGGAGGAAGCACATTGGTAGCTAAAAGCTCATAGAGGTTGGGAAAATTAAGAACTCCAGCAGATTTCAGCTCTGGAATATTTTAAGCCTGCAAGCTACCAACACTGAAACATTGTTTGTGAGTTTTCTTGTTGGGCACAATCTACCTTTATCAGCTGGATCCCATGCTAAAAATTTTTTTGACAGATATTCCCAGACTCGAAGATCGCTTCACGAATTCATGTCAAAATTCACTAATTTTTATCCCTATTGTCACTAATTGCGAGCCTGGAAAGTTGGCAGCTATGCTTATCAGGTATTTTAATCTCCAAGGATCAGTCTCTCACTCATTAATTTCTAGGTGGCACATTTCATGTGTCATTTTTCTTTTAACATCAAATACGGTTTTCCTTCTTTCACATGCAATGGCTATGAGGAGTGAAATTCTTGACTTATCCGTGGGAGAGGGTTGCATTCATTTCACTGGAAACTGCAACCATCTTTTCTTCTTTGTCAGCCTCATTTTCAGTCAAAGCTAACTTTAGTAGCTCCTGAACCAATTAAAATTTAAATTTTCTTGATTCCCTAGGTTTTAGAAATGAAACTAAGCAGCCTTGTGTCAAGTTACACATTTTTATGTTGATGTGTTCACCTTTTTATTGACTGTTACACATTTTTATGTTGATGTGTTCACCTTTTTATTGACTGTTAATATCAAAACATAACATGTTAAGTAGGATAGGATAATTGCAAACAGAATCTTACTTTGTCATCATCCATTTCTTTATTGGTTTCCAGCTTTCTAAAAAATGAGATCCATCAATCTTATCACATTCTAAGTGGTTTTTCAAGTTAACTGGATATGTATTGACCAGGGTGTGGTGTACCTCAGTTTTAGAGACAACATTATGTTGGTATCATAGATTGACCACGTGTGCTGTACCTCAGTTTCAGAGACCACATTATGTTGGTATCGTAGATTGACCAGGGTGTGCTGTACCACAACTTCAGAGACCACATTATGTTGGGATCATAAATTGACAAGAGTGTGGTGTACTGCAACTTCAGACACCCCATTATGTTGGTATCGAATTGGTTTTGAGCAAATCATATAACTTGTGAGCACAGTCATTGTAAATTTACAGGTTTTTGTACTGTTTTTCAGACTGCATTAATGTTTAATATAGCTGGGTTTTGAATGACGTTTCACACAGCTGGGATTGGCTCTGAATAACGTTGGTTTAACACAGTGGGGATTGATTTAAATAGTGTTTGAACATAAAAAACCAAAATAAGTTATTATGTAAAAATAGGGGTTAAAGATGGAATGGCTAGAAACCTCTTTTGAAATATTTATTTTATGTTTACATGTATTGTGTGAATATACACAGTTACAGTTTGAATTTTCAAAGATAAAATGGTCATGGTATTATTTAGCTTTATTGTTGTTTTTGTGTCCACTGGGATATCATATTATGTCATACCAGTCCTGGTGGAATAGTGTGATTAAATGAATAGGCGAACTGTATCATCATCCAGTGGATCCTTGAACTGCGTGTCAGTTTTCTCAAGCTGTTTCGGTGTGACACACACTGAATCATGTGAATTGTCTTGACTCGCTTTAGGTTCCAATACATTGTAGGACTCATTATGTCCTCAACACAGAATCCTTCATGTAAGCTTATCTCTGAGTCTGTATTATTAGACACAATAGGATGTATATGGAATGAATCCCAGATTTTATCCATATCCCCCCAGTTTGATTCCAGGGCCCAAGAGAATCAGTGTCCATGGAATCATGAAGTTTCTTTTCATGTTTTCTGAGATCTTCCTTTCATTTTTATGTTTTCTGATAATGTTGGCATGACACTTTTAGACCTATATGTTTAATATTTATGTGTCATTCTAGAGATTGCCAACGTCTATATGTTGCTTCACATGACACATTGATGATTAATTTTGTATGTGTAGCGGTCACGATGCAGAAAGGTCACATCACAGTATGTGTCGTAATCAATCAAACACAAGGGTGGTAATTGGAGAAAGGTGTTTCCTCAAAAAGACTTGGTTTACTTTCAGCAAAAGATATTGGGACCTGAACACCCAAGCTCTCATGGGAGGAGAGATAATAAATTAAGTTTTAAATGCCTGGACTTCCATTTAAATAGAGGTGTTGATCCCTACCATCTGTATATTACATAATCGCTGTGGAGGATGAACCTGGATGGGAAAACCCCGATAAGAACCACTGACCCACAGGAAACTATTGGAAAACTTTCTTACATACTCTGCCCACACAGAGAGAGGTGAGTTGGCAGTGATTGGTAAAGGCAAGCTCTTTGGACGGCCACCCAAGGTCCCCGTTTTCCAGTAAATATTTTGATGTTTTCATTTATGGCCATTTTCTCTTTGTCTCTGGTTCATAAAAAATACAGTCAGTAATCTTTTTTTTCAGAAGTTGACACAATAGAAGTGGATGAGTCCCTATTTCAGGATATGGATGACCTTGACCTTGAGGATGAAGTGCTGGAGACTGAAGATTAAACATCGAGTCATATGGTTAACGCTTTTTATGGTTGTATGGTATGCAAATAAACCTGTACATAGTGTTCTGGGTTTGGTTCTAGTTAACATGAAACAATTAAGAAGGATCAGGATTTAATTTTGATTCGTTGCTGGACTTAACCAATTTGTCTCCGTTTTTATCCAGACA
Organism: Megalonaias nervosa; assembly: GCA_016617855.1. Lineage (NCBI taxonomy): Eukaryota > Metazoa > Mollusca > Bivalvia > Unionida > Unionidae > Megalonaias > Megalonaias nervosa. The sequence goes on from JAECUM010000097.1 coordinate 187,663, forward strand.
GTTGAAAAAGTAAGCAAAGATAAGTACAGTGATATTTGAAAAGTCCCGCAAAACACAAATAAGTCTCACATACAAACTCGTTGAGTACACAATTCTGATTGGTCATTGGTGTGATGATAGCCAATTATGCCAGCAATTTTAGCTGTGTAAGTGTGAATTATTTTAAAATCTTGCAGCAGAACATCATCAAAGTCACATCAAGTCAACCAACATGAACTTTCATTGATGGGTACTGAACCCACGATCCTTGGCATATGAGTCCAGTGTTGTACCGACCAAGCTGCCATAGCTCTGGATGGACAGACAGACAGACTAGGGTGATATTAGATGTTGTAGCTGGAAGGATGGACAGACAGACTGACAAAGTCAACACTATGCCACAACCACTTTCATAGTGGCCATAACAAGTCCAAGTCACAAAAGGTCAGGTAAAAACCTGATGAATTTGGCCTGGTCTGCATACTGAGCCTATCTCTAAACCTTTGGTAAACTTGTTTATACACATCAGTGGTTATGTGGCTAAATGTACTTAAGAAATTGACTACATGACTGAAGTATACAAAACTAACACTAATCTTGGGCATGGGTGGACGTATATTCTCATACACAGATACCAAAGTGTTGAGCTGTCAAAAAAATCTAATGGAGTTGTTTACATTTGCACACAAATATGCATAAGAAATTTCATTTGCCTTAGTCTAGCAGTTTCTGTGTCCATGCTAACAAGGTTTTCACTATAAAGGTCTAAGTTTTAAAAGTTAAAAACTAGATAAAGTAGAGACATTGTGAGCAATTGGTGAGTAAAATATACGCTTGCCTCTTCCACATCCCATTCATATCCCATGATGGAGATAAGTTTATACTTGAAAAGGTGCATAACATTTCCAAAAATAGTGTAAATCCCGAAAAGGGCAATAGCTCTTACAAAAGGATTTTATTGAATAAGGGTCATTTTCTGCCCCCGTTTTTATGGGGGAAAAAAATCTTGTAAATATCGCAACTCTCTGTCTCACTGTATTATTTGATGTATAAATCACCCTATTCTGCATTAAATATGAATGTAAATTTCTTTTTCATACCTAAACACAACCTTTGAACATGGGCTGGTATGGGAAATTTAAGAGCAACTTGAAACTAGAAATAAGATCTAAGTGCAGTTTGATCAAACAAGGTATTTACACTGACTGATTAATTTTTATGAAAATTTTTGGGTTCTCATATTAACTTATGTAAGCACGTTTGCGCTAATCACTAAAAACTAAAAAATTCTTAAATTTTGCTATGTATCATTGTCATTGTTTTCCCTGTTGCACAGTAGCTGCCTACTTATCACTACTCTTGAGCAATTAGACCTGCATTTCTAGAGTGCGCTATATTATTTCCTTCGTTATTATATTAACAAAATTGAAGGAAATAATAACTATTCAGATATTTTAAAAACAATGTTATCCATTCATTTCTTTCCTTCTTCATTCTTTCTGAATTGCCTTGGGAGAAAGATTTTTTGAAGAGGTGCTGAAGGGACATTTGGAACTATATGTAAACTACGTGGAGTAAACATTAAATGGAATTGTATTTTTACGTTGCCAGTTTTTTGCAACAGCATGCTGTAAATAATAGGATAAGTACATATATATTATTTATTTTATTCATAAATAACGGGTTTTTCTTCATTTCCATCACGATACCATTTGCTACATTTAATTCACTCACTATTAAAGTGTAATTCCATACATGTAATCATTAAATGAATCTGTCTATTTCCAGATGGAAATAACAGTTACAACCAGCATATTTTTTCATTAAATTTTGTTAACTGGGTCTTTCTTCATATAGTAACAATAATAATTCTTTAAAACTAAAGCATTAACTTGGCAAACAACAAAGGATCGTCTGCAGTTATATAAATCTGCTTGGAAGAAATGTGTCATCTGCATCATACACAGATTGAACAATGCAAACTTCAGTAGCTGAAAATGGTATAGCATTTTTGTGCAAATTGTCACACCAAATTCGAATCCACGAAACTCCCTTTGTTTTTCTTCTTGTTTTCTTCTTTCTTTTTAAGAATTAATATCCATAATATCAACAGCTGTCATAAAATTAGTAACTGCTCAGTTTTCAAAACCAACAAAAAATAATGTGCAATTTGAAAATCATTTAATTTTGTCGTGCAAGGTAACATTTTTTATCAATATGTTATTCATCTAAAATGGAACTATACAAGGGTGGCCAATCATATCTGTATCAGAAAATAATGGTATTGGAACCAGTGTTGTGAAGCAGTTGTTCTTCCATAATTAGATGGTGTAACTTCCATACAAGTTTATTTATATTCAGTTTTTTTATACTGAATTTTTATCACATTTTCCGGTGCACTCGTCCACATAAAGAAAAATCAGTTTTAGACTGACACAAAAATTTTAAACTTGTTTACTACATCAGTGATGTTTCTAACAATTACTGAAATTAGAAACCATTTCCAAACAGAGGGAACCATGTCTACAGTCACGATGGAAGTCAAGTATCTGAACTGATTTATGATTTTTTAATTGAAAATATTATTTGCATTACTTCTGTGCCAAAAACCAGCAATTATATGAGCATCAATCATTTGCAAATCATTTTATGTTCCTAAAGTGTAATATTTTTATGGGTATGGTATTCATCTGAAAGGAAACTAGAGGAGAGTGGCCAAATATCTTGGCATCAGAAATGATTGTGGTGGAACCAGTGTTGTGAAGCGATTATTATTCCATAGTTATATAGTATATTTTTTTTTAATACATGTTTGTTTATGCTAAATTTTGTAAGACTTAATGTTTTATCACATTTTCCTAATCACTCCTCCAAATCAAGAAAAACTGGTTTTGGACTGACATAAATTTTTACTTGCTTATTAGATCAATGATTTTTCTAGCATTACTGAAATCAGAAATTACACATTTTGTCTTCAAACAGTGGGAAACATGTCGCAAAATCAGAATGGAAGCTAAAGTAACTGAATTGAGTTATGGTTTGTTAATTGAAAATGATGATGGTATTATTCCTACCCTCTAACCTGCAAAAATAAAATTAAAACAAGTTTGTTCAATCTATTTATCTAAATACTGCATATTTATTGCAATGGCATATTTTCTTTATTTCCTTAAATGATAACCTCATAACTTTATACACTTACTGATTGTAACAACAGAAAATCATAAATAGCATTTACAGATAAAAATCTTTTATTCAAAGGACATCCTGCTTAAATATAAGTACCACTATTATGACTACTATTACTACTACTACTACTACTACTAATAATAACATCATTAATAATAATACTAAAAGAATGTCCATCTACCTATTTTTTCTTTTGGAAACAAACGTGGGGTGGGAGGAGTTGGCACTAACCATAAAACATATCAAGCATACATTATATTCAGAGCAAAACATATTCTGAAATAAAAAAATTTGGAATGTAACATGGCATAATGGATGGCACAAGAATTTATGATATAAAACAAGAATTATGATAATTAATACATAATAAGCCGAGTCGTTTCTTTTTAGATACTGTTCATAAAATCAGTTTCTGGCTCCATCCCTTCAAGAACTGATTGTATGGAATTCACAGGCTCTGTGAATCATTATAGACTAAATATGACTGCCAAAGTTAATACTTGCAAATGTATGAAAAGCACCCAACAAATGAGACTTTATATCAGATATGGTGATTGGCCTAAAACACTTCAAATGCTGCCATAAAAGGCCCACAATCAATTCAACTTCAAAATTCCATCGACATCAAGATCTCACAGACATTGTGTTTTATGTAAAAGACCATATGGGGATCAAAATCGTCTTGTTAATGTCCCAATATGTGCCATAACCCAGTCTTTTGCAGAGTGTAGTATTTGTATAAAGTCAAATAGTAGATGTTGCAAATTCCATTTGGAAATCTCCTACTTCACTAATGAATCCCTGCGATCTGTCACTGCAACAAAAGAGTTTGAAAACTTTTCAAGAACAGATATTAAATCACTTTTACAAAATGTGCGTGAGCTAATTAAAACAAAGTCATATCTTAACTTTGATGTTCCTTCTTCCTTATTAGATGATGACTATTTCCACCTTTTTTGGCTTGAAAATGAATCAATTCCTGTAACTGAATAAGGTTTAAATCCTGGTTCAAGAGAATAACTTGCTGAATAAGCACAAATTGTACTTCAAGATGGATGCATCCACTTGGAAACTGAATGAATTCCCCAGGATATCAGTTGATTACCTGTGTGACATCACTGTGGGCATTTATCAAGTCAAACAGGCTCCAAAGTATACAAATGAGCATCTCGCAGAGGAGGGGCACTATGAGTTTATGGCATGCATGGATTTTCCAGATCTGTTACATGTAAAAATCCAGTCTTTCGACTCCAAAAATAAAATCCATTCGCTGGGGATCCGATACAAGCTGAAATATTCCATGGACTCCATCAAAGGATGGTATTGTACCTGCAAGGTTGGTGCTCGGGTTGTTGGGTGTTGTGCCCATGTATCTAGTTTCCTATGGTTTTATGGCTGCAAAAGATGGGTAAATTATGAGTTAACAAAGAAAGCATCACTAACTATTCATCTTAAGGATGCATCATCTATTCCAGAATGTGAATATGACAACAGGGAATCAAATGAGTTGCTTTTTTACACTGTGACCACTACTTTCATCAGTAGTCATCTGGCTCCTTTTTATGTTTATATGACAAATGATAATTTTGTATAATATGAATTGTCATCCGTATCATGATGTTTCCATCATTATAGCATCTTATTTGTGTGATACTGAGGAAGAGAGAATGATAATACTTAACAATTACCAGATTAAGGTCTTCCAGGGCCCTCATCACTGAAATTATTATAGTACCCCACCCCTACTACTAAATGTGAAGTTAAAAAAAAAAAAAAAAAATATCAGATCCTAAAAAAGGCTGGAAAATGCCAGTGCTGCTACCATTCCAGATCAAAATACTCGTACATGCAGGTTGAAATGATCATATATAATTCATTCAATTTTATCGTCAGCAAATAATTATAATTTTTTTCTGGTGCCCCTGTTGGGCTGATGCCCTAAGCACGTGCTTAGTATGCTTAGTGGGTAATCTGGCAATGTACATGCCACATTCAAATGAATACAAAAGGGTATATTTTTAAGACATACTCATGATTAATTTGACTTCTTATGTCCATGTTGGCCTGAATAGTTTATTTTTAATGCTTTTAATTCTCTCTGATGACTGTGCAGTCATTGCAAGTTCTGTCTGGTCACCTCCCAGTAAATCTAAGATGGGTCCAAGGTTAAATACACCAAACAAATAGCAATTACAGTAACAGTTGCTCATCTCAACTGTGCAGACAGCAGGAGTTTATCACCCCTGGGTCATATTGTGGGTGGATGAGTAGAGACATTACAATCATCAGGATTTGATATTAGTTTCAGTTAACTGCTGCCGTTAGGTAATACGTGTTTAGTGAGTGCATTTCTTTTATCAGATGCTTCGTCGTCTCTTGCTTGCATAGATTTTCCTCAACACTTCTCTGAACCTCCGGTTATATAGAAAGCCTTACAGCGAGATATTTTCGCATGATTTTTGCGTAGGAATACAGACAAGCATGTCGGCTTTCATGTATAGTATACAGTACTTAAAATATTCATGCACAAAATTGCCTTCAAAACCTCTGTAAAATTATAATTGTCAATGTAATAATGTGACCAGCTTTACTTTAATGGTATATATGAACACACATTCATATAACGTTATTTTATTCGTTAAAATTTTTCTATACGTTTTGGAATTTCTTCATTGCCCCCATCGAGGTCCCTGTTTTGAGTCACTACAAAGAATTGAATATAGGCCTACATGTGCATAGGAGGAGAGAGAGTATAGTCATATATAGTTACCTTAAACAATGAGAAGGTAGAAAAATACTTACTTTGACTCATTTTTCATCCACGTTTATGTGCAAACTTGTTCCCAAAAATTCCTCGTAAGTTTTATTCATTCTGTATATCCCTGAATCTTACACGATGTAAATCACCATCTTTGCAGACACTAAGTGCTTGTAAATAGCATTTGCAAAACGAATAATAAAATGATTGTGTTTCCATTTGTTCATTATAGGTATAATTTCTTTATAAACGTGTACATCCTCTCATTTCACAGACAACTGTATGCAGTAAGTGTAATGCAATATTCCCACACTGGTTTAAAAATAGATGCAAAAGGTCTAGAGAGTACAGTACCTATATTCTGTTTCTTTCCTGTGTTCTCCAATGCCGTTACTTCTAAAACACATTTCTCATTTTTCAGAAGTTCATTAAAAGTGTTGAACCAATAGTGTTTTCTTTCATATTAATGTCTATATTATCTCTTTACGGACGAATAATAGTTTATAAATTGATTATAGTTTGACTATAGGCTACCTCAAGGGGTGTGGAAGACAATTTATTTTTTATTTTTCATCTGAAGATAGAAACGCAGTAGTGTGTATGTTATATAGCCATGAAAATATAAGGATAAAAGTACATAAATACATAAAGAACATTTGTCATTTCAAGTGAAGGTAACAAACCCACGTATTCGGCAAAGAAGCGAACGTCCAGGCCCCTGTTAATGCCTCCTTTACAGTCATATTCAGTAATATCAAACAATCATTTAAATAATTCAATAATGTTAAACATCATTCAGTAATATTAAACAATATTTTATTGAGGAACAGTTTTTATATTTTATGATTAAGTACCTTTTTGTCAACGTATTTTAGAAACAGTTTTCAGTTGACATATAAGTTTGATATTCTATTTTTGTCTACAGTGGACCATTTTGGAATAGTTTTAGAAACTAAACTTTATTTATAGAGCTTTATAACCCCTAAAATAATAAAAATGCATATTGCAAATTTGAAACTGAGTGAATAGCTCATGGTAAAGCAGTATCTATGAGAAGTAAATGGAAAAGATTACTACTTTTCATGTCTTTTTTGAAAGTGTTTTGACACCCTGTAACCATGGCAACAGACACGTGAACACAAAACTGATGTCAGAAATAAATGTTAATCACCTCATGTGTACAGTATACATCATATAAGGGCATTTGGAGAGGGGGGCAGAAAATGGCCCTTATTCAATATAGTCCTTTGTGGGAGCACTGATTTGTCAATATGCACAACTTCAGATGATGACCATAATGTGTACCAAGTTTCACAGCAATCCATCAAAAACGCAGACCATTTGCATTAAGGGTAGTAACATTTGCACATCTTAGATGATGACCACAGCATGTACCAAATTTCATGCATATTAACTTAAAACTTGTTGCATTTAGTGGTGTGCTGATTAGTGGTCAGAAAAGTAAAATGACCATTTGTTCAGTTATGATATAGTCAAATATAAATGATTAAAGTTTCTTTTTCTTACTTGTAGACTTTAGAACCAAATGATCCTGGAAAAGTTAAATATGTGAATAACAGCTTCTGGTTAATATAGCTTTCTGCTGTTAGATACAATCCAGATGTCGATAATAACAGACTTTACAAGATACAATCCAGATGCCAATAACATGGCAGACTTTACAAGATACAATCCAGATGCTAATAACATGGCAGACTTTACAAGATACAATCCAGATGCCAATAACATGGCAGACTTTACAAGATACAATCCAGATGCCAATAACATGGCAGACTTTACAAGATACAATCCAGATGCCAATAATATGGCAGACTTTACAAGATACAATCCAGATGCCAATAACATGGCAGACTTTACAAGATACAATCCAGATGCCAATAACATGGCAGACTTTACAAGATACAATCCAGATGCCAATAATAACATGGCAGACTTTACAAGATACAATCCAGAGGCCAGTAACATGGCAGACTTTACAAGATACAATCCAGATGCTAATACCATGGCAGACTTTACAAGATACAATCCAGATGCCAATAACATGGCAGACTTTATATGATGCAATCCAGATTCCAATAACATGGCAGGCTTTACAAGACACACAAGATACAACTTAACCATTACCAAGTATGCAGACATGACATTGTCAAGGAAAAAATATAGAAAATATCTCCAACTGTTTAAAACTGATGGTTGATCAGTTAAGGTAATCAATCACTGATCTTTACACTTCATCCAGTTCCCAACTCTATTATTATCATGGTACCATGAATTCAGTGAAAGTCAAGAAAGGCAACAACTCGTGTGCAAAGTGGGGGATAAAAGTGATTTTAGCAGTATGTGCATTTTCAGGTGATCATAATATTTACCAAATTCATGGCAAGCCATTGGAAACTTTATGACTGGTTACATCCATAAGATTGTGGAAAGTAAAACTTATTGCACAAGTACATTTTTATAACCCCTTTAAATTAAGTCTTGGTGGTATACTGTAGTCTGTCTGTCCAAATTTGGTTTGCTTAATATCTCACCCAACTCCTTCTCAATATCCTCTTTGTATGCTTTTGTAGCAGGATTACTCATTGTCTTTCAACAAGCAAATCCATCTGATCAGCAGTTTAAGAATTATCCACGTTTTTATTTCAAATTATGTTTATCCTTCTGTCATTAAACTCTTTAGTAACTTCTCCAGTGTTATCAGGTTAGTACCTTAGAGTTATCTCCCCATATCTTTAAACTGCATACTGACACTTCATTTTGCAGGGCTATTCTATAACCAATCACTGACAGATCTGGTTTTAGTTTGGTAAAAACTGTTCTGGCTAATCTAGCAATATCATCTATACCTTTATAATTTTCAAAGAAATTGTTTTTACAATTCCAATGCCATTCTGCTCCAATGTATCAGGTAATATTACCTCGGCTATTATTTTACAATATATAAAAGATAAATTTATTTTTTCAAGCCAACTGTTCTTTCTTCCTTCTCTTTTGGCTCATTTTTCATTAGCTATAGCAATTTAACATATATTTCCTATATCAAATTTTGAAATTATTTTGCTACTTACGTCCAAAGATTTAGATGCCATTAGGGAGCAGGTGGTATTTGTTGTATGGAGGAAAGTAATTTTGTGGCGCATGAAATAAATTTTATCCCTTCCTCAGTAATGTTGCAGCATTTGTTGTATGGAGGAAAGTAATTCTGTGGCAAATGAAATAAACTTGATCCCTTCCTCAGTGATGTTGCAGAGAACATCATACCCGATCACATGGCATATAATTGTAATCTCCCTTAGATGAAACGTACACAAAAGTCAGATTTTACCCCAAATTAAATCTTACACCAGCCTTATCTGTGGACATTAGAATGCGAAATGGACAACTCCCTTCACCATATATACAAGTTTTATGGGGGTATAGGTTGGGATATCGGTTCATTATCTCATGCACATTCTTAAAATAAGATATTTTCAATTATGTATTCTTGACAGTCTACTTTTTTTTATGAGTTTGATGGCGTGAGAGCAAGTCATGGTGTTCACTGATTCATATGTAGTCATTTAAGAATTATAATTTAAACCACAGGGTAATTTTCAAGGTAAAAATCAAGCACTCTCTTTTTTTTGCCATACTGATCACTGCTGTCTGCAACTGTTTTATTTCTGACCCTGTTCCTCATAGTTTAAGGTTTATGTTGATGTTATTGGGGTATATGTAAATGATGCATATCATTCTGACAGTCTTGAAAAAACTACTTTTACAGTACAAGTCACTATTCTGAACAACAGATTTTTTCTCTTTGATTGACCTCAGAAATTTTCTCCCAATTTTCAGACTTTATGATACAGTTAAAACTCTAAACCCGAATTGTATCAAAAAGGAAAATGATATTGGCTGTCAAACAAATAGACTCAGGAATGTCAGTTATAAAGGCATATTTAATGATGCATCAACATTATTTTAGTAGTTATGATGATGGTGACATTTTAAAGGCCAAAGCATTTTTTTCTTGGATCTGGCTGCATCACTACATAAATTAAGCCAATCATAACAGGTCATATAGGTACAAATGAGACTGTGGCATATTTACAGTATTTTTGTGAAACTATTTTATGACATACAAAACTGGCACTTGACAATCATATATGTCATCTGATCTCTTTATGAAACAGTGGTCACAACATTGGGGTAAAACTTGTACCATGGGATTACCCCATGAACAAGGTAGATTAGTACAAGGAAAGTAGGTCAATGAACTAATTTTCCTGAGGTGGTTTAGAATAAGGCATGAAGCACCCAAGTTTCATGAACATACCATGTCTACTGCTGAAAATTTGCTAGGAAGACAAAACTTTCACATGGGGGTTGAGCTTTGGTAATGAGTTGTTTGTGTGAGAAGAATAGTTCATTGTTACCTTTCCATTGGGGTAGTTAAGACAGATGAAAGGGGCATCTCATCTCTTAGTTAAGACAGATGAAAGGGGCATCTCATCTCTTAGTTATGACAGATGAAAGGGGTATCTCATCTCTGGTCCATCATGATATAATACCTAAAGTTGGCAATAAAACATCAAAATATTGAGCATACCAATGGCTTGGAGGATATGGGATGTATGATACATTAAACCAAATCAAAGGGAAGAAAATAAAATGGGAAATATTGACAATCATATGCATTTTATGATCATAAACAAATACTAATATCACTCTAAAAACGTAATCTGAATTTGTAATGCTTATTTTTATTGTTATTTCTTAGATAATTGATTTTAAAAGTTCATAAATGATTTTGAGAGGAAATACTGAAGTAATTGCCTGTTATAAGCCTTATGTACTGAAATGTTTCAACATGGAATCACAAGTTGCCAAACAAGCTCAAGCGAGGTAACCACTTAAGTATAATCATCTCCTCAAAGTATATTCATCTCCTCAAAGGATTACAATCTGAGTTAAGACAGATTTTTTCAAAGCCAAAGGACCAACAGAGCTGAATACAAAAAAGTGTCTGTTATTAGGAAAACAAACTAGTTTTAGTAACTGAGAGTAGACAGCATGCCATGGGCTTGAGACAGAAAAATCCAGCCAAGTCAAACTGGATTAACATGTACATGTTGATGATGCTCATAGCATAACCTCTCCTCTTTGTACAGGTGGGTTAAAATTTGGAAAAGTTGCTATAATGCGATCAAAATCTAATCCAACTATGTACATGTGCATACAAAAATGCTGACCAAATTTTACTTGTCAAGGTGGAATAGTTTCTGCTTAATCATGCTAAAGTGTCATTGAGTAGATGTACAGATGGATGACTGGACACAATGAAATGATACTGGACACAATGAAATGATAATGTCCCTACTGCAAGCAGTTGGGGAATAATTAAGTTTTCACATCTGACAATGTTTTACATTAGCCTTTAAGATGGAGATGTGGTCATGATGACAGGTTTAATATAAATTCATTCATGATTGGGCTGGTTTGACATGTTTAAAATCTTTTGTAACTGAAAAACAATAATAATGGTTTGCTGTGTGCAAACATTTATCTGAGAAATTAGGCAAAACAATTTCTTTGTGCTCCAGCAAAATGTTTTCACACAACATGCCATTTATTATACCTACAATCTCCAACGGCTGAAAAATAATAGCTTTGATACAAAGGATTCTCTTCTTTAGTGTTATCCAAAACGACACAAGAAAAAAGCATTTCTATGAAAAATACCACCACATGACACGAACATCGAGTTTGGCATCTGTTAAAAGGGTTGAAATGACAGTGAGAACACATGCTGACATGATTTTTGCTATCTTTTATTACTGACAGCACTTGATAATGGCAGAGCAAAGAATCTCTGAATGGGTCCACGTCTGGCCCATCAGAAGTTGATGGTCTGATAAAGAGTACTGACCAGGCGTTCAGACAGACAAGTATTGTCATCATCTCCTTTGTGACTGTGTAACAGTAGTACAATTAGTGGCAACAATGCAATACAACATAGAGAGCAAAGAACAATGAAAGAATGAAGTTAACAATAGTCCAGATGAGTACCATTTGAACCTGACCAAAATGTTCAAGTTTTGGAAATAAAGATTGACTTATTTAGCAACTACTTACTTTTTCATTCCAATTCTAATTAGTGCATACATGAAAAGACCAGCACCTTTAAAATACAATGAACTCAATTCCGTAATCCCTATTAAAATATCAAAATGTTTTGCTGTTGGGAAGAAAATGACCCATTAAATTCTTTGTTCTCAGGCAATAAGTATTAATGACTTTTTATAATATACACTATTTTCTCTAAAAAGTCAATATCAGATCTTGAAGAGCAATTTTTGTTTTTCCCATTGGAAATCTTCCGCCTCTAATAAATTTCAAAGACATTTAGAATAAAACATTAAATATCTAATTTATAAGCATAGTCAAAGGACTCCACCTCCACCCACCCACCCTCAAGAAATGGCCATAGGTAGTCTGCAAGTTGTGTATTTTTATCACATAATAAAATCCATGACTAAAACATCTGGAACACAAAAATTCTGATAGAAAATCACGCAAATAAAAATGTACCAAAAGATAAATTAGCTTTTATGCCTATGTGAGCTAATTATATCTATAAAAAAAAAATAATTTAACAATTCCGTTACATCTTCTAAATGAATTATTGATATATCTTCCATTCAATTTGTATGTGAAGGTACAATAAAACAAAAACAGGAAAACAACAAAAGTGCACCAATATAATTTTATAAATAACAACAGAAATACAATAAATGACAACATCTATGGCTGTATACTTATTCTGAGACAAAGCTGTGAAAAATAAAATACTAATAAACATTTGGCAGCTGCTTAGCTGGTCCAATATAATTGCGGAAGTATTTTCCTTATAAGACATTTTACTCCTGGCCTAAACAAGGTCTGATATGTTGAACAGGATGAAAAGAAACTGGCAAGTACCAAACAGTGTCAATACAGGGATCATACAAGTGTTTTTCTTTCTTCTGGTATTCATGTTTGCTGAATTCCAAGGGGTTTTTGAAGCCCACGCCTGAATAGTGAAGGTTTCAGCACACCCAAGAGATAAAGTAAACAATGAACCTGGAAAAACATGTATCGTCACTAGAAATTCTTTAAAAACCTTTCCAATACAATTTCAAGTTTCCTTAGTGAAAGTGTCAGTCCAGTACAAGGACTTAATCCTTTTCTACTCTGGCTTTACTTAATTCTTTTCCATGGTGGTGCAAGCTCCTGATCAGCTGATGTAAAATGGATGAGCATCTCACAAGAGAGCCAACTTATATTATCTATTGTGGAGTAGAGTTACTACCAGATGTTTGGTAGGTAATGAAACTGCTCAGATTCTGAACTGTATTCTGATTTGTATCCAAATGAGAATACACACCAGTTACTCTGGAGCAGGCAAGACGAAAAATATCCCCTTCATGCACAATAATATACCTCATCTAACAACGCTGCATCATTATTTTCACCGCAATCAACATGATGTATTGTGGCAAGGCAGCAAATCCAATTTCTCTATGTAGAAAATTTCTCTCTTCTGTGTGACTGGAGAACCTAACATGATTGCACGTTTTCAGACAATACACATGATGCAAAACATGAGCTGTTTAGGGTGTGGCCTGGGAAAGTATGCCATGTAAAATCAAGTGATGATATATGGGTATGGCCATAATGATGCAATCATCTAACAATGCTGCATTTTAGAATATCTGCTCAAACTTGCTTGATCTTAATTTCTACTTTATTCTACAGCCTCAAGTTCTTTATTTGTCAATGATCCAATAACTTGATTTCTACATTTCAAAATTTTGGCTAAGATTAAGATTTATGCAGAAAGGAAAAAGTCCACATTGCTCCTGAGGTTTTAAAGATATATTATTAGTTTTTGCTGTACTTGTATACACTTCAGTATATTTGCTGTTTGTATTCTGAAGGTAGTTGTATACTGCAGATTACCTACATCATTCACCAAGGAATGTCCTGCATGTATAAAAGGACATTGACAAAATACTGTCAAGACAACTTGATTTCCATTGTTTTAAAAAAAATCACTTAATGTATAACTGTGGTAGCTATGTCAGAATTTTCTTTTTTGGTCAGAAGAAGTAATTAACTGGGCATGTAGAAAAGGACTTTGAAAACAAAATGTCTTTGCCAGAATGAGTGATTAACAAGAAAACCACCAAGGGCAGTATGGTGGATTTGCAAACCATAAATACTGTAATTTTGATTAATGGGTTACCAATCTTTGTAAATGTTTTGCTCCTTTGAAGCACCAACTGACACATCTCAATAATATAAGACGCTACAAGCAATAGTGGACGAGAAAATATCCTAAACAGAAATTGTAACCAAGAGAAACTGAGCTATATGTATGGTTAATCACAGACCATTTAACCATGAAATATAGGTCATGGTGACCCAGTTTTTAGAGATGGCTGAAGACCAGGCAAGAAATAATTGTTTCATTGATATTAAGAAAAGCAAAACAAGATTTTGACAAAACTGAAAATACTGAAATGTCATCTTCGATTCCTAGTTTTTGAAATATCTCTTAAAATGAAAACCTAGCAAGAGTAAGGACCTGTCTTGTAAAGTTTATCTGCACATTTTTAACTATATTGTTGTTAGAGCTTTCCAGAGAAACCCTCTTCTATGATACACATCCCCCAAAATTAAACATATCCATAACAGAAAAATATTCAACAATTTTTTAAATAGGAAAACAAGTATTTTTAAACAAAATTCAAGCAAAAGGTAATATGCATCTGAAACATTCTTAGATACACATGTATTGCTGCTTTCTTCAAGAGACTATGCTTCTGATTCTCTTAATTTAGGGTAAAATAAAATAAATACCCTCTGGAGCTAAAACACAAGCTATTTTTATCAGATGCAGGTTTCATGATGCACTACCCTCAAGTCCAACTCAAATATCTTACTCATACTGAGGTTTAAATATACAGCTGGTAAATTGGGACAGGACAAACAAGTAAAGCAACAGTACCAACAAAAAGCTATAACAGGCTCCAAGTTCTACCTGTAAATACATCAAACAACCGGGCAATTATAATTGTGTACCATGTATTTCTGTCTGTCAAGAGTCATATTTTGTACCTCATTAGGGCTTAATGATGCTCAATGCTCAATTTGATTAAATATCCAAGTAGGCATGCATACCGATGAATAAAAATAGTTTACTTTATCCAGGTTCTATTATAAGAGTGGGATTCATGCTATTTTTCTCAACAACAGGAACTCCTCTGAAGGACTGGTGCTCTAAAAGCCCAAAAGAATATTTTTGGAAATTGTGAACAGTTATCAATTTATTTATCTTTTTTAATTGCCGAGTATTGAGAGAATGAAAGATATTGCAACTCCAAGACAGTAAATTTAGTCACAAAAATATTTTCTTATATGTTGCAGTTAACATGTTCAGCAGATAACCATGAACCTGACATTATGAACTGAAGATCAGAAAATTTGTCTCCGATACTATCAAGAATACATACTTGCTCAGTTTGGTACAACGAATACTTTTTATTTAAAAAATGGCATTTAACTGATATCATTCATGGTACAAGAAATACATGCGTGCTAAGTTTGTTTTAATCAATAATTAATTTTTATTTTTTGAAAACTGTATCGCACTGATATCATTCACGGTATAAAAAATGCATGCCAAGTTTGGTTTTAATCTACAATATTTGAAAAATGGTACTGAACTGATACCATTCATGGTATTCTTTAGATATATCCACAAAAGGTGTTTGATAAAATTCCACTGATACTTGTTTGCATCATCATGCTGACAAGAAATCACAGATAATAGCTCAAGTCCAGATTTTTAACCTTGAAAATGAGCCCTGAAAAACAATAAACAAAAAATCTGGTTGAATTCATTTGTATATGTACAACTTAATCCATGAAAAGAAAAAATGCAAGCTGTTACATCTAACTTGATCCCAAACATTAGTAACTCTGGTTTTCAAACTTCTTCTCGATAGTACAGACATCATGGTGATCAGATCTGCACCATTTTTTATCAAGGACAAATTAAAATTTATTGCAAAGGTATTTTTGTGAAAACCCCATGTTAGTGTTGTAGTAATAAGATTTATACAAATGACTGTGATGATTCCTGATGTTAATACATCCATCTACTCCAGAGAAGAATCCTTAAGATTTTTAAGATGTCCAACAAGGCAGCCATTTTGGAGGTTTGATAGCATATATTTAGAAGTCACTCAGTGAAGTGTAAAAATGCAAACAGTGACTTTTGACCCCAAGGTAAAGCAGATTGGTTTTCTGACTTGGTTCACAATAGTATGGACATTATATTCATTTTGGACCAATAACTGCAAGACCTGTTTTAGTAAAACCCCATGTCAATGCCACAATTCCTTTAAGAGTAGTAGTGGGATGATTTTTGAGATGGCCATGATGGTTGCCATGTTGGAAGTAAGATCAGGATCTGCTACTTATTGATCCAGTGTTTTTATCAACAGCCTATCCTGATACAATCGTCTGTTCAGGAGATGTGCCATAAAATTTTCAAGATGTCTGTCAAGGCAGTGATTTTGGAGGTTGGACAGCTCATTTTAATATAAGACTAACAAGATATGACACAAATTATTTTTGTGAAATGTCAATACAATCATATGACTAGAAGAGCTCAAATCATGCCAAAATTACAACCCAATGTATGAAAATCTCTTATTTGCAAGCATCAATTTTCTAAATTCAATAAAGCCACCTCCTTTTTCCCTAAATAGAGGAAGAAATATCCCCAGCTTGCATTTCCAGAAAACTCTTCTTTACCCACATATATTAAAAATTCAAACACCAGTCTCTCATTTGTCAGTGGTTACCGAAAATCCACTGAATACTGAAGTAAACAGAGCTTTTAAATGTTCAAACATAGAATAATGGTCCTCTTATGCTGCATGTCTTTTCTGTCAGAATGAATAAGTTAACTTAGAATAAGAATATTGTTAACAGTATACAAGTATATTAGACCCAAGAATCTATTGCTTCTTGAGTACTTCTCCCCCACAACCTTTGTGAAGGTAAGTGGTTGAGAATTTAAACTATTATGGGAAAAGCATTTTTCTTCTTTCAGTCACCTGAACTTGACATCTGACCCCAAATCAATCTGCTTCTTTCTTACCCAAAGTTAAGTCATCCACAAACTCTGGTAGTGTACACAGTACAGGACAATTATTTATTACTCTAAGTGCAAGTCATCAACAAAGTTTGGTCCAAGTCTGTGATGCAGAACTAATATTATTGTGTGGAAACCTTTTCTTCTTCTTGTAGCCAGTGACGTTGACCTTTGAGCCCAATGTCAATAGGTTTCTTACTTACCCTATGTACAAGCCCCAATAAGTTTGGAAAAGGTAGGTGATATCAAGCTCAAGTTGTGTGGAAATAAAATAATGCAATAGATGGACAGCTGTTAATTGTCATAATATTATGCTCAATGCCTCTTTGCAGGCATATAAAGACAGTCTTTAAGCCTGTAATAAGCCTTACAAAAACTCCATTCGTTGGGTGAAAAGATTTTACTACATTCTTTACAAATGGATTTATCTCTTTAGAAAAGAATTTATCAACCTTAAACTCAAAGATTTTACACTATGAAAGCACATTTACTCGAAACTTTTAGAGGTTTCATTGTGTTTGGACCAACAAGTGAAAGAACAAGTTTGAATTAGTGACTAATTAATGTGAAATGAACCACTTTCTTCCAGTTTTTAAGGCAGTTGATAAAATACTGAACCAGATGGAGCACCGAATACCAACCAACTCAATGATTTACAAAGTAGAGCAGCAAAAATCATGTCTTCTGAAATTTATTTGTCATGGATAAATCAATGAACACTTATGTAATACTTGAACATTTTCTTATTCCACATCATTTGTAGAACAGTATTTAGCACATTTCGCAAAAGAACCACCAAACTTTGCAATTCTATTGAAACCATAAAGATACAATAAATGTATGCAAATTAAGGTCTGTGAGTACTTCTTTCTAGTTTACATTGTCTTGGGCATGTAGTCAGAGGCATGAGGGTTCAATGTGGACTTGACGATCATCTCATTATTGACATGCCCCTTGTGTGAGTATAGTGGGGAGGAGGAGGTGGGGGAGTTCATTCCATTCATTGTGCTTGTTGCCGGCATCAAGGCCATCACTTCTGACATCCGTGACTTTAGATCAGCTATCTCTTCATCCCTCTTCATAATGGCAGCTGAAAAAATGTCACACCAACAAGTTATGATGATACAAGTTGAACTAACAAGTACTAAAGTCTTTGAATGACCCAAATGACATACACACAGAAACTGCTGACATGTGGTTGTCACCATTTCAACCGACCAAAGAGCAAATAATGACATATCCCCACTGCCCATCATTAAATGAAGAATTAAAATAATTTTATCGCAACTGCCATTGACCTGTAATGAACTGACTTCATACCACTGTGCATAAACGTCAAAATCTGAATTGCAACCATCCCAAGATTTGAATTTTTGACCCTCCATTAAATGGAAAGCACTCCAAGCTATTCAGCTGGAGGTGTTTGTTTTTATGTGTGTATGTGTGTTTTTGTGAAAAAACTGCATATTTACTGTCACCAACCCTGAACTTAGACCTACTGCCCCCATCACCATCTCACTTCCTGCCACTGAATTGATTAGGAGCTGCTCCAGTCCAAGTTTGAAGATAACTTTTGAGTTGTACATAAATCATTAAATTATTTTGTAAATTGTTTTTCTATAAATACTTACATGATCACGTTCCAATTTAGAAAAAAAAAAAAATCTGCTAGCTCCCAAATCCAGCACTCCCCAAAAGATTAAAAACCATTTTTCCATCTATGTGTATCACATAGAAAATGGGAAATAACTCTTACAATTACCTTGCCTTGCCCTGCTAGGTAGTTACCCATATACTGGATGTTTTCTAGTTCAAGAGCTTGCAGAAACCAAAAGTAGGATGCTTGTATTTGCTGGGAAGTGTAGCAGAATTGATAGTAATGTGATTAAGTATTCTTCAAGAAACAATTTTTTAAAAAATATCCTTTCTCCTTCAAATATATTACCTGACAACATTAACATTTAGAGATTTAGAGAATAGATAAGCAGAGGAAGAAATGCACAAGTGGGAAATTGATAGTATTATTATTTGATAAGTATTCTTGAAGGAACAAAATTTTCTAATTATTGCTCCGTCAAATGCCTTATCTATATCACATTAACATTAGGAGAATAGGCAAGGAAGGAGGCAGAAATGCAAGAACATCCAACCTCTGTTACTGTCTTCCATTATGTGTCAATATGACTCTGTGTGTCTGCAGAAGAATTAACTTTAACTTTCTCCAAAAATAATGGCAGCAAAACCAGGAAAGTATAAATGTTAAATTGTGCAAGCTAATCTGTGAGGTTCTGATCATGGATGTTACCTAAAGACTCCTGTGCAAATCCAGTGCAGTGCCTGGTAACTATTATGCCAGCCACCAGATGCCTGACAAGGCTCAACTCCTGCCATTGTGATGCCATACTGTGTAGAGAGAATCCAGAGAATACAGACCAAGTTTGCCAATCAACTAACTAAATGTTGTCTTGAATGGAAATAGGTTTTGAATACCTCACATGATGAAGGCACTTATATCTTATCAACAAAGAGCTTCATGAAGCATACATGATCCTGAGAGCTCAGAATAAGCTGATCAAATAACCCTTGAGACCAGTGCTTCAGAGGTTATGATGGTCTTTCATGTCTTGACAGATGCCACATTCTCCATGTGATTTGGAAAGTACCCCAGTGGACAAACTGGATCACACAGCTTTGCCTCTCACCAAGGAATGATCAAAGAGAGAGGGAAAGTGATTATTTTCTGATTGCCTTTGGATGCAAGCCTGTTCTTGGAGGAAAAAAAAAAGGGTACATCCACACAGCTGGAATGGAACTGGGGATAACTTGGGTCCACTTATAAGACAATCAGCTTGCTCACTCTGCATGCTTCACTCCCATGATGTCTGAAGTTGTCATGAAGTTATTGCCTTTGACAGTTATATGAGCTAACTTCTCCTCAAGAGGACAAGGAAGAAGTTAAACTACTGGGGAATCAAAAGTTTGGAGGGAAGTGAAGTCATCCCAACACCAGTTGATGAAAACAATGCCACTTTCCCTTGCAGGTTTTCAAATTGGAGGGCCCTCGAAGCATCGATATCCTTATCAAAGTGCTTAACTTTTTCATGCTGACTCCCCAATGACAAAAGCCAGGCATGAAAAAGAAGCTCATCCAGGCACAGAATACTGGCAGCTGTTAGTACCATTTTATTAAGTCTTTGGTATGACTCAGCTGGGGATCGAACCCACGACCTCCCGCATCCGAGGTGGATGCTCTAACCACTAGGCCACTGGAGCGGTCAACATTCATTTACGAGAAGCAAAGATAAGATTGCAAGGTGGTCACTGGGGTGGCCATATTGCTCGAGCAGCACCAATTCGAGTTAGGACAAACTAGTTATAAGAAATCTTCTGGTAAAAACCTAATGATGATATGACTTTCCATTTTGGAGAAACCATAACAAAGTTGTCAAGATTGGATTTAAAATCAGCAACATTTCATTTAGGACCAACTAAACATGACAAGAATTCATCTAATGAAAACTGTTTGTTGATATGGCCTAAAGAGTAGCAATAATAAGATTTTCAAATATTTTTTTTAAAAAGCACAGTGGTGGCCATATTGGATATTCTCCATTTTCGCTCAGGACCAAAATGACCTTGTGGTAAATGTGTGTGTAAAGTTTCATGACAATCCTCCAAGTAGCTTAGAAGGAGTAGTGAAAACAACTTGTGCTAATGGATGGACAGACAAAGAGCAACTGACGGACAACAGGTCAGCCCATAAACTCTTCTGGTCTATGACTGGAAGAGAAAATAAATGAGAGAGACCCTTCTTGACACCATATGTCTTTAACCTGTTGCCTGTACAAATAGTGGGCAGTCATGCTTAATGCTCATGGACAACTGTCACCACAGGGCAGTTTACATAGTTGATTGTCACAGATGCTATTAAAAGGTAAAGGCAATCAAAGATAAACAAGCACCATCACACAAAATAACTGCCTGATAATATCTAGATTTTGCGTTAAGAGTTCTTTAAGCACTCTTGTAGGTGAGACCATTATGCAATATGAGTACAATGATATACAGATTTACTGGTATACTGCAATACAAAATACCCGATACTGTATACTGTGATACAAATATAGTAATAGTATGGTTTTTTTCACCTATATTAGACTGTCTGAAACATCTGTACACAGCTTAGTGTCATTATCAACATGGCAGCTTCTCAAGTATGAGCTTGTGCAGAATCCATGGGCACCAATACAACTTACAAAACTCACTGTATGTAGTATGTGCATACCAAAATCAAGCATGCAGACAGTACAACAAACCTCTCAACTCAATTATGCCATCATCATCCATCAGTAATGTTCATCAATACTGAGCAACAGGGTGACAAAACCCCTAGCACAACAGTCAAAGGTTCCAGTAAAAACATAACCAATGTTTCAGGTAAGCAATCAATGATCGCAATTATGCTAGGTGCACGACTAAATACAAATCCTGATTAGCAAGGCCAATGCCAGTTTCATCATTCACTCTCTGCGTCTGAAGTGTTGTGGCAAACAAAGGGATTCTTAAACATGGCATCAGGACATAAAATCATGCTTGTCCATAGCATCTGAAGTTGTATTAACAACCAACAGTTGGACCAGAGCAACAGTAATGTGTTACAAAAACTGCATGTTTTATTTCTCTTGATTGGTTACAAACATTGGTTCTACCTGAGAGTCACAAAGGTGTAAATATTGCTGCAATGCTATAGTATGGGAAATTCCATCCAAATCTTCCACTGGTAACAGACAATGTTTCAAACATAGCTGTAGCAGCATCAGAAGCAGGATGTGACCCACACATTGGCTACTATGATTAAACCTTAGATTTAATAACCCTGAAAGACCTGAAAATTGATGCTTGTTATAGACTTATTGGGAGGATCAGAAGAATTGTTAGCTTTTTTTTATCAGAGTGCATTTACTGCAAGAACATTCAAAGACAAAATTGAGCTCCTACACTTATCAAAACACAAACTAATTCAAGATGTTTGTACTTGATGAAACTCAGCAGCTGACATGATTGAAAGGTTTCTGGAGCTACAACAGGCTGTATATGCTGATCTAATCAGCAATAAGGAGCGCAATGTGATCAAAGATGTAAGTACCTTGTCAGAAACTGACATTAGCAATGCTAACGAAGTACTGGCATGGTTTAAGCTACTGCAAGATAATTACAGTGTTATGCAAAGAAGAAGCAGCCACCATATTGATTCTTCCACTATTAATGACACTTATTGTCCAAACATGATTCAACACTGTTGGAAGACTTTAAAGCAACTGTTGTGAGTGATATTTCAACCAAATATGCAGGAAACAAGGATTTCCTCTAGACGGCAAGTGCTCTTGATCCCAGGTTCAAAAATGTTATCTTTCTGACAGACAATAATGGATCTGAAGTCTTCAACCACTTGGCTCTGGCTGCATACACTTCTTATGAATAATAATAATAATAATAATGAGGACTTTGTATAGCGCCTAATCTTTAGAAGCTCTAAGCGCTTTACAACATTTGACAAAACTTAAAAAACATATATAATGATATGATTACAAAATTAAAAACAAACACCACGAAAGTAGAAACAGAAAATATGCTGTAAATATTTAAGGCAAGGATACATTATTAGGTCTTTAAGTCTGTTCTTGCAGTTGAAATAGGTGAGTTTTAAGAGCGCTCTTGAATGAGATCGCTGTGTCTTTGTGTCTAAGTGCAGTGGGCAATTCGTTCCACGTTGCTGGGCCCCGGTATGCAAAAGAGCGTTGTCCATATGATTTCATCTTCATAGTGGGAATGATGAGAATACGAGTGTCAGAAGAGGAGCGTAAGCATCTTGCAGGTGTGTACACATGGGTGAGGTCAGATAGGTACGTTGGACTGGAGCCCGTCAGTGAAACGTAGCACAGAGAACAAATTTTGTGCTTAATTCTGGATCGAATGGATAGCCAGTGTAGGGTACAGAGCAGGGGAGAGGCGTGCTCTGATCGTGGTACTCTAAGGATGATCCGAGCAGCTGTATTTTGAACTTTTGAAGTTTCTGAAGTAGATATTGAGACGAACCAGACAGAATTGAGTTACAATAGTCCAGTCTTGAAAGTACTAAGGAACACACAAGTGTTTTAGTGGCATCAACTGATAGATACTTGCGAATGGAGCTGATGCGTCTCAGCTCAAGATATGCAGCCTTGCATATATTCATGACATGTTGGTGCAATGAGAGAGTACTGTCGAGAGTAACACCTAGGTTTCGTACTGACTGTGTGACTTTAATGTTGGTGTTGCTGATATTTATTGTCTGCGGTAAAGGATGTGAATGAGAAAGTCTTTGTGTTGTAATCAGAATGGCTTTAGTTTTATCATCATTCATCTGCAGCTTGTTACATGTCATCCATGATTTCACATCGGAAATGCACCTCTCTACGCCTTGGATGGTAGCTTCAACTTCAGCTGGATGGCTAGATTTGTATATTTGGGTGTCATCAGCATACAATTGGTGAGACAACCCATATAAGCTAAAAAGGAATGCCATCGTCACTCAACTGCTGTTTCACCTTTTCTGTTTATTACCAGCCTTGTCAGCAGAGGATATCAGCACAACTGCAGCTCATCAAATAAAAAAGAATTCATACAAACGGGGATGCCTTTGTACCCATTAGCTAATGTTGACTCTGTTTCAGCCTTATCCATTTCTGCATTGCTCTAACAAACAAGTTTTTTGCCATCAAAGACAACTAATGCTGATCTTGTTTCCATTTTTGGATATATATATATATATATATATATATATATATATATATATATATATATATAAATATATGTATATGAAAGTGGAGAAAAATATTAAAAATTTTCTTGAAAAACTAAATGAGTTATAAGGATGAAGAATCCATTCTTCTTGTGCAAAATCCATTACAATGGTGGTGAGATCATCAACATCCTGTATTGTCCTGTTATGCAAAAGAGTTGCTCTGCATACCAGTAACACCTGTCTCTCCTGAAAGGGTCTTTAGAGCTTCAGGATATGCTTTTTTGAGCCAAAAAGAAGCAAGCAATGCTGAGAATGTTGATATGCTACTGTTCTCAAGAAAAACATGATGATACTTTAATGTCTCCTTTGTGAACACAATAAACTCTGGACTTTGATAGATTTAGTTAAGAGGGGCAGAATGCATAAACAAGTTTTTCTTGAAAAACATTCATTTTGCTGATCTTTGTTTCAAACACAGCTAGATAAAATGGTCATGCTAGAGACAAGCTCCAATTATGTCCAGTTGTAAAAGACTTTGTTTCATATAGTCACATTATACATTTTATGCACCCTTTTTGGAGAAATTAGTTTGGTAATGTTGCAAAGTTACATTATGAAAACATCGGTTTTCATCAAAAATCAAATTGTATTAGTAGTTTAAGTTTGCTAGTTGCAACAAATACTCTTTCTAGTCAGCAAAATTTGATTCTTCTCTGATTTTATTTCAGCTGCCTGTCCAAGTAATTAGTCTCTCATGTTGGCATCATTAATTTACTACATAATTCAATTTTCTAATCAAAGGAAGATATTTGACAATGTGAAAATTTATCATTACATGTATTTTTGCTCTTTTCTTGTCCCTTGTCCTGATTGTAGTGCAAGATATGAATCCTTTAATTATTTTAAGACATGATTTGCAGACAAATCAACTTTTCTAATCATGCAAATTAATTTTGTAAATTTTTTTCTGAGTATTTTTGTTAACTGTTGGTAGAAATTTCACTTATGTTGATGTGTTTATCATGTTCTATTATTATGTTCAGTGGGTGTTTTGGTTAACAAAAAGCACGATTTTATTTTCTAGTTCAGATTTTATTACATGCAACGAAATTACCATTTTTTCACTACAAATCAGGCAAAATTAATAACTGAATAATGAATGCTGTCAATGATCAATACATACTGACATCACAATACCCACCCCTATTAAGCATGTCTGCATAGTACACATAACACAACAAACCAGTTCCTTTAAAGTTTAGTAAATCAAACAGATACAAGTTGAAGACACAAATTTTATTACACTCTGTTGCATTGAATGAGCATGTTTAAGCCATCTTTTTTAAAGATTACTGGCTGGTTTTTAACAAGTAGCAAGGCTTCGTTGAATATGGATTTTACTCCATATTAAAATAAAAAACTTGATTATTCTCGTGGTTGGAACTGTATGGAATTGTGTTTATTTTTTTAAGGCAAAATATCAAACACAGCTATAATTCGGGGAAGGATGAGCCATCTGCAAGCAGCAAATCAGGTCAAAACTAAATTTCAGAAGTCCCAAGTCTGAGTTTTACTTTCTTAAGTGTTCCAGCAAGGGGGAGCATTTTATTCTTGGTACAAACACCATATCAACATTAGTCATTTTGGAGAGTAGGACATTTCTCAACATAGTAACACCACCCAGAATCAGGACAATGCACAATCCTCAACAGACAAAGTCACAACAGCTGAAGTGTTTTTCTGCTATTTTGTTGCAGCTCAGCAATTCTGGTTCATTTTTCAGACACAATATCCAGATACAGATATCAGCTGCAGATCTGGCTGTTAGGTTTGGAGCACTTCATGAGGACAAACAAGCTTCTCTGCAAAAGCTCTCTGCCTTAGGAACTAACACAGTCTGACCATGAATCAACTTGCCTTAGCCAATTCTGGGCAGAAAAGGCTGTTTTGTCATCTGCCTTCAGGAAAACCGAGATTTTATATTTAAATAATGCAGCCATTGCATGACTGATGCTCCCTCACAGCAATACAAGACAATTTTCAATGCTAAGAAAAATGTAACAAGCTCTTTGGGGAAATCTGAACAGCAGTGTGAGCTTTACCATGTGAAAGATGAACACTAATGAAACTTGCAACACCTTCAAACCCTGCAATGAACTATTGAGAAAAGCAAAGTCTGCATCTAGTTATGACTTTTATTAAACTGTCTAATGAATTAAAAAGACAGAAATTTGTTGTATTTTTTATTTAATGTCTGGATGGTTGTGACCATTTGCACGTGTGCATGTGTGTTTGTGTGTGGTAATGATATATGACATTGCTAAATCTACCAACTATTGTTTTTTCTGAAAGTATTTTTGCTTATTCAGATTTGAATTTCCAGTCATTTTCTTTTATCAATACATTACTTATTCTCAATTTCTGGGTTCACATGTACACACCACAAAACATTTTTGAGTCCCCCCCCCCACTGTCTGGAAGGTTGTGGGTATGAAATATATCTTTTACAATGTTCACCAATTAGATCAGATCCCAAGGTCTCAAACTTTCATAGCCATACAAAAATCTTCTGAAATATGGTCTCTACAGTGTTCACAAACTCAACCAGTCATACGCAAGAACACCTAATAAATATGAATAAATATCATTCAAAATTAAATTCATCTAAGATATTGCTGATATAAACTTGTGTAGCAAGTCTGATTGAAATCTGTTCAGAATTCTCACTCATAAACTCAATTCATCTGAAATCTTGACGATACAAGCTTGCATACCAAATCTGGTCAAAATCAGATCAGAAATATGGCTTTTAGAGTGTTCATATGCTCAGCTGGATGCCAGATCACCTCATTAACATGCATGAATGTTGCTCACGATTGAACTCGTACATGATCTTAATGATAAAAACTAGAATACTAAATCTCATCAAAATCTGATCAGAAATGAAGTCTCTAAAGTGCTCACTTGTAAGTGTTGATGAATGGAGGAACAACACGTCATGGATGACAGACACAGGACCCTACCATAAAAATTACAATGTTGTCTCCAGTGACCCTTAACATTCGCCTGTTGGCCACAGAATTAATAGAGAACTGTAGTCTACTTATAGAGTTTGATGAACCTTATGCCAAGGAAACTTGATTTATCATTAAAAAAGGAAAATCACAGTATTAGTGCCAGTGACATAGACCATAGCCTTAGCAGCTCCAAAACCAATATTTTTCTGCCTCACCTGTGCAAGACATCAGACTTAGATGAAAAATGACCCCAACAAACAAACTAAGTTATGCTATAGAAATCACATCAACAATGGATGGATAAATAGAAGGACATTCAGAGAGATGAAAATTGCTGCCACTACTTCCTTCTGCACCTTCGTTTAGGGTTATAAAATGTTACAGACAACAGATCACTAAAAAGTGTACACAATGATCACTATGTCTTGCATTTTGCAGAATTTCTTACATGGAAGCTAAAATGTGGACTGCCCATTGCTTATTTGTGTTTCATAAGCTCCAATTTGTCCCTAATTAGGAATCCAAGTTCCAAATATACTTTTCACGTATCCCTAGCTGCCAAACTGAACACAGGAATAAAACTTTGGAATAAATCAATCTGAGCACTTCTCAAGTCCTTCATTTCTATATTTACTGGGTTTTCCTTAAAACAACATGTATTTATATCTTAATAAGAAAGAATATGTTTGCAGGAGGTAAAATGTTCTTACCTTGAAAAATTTCTATCTGTCTTTTGGCTTCACCAAGAGCTGAGAAGAGGTCTAGTTTAAGGCGGGTCTCAGCACTAAGGTTGTTTTCTAAATGTGCATTTTTGTCCTGCATGGCAGAAAGTGCCGACATCAGCACTTCTGTCTCATTCTGGGCATCTTTAAATTGTCGCAGTGACTGAAAAAAATCAATGCAGGACATGAATTTTGGAATACATTCAAATGGCCCCAGTAAAAATGTCCTGAGTACCGCCTCTGGGAAATGTGACAAAAGACAGGAAGCTGTGAATGGTAAATCAGTTTCTACAACATTTGGCTTTAAAAACACAGCCAAACTGGTTGGACATTGAAAAGCAGCTTACTGCTAAATAAAGACTTCTTAATTTAAGCCAATTCATCCAATATGGTAGATTTCTGTCTGGTTTTATTTTGATGACTGATGGAATTCTATCGTATCACAGAAAATCATAAATATACATATGAATTAATATCTGACTTGACCAATGGTAGTTGTGGTTGGGTGGGAGCAGAAGAATCTAACAGAAATGTTACTAACACCACAATAACCACTTGGGGCCCCGAGTGGCCGAGTGGTCTAAAGCGCTCACCATTATCTGCGTGGGTTCGAGTCTCAGGCTCGGCCAATGTGGGTACGTGAGAAAGCTTGCCAGTAGCTTCTTGTGGGTTGGTGGTTCTTTCCGGGGTTTTCCTGGGTTCTTACTCCACCATTTATACTGGCCGCCATGTATAGCCTATCTTGTGCTGAAATATGGCATTAAACCCTATAACAACAACAACAAAAACCACTTACTCAGAAAAAAAATGTTGTCAATGTATCACTGCTACTAGACTATGCTTAAAACATCTTGAAATGAAAATGAAATAATGCTACAAAAAGTGTGCAAATAAAGGCAAAGACAGTAACCACTGCAATAAAACAAAAATAATTCTTTGGGGCATCTAATTAAAATGCTTAAAAATGTTGTTTTTTTTTTTAAATCACTCACCTGAACTTCTCTTTCTAGCTGTCTAAACTGATCTTCTCTTTGCTGAAGGTCTCTTTTCAGCATTTTCATATCATTTTCAATATCTCTTCTTCTGTTTTTACAGCTCTCTGAACATTCTCCTCTATAATTGAAAAGTACATGTAAGCAAAACAAAAGTCCAAAACATAAAAGAAAACAAACTCTAGCTTAAAAAGTTCAAAATTAAAACACTAGAACATTTCCAATTTATTATTTATAAATAAATTTTCAAATTACAATCTGACATTATTTTAGGACAAAGTATTGTTCAGGATGACTGTCACAAACTTCTTCAATTCAGTCTTAACATGATCTAGCAAACAGATATGCTTACAGTAAATTTTTGTACTCAAATAATCAACATGTCTAAGCCTACTGGGCAAGGACAAGAAGGACAGGTGGTTATCTGGGATGGACATTTATCCTATGCATGGGTAATCTTGTATGGTCAGTTATTTTGTAATGTGAATAAAAATGGAAAATATGTCTGGACAATACAGGTGCCACTGCCAATATGGTACAGTAAAAATAAAACTGAAAGGCCAGGGCCTGCATTCTAGGCTCACAATCAAGCATTGCTTTATAGCACAAGACCTTGAGCCAAGGTCAAAAGGTCAAGTAAGCATGCTAATGAACGGTCTTAGCTTTATAACGATTCAATGCAGGCATAAGAAAATTCCTTGATGTTTTGGAAATATCAGCAAATGTAACAACTTTTGCCAAAATCTTAATGCTAATTTTCTAAGACTGTGACTTTGATCCAAAGGTTAAAGAGGTAAATATGCATTTCAAAGGATGAATTATCATTAGCTTTATAATGATTCATCCAAAGTATGAATTAAAAAAACAAGGTGGCTTTAGGAAATTAAAGCAAATGAAAAACCTTGAACCCAAACCTTTATACAAATTTTCTATGTGACCTCAAATTCAAGATCACAAGTGGAGCAAGTGTCTCATAAAATTAACTTAACATTAAAACATTATCAAACTGTTTCAATTCATTTGTTAATTAAAAAGTTGCCAAGCATATGATACAGGATTGATGGACATGGCAAATACTATGTCTTCTCAAAAGAAAAAGTTGGGGCATATAAAAAACAACTTATAGTTACCTAACAGCAGCTGCCATAGCAACAGCTCTTGCTGCAGCTACTTCCTCTGCCTTCTTTGCCTTCCTCTCAGTGGCCAATTGTTGTTCTATTATGTTCCTGTTTTTACGTTCCTCCTGAAGTTTCTTCTCTAGAATGGATAAATTCTGTTTGTCTTGCTGCCGACTAGTGACCAAGTTGTGAAGTCTAAAACAAAGAATACAGCATTTTTCTGTCACAGTTACATAACTAGATCATTTAAAGAAAACTAAAATTATTCTACACTGTAAATATGGATGCTATAAATCACTTTTGAGAATCCATGACATCTCTGTATCTAGTTACTATTATGTACTATACAGAATGTCTGCTTTTGTTTAGTCAAAACTTGTGCAACTCAAATAATGTGATCATTACATTATGAAAAAAAATCAATATAACAATCTTGTTCAGAGATGCCAATCCCTACCTATGTGAAATAGGAATGCCAGGTTTAAAAAAAGAGTAATGTAAATGGCACATTATATGCCAACCCCTACCGATGTGAGACAGGAATGCCAGGTTTAAAAAAGAATACTGTAAATGGCACATTATATGCCAATTCCTACCGATGTGAAATAAGAATGCCAGGTTTGAAGAGCACTGTAAATGGCACATTATCCATTTGCTCCATTTTCCCACTGCTGCTGAATAACCTCCTTATCGGTTACGATGTTGTTTATTCGAGTCTTTTCAACATAAAATTGTTTTATTCGAGTCTTTTCTACCTAAAATTGTTCGGCAAGTCCCCCCTCCCCACCTCACTCGATGTCGTCGAGTAGAATAACCGACTTTTTCTAAAATAATCTTCTCCGTTTACATGATGACATGTTAATGTTTGGTAATGATTTATTCGGATGTTGCTAATTGTATGCGATTTAATTATACAGATGAAGCTTTTGTAGAGCAGACGAAATACCTTCTTCGTAAAGGAAGCGATAAATGTGTTGTCACGTGATTTTTCAGTCTTTGTCTGGTACCCTATTTAGTTCAAGGTTAATTTCTCTGTGCATGTGTGTGTCCGCACGAAATGTTTTTAGCCTATACTGACCTTGTTATGATCTTGACAATTATGTCCGGTTGTAATCATCAATGTTGCCAACTACAAGACAGATGAAACAATTTTTCTGCATTTAAACATACTGCCATGTGTTTTTAAAGGCAGCGATCTTGTCACGTGATTCATTAGTCGCAGTCTGGTACCCTATTGTTTTTACATTTCTTTACACTAAGTGACAGAAGCCAAAACGGCTTCGATATGTACGCAGATTTGACCTGAACAATAGCACCTCGCGGTTATTAGGATTTGCAATCTTGACAATTATTGTCATTAGTAATAGCCATTAATCATGAAAGTTAACAAGCTCAACATGTAACTAAGGGAAGCCATAAAGGCTATCAAACCATTTAACCGCTGACTTGTGTATTGTACATCAATATTGCCACTTCTCAGCTGTTACTACTGTTCAATAATTGTAATCTTAACAATAATTTGAGTGACTAAATCGGACATATGATAACACAGCAGTATGGCTAATCCGATTACATGTATTTACCTTTTTGTATGGATTAAAATTTGAGTCTTTCTCGGCTTTATGGAATAAATGTGTCTTCTCGTGAGGCGCAAATGATATAATATTAACCTTAGTGGTACATGTACTTTAGTCAACACCTCTTTCATTAACGAAAACCTGACATCGGGAAAACAGAAATCGGATTACTTAACACGTTATGAATAAAATACTGGTTCTGGGCACATATTACGAAATAAAATGCGGCTGCTTGTGAAGGGTAAATTTTGCACTAATATGCTGGCCGCTGGTCAAGTTAGCGGGGTGCCCTTTCGTGACGGGTACTTTTGAAAACAAACTCGTTGGTACCGACAGATTCTGGCTGTAAGGAGCGGGTGGCCGCTGGTCAGGGGGGCCGTTCAAGAGGGGGACCACTGTACTCTATATACACACTAAGACTGTATGGTGTATGATTACTGACCAATGGATTCTAATGACCTCGACCTATGGTCAAGGTAAGCAGTCTTGAACAAAACTTTATGAACAGAAATCATTTTCTTATTAGATTTGCAATGGCCAAGAGATCTGACCTTCAGGTCCCAGAATCTGTAGGTTTAATATCTGAAGTGTAAGTCATTCAAAGTTTTATCATGAACTAACTCTACAACAAAAGTTTTCTGAAAAAAAATTCCATTTTTCTTTTTGAGCAAAAATGTTCTTGCCCATTTACATATTTTTAAACTCCAAGATTAACAGGCCTCTTCCATACCTCAAGTGCAAGCAAGCTCCCCACAATCAAAAAAAGGTATCATGCCAAAAAAAATTTCTTCTTTCACTCAGTAACCTTAACTTTAGACCTTATGACCCCAAATCGATCAGCTTCTTCCTAACCCCAAGAGCAAGCCATCCTCAAAGTTTGGGCAATGTATGTGATTAAAATCAAGATCTATTTATAATAGGTTTATGTTCTAGTGGCCCCTTAAGAATTTCCAGTCCACTTACTTTTAGTAACCCATCAAATAAAGTGATGCATATCATGTTAAGGAGAGTTATTGTTAAAAACATTAAATGCTGAATGATGTTTTAACTTCCATAAACATGAAAGCTGTAATTTGATTGCTGAATCAAAAGGTTAACAAAGTATGACCTCATACCAGTGCCTGTCAAATTCATGTTATGCCTGAAATCTTGATTTTAATCCGATTGGGTATGTTATACAGAACAAATACTGTTGTGTGGCACCATCTTTCTCCTTTCAGTAATACTGCCCTGACCTTCAACCTTAAGAGCTGAAGTCAATAGACTTTCTTCTTTACCTAATGTTCAAGTCATCCACAAAGTTTTGTAACAGTAGCAGCATTGTACATAGTATTCCAAGAGCAGGGAACACTTGTGTCCCATACCCTTCAAAATCTGGGGGACAAACAACACGTTCAAAGGACAAAGGATAATGATGGTATATAAATGCACTAACACTGCTTTAAAAATAAGATAATCTTATTTGCTTCAACAGTTTTGCCACCTTAACTTTGTGGTCTGCACTGTTCTATCACATTTTCCTAACACTTACATTACTGCAATAACAGTTTTATCATATGCTTAAGCAACTCATGAAAATATTAACATGTTTTAATATCTGGTTAACCTGAAATAATTGCATCATGGAATTTTCCAGGTCTTGCTCTCATTTAAATTTTAGTGTACACATATTGTCTACCAGTATAAATTATGATAAATACCTGTTTGTTCTGAATTACTTTTCATTCCACACTAACAAATATCACCAATTAAATAAATAAATAAATCATATATTTTCATATTTTACCCTTTTTGTGATTAATTCAACCTAAAAATAAATTAAATCTTCCTGACCATGGGGATGACTTTAACCCTGAAAATATGTTACACCAAATGCATCAAAAACTTTACATTAAAACATGGCCAACTAACACAAACCTTGCATGTTTTCACTGCCTGATGGATTGTTTTAAAATAGATACTCACTGCCATCTTAGTTTCATAAACTTTGCAACTTTGGTCATTACTAGTGCCAACAGAGACATAGATGGACATCCACTAATGAAAAGTTGCAGGCATATTATTCCACTTTTTTCTGATGACAACAGGTGGGGATGGTCACTCAAGATTTGGGGGGCATATGACAAAAATATTTATTTTGCTCAGTGTTCAACACTGCAGTAGATGGTGAAGAACTAAAGTTATTGTCTGAAAATCATTTACCTTCTTTCTGTCACATTTACCTTGACCTTTGATTTTTTTAAACCGTGTTACGAATATGTAATTAAATTGCTTGTGTGTTAGTTTTAAATTCTTTTATTATTTTATTTTTGTTTCTTTACATTTTATTATAATAATTTTCATGGAATTTGCTTATTTTCGAAAAATCACTTCTCTGTTTTGACCTGTTTGAATGTAAAAGGTATTACATTCTCAGTATTTTTAGCTCACCTTGGTTGAGATGTTTTGTAAACACTAAGCGAAAATGATTGGCTATTACCAAGGTCATGTTCAACCCACGTGTTAGCTGAGTTGTAAACAGTCTTTTTTTACAAATTTATTCTAGTGTGGGAATCTGACTCTTAGATAGGGCTATTCTAGCGTACATGTAAAATAGCACTTTTTTTTTTTACTGCACTGTTCAAATTAGTGATCACATAGCCCGTCACGTGAGCCACCGTGTGATCTAAAATCGCAGCTTAAAACAGCCATTTGTTAGTAGATCTATCCAGTCATATCTTACACTCTGAGCGTACAAGGTGTTTCTATTGTTGATGTGGGCTTGTTCTGAAGTTTATCTATTTTTGGGGATTTAATAATTTAAATTCTCTAGAAAACAACACAAGTGCTTTTCTTTATGAAAATTCTGGGAAAAAGACATTCAGTGGAAATTTATTCTGGAATTCTAAACAGAACATTATAAATTGTTATTCAACGAGGATCTGTTGCCATCAGTACAACGACCTCATCTGACATCATTGCCTTCCATACTGGAACTTCACAGAGATTCAAACCTGGATTCAATTAGAACTGTTTAGTGATAAGACTTATATTTTTCAATTCTAGGATTAAATTTTGGATTATATTCACTAACCGTAAGTCCTATTTCATATTTTTACCTTGTTTGCGAGGGAAATAAATTATTTTGTTAAAATTTACAAAGCTTGTTGACTTCACTCTTTTCTTTTGTTACATTTGTACGAGCCTACACGTAACACCTGAAATAGATTGAGTTTTTCCTTGTAAGTCAGTAGTCAGTATTCAACTACTTCTCTGAAAGCAGCAATTAGGTGTGATTTTACACCAGAATTACAATAAAAAATTCAAACTGTAATGGTTGGCATCTCTGCTTGTTACTGAAGAATATCATAATGCCAGGAACTACATGAAAGACACATAAAATGACATGGTTGCAACTTGTGTCTCATGATAAATAAAGAAGAAAACAAAAATTATTTTACAATCTTAATAATCATTATAACAGTCCAGTCGGAAAATGATACAACATAAAGTCAATAAAATGTATATGAGACCTGGAAAATCTCTAGTGATTTACAACCTGCCTTAAATCAGCTGCACAAGCTTTTATTACTGAAAACAGCTCACTCACTGATGTTCACTTTTCTATATGCATTTGGTAAGAGAAGTCCTTAACCTGTGCAAATTTGATGAATTTTAAGTATCTGAACGTGCATTATTTTATTGACAATTAGTGCCAGGGTACTTTTTCACAAATTGTTTATGTAAAGACACTACCTGAAGGCACTGAACTATACATTTTTAAGGTAATTTGAACTGACTGAACCCTTTGCGATGCAAGTACTTGAATGTACATTTTCTTAAGTATATCAGAATCTAAATTAAAAGAAAATTATTTAGAAATTTTGCAAATTCTATGCACTACATGCAAAAATATCCCAATTTCTTAGCAAATTCTGGCAATCCTACACAGCACAGGCTATTTACGAGAGCCTGCCTGCAGTCTACCTGAACAGTGCAAAAATGTTACTCTTAGTGAGTCAAGAAACTTAATTTTGAAAAATGCCACTCACTTGTTTTGGAGATTATCATTATCCTGTTGAAGCTGATAAATTTCTGACCTCATGGACTTTTCATTTACTACAAAGCCAGTTAGCTGAGATCGTAATTCCTGCTCAGAGTTTCGGCTTAACTGTAAATCTGCTTTTAATTTCTTCACATCTGACTCTAGCCTGAAACAGAAAAAAAGACCAAATTAACTTAATTCTTTTATCCTTGAACATCAATCCTTTACATTAATTGTGAACTTTCCATTGAGGAATTACTGAAGAAGTCTTTTCCTCTCTTACGAACTGAGATATGGAACTTGGAAATGCTGCAGACACAACACATAAATTAAATGTTATGTTAATTATCATACATCCCAAATTAAAAATCCATGTTTGGTGATACACTTATCCCCTACTTTTAACAAGAGTGTAATCAACAATTACAAAGAATATCTCTACTTTCACTGGTTTCCATTAGCTACTGTAAACATTATCAACTTTCACCAGTCTCCAGTAGCCATTGTAAACATTATCAACTTTCATCAGTCTCCAGTAGCCATTGTAAACATTATAAATTTTCACTAGTCTCCAGTAGTCATTGTAAACATTATCAACTTTCACAAGTCTCCAGTAGCCATTGTAAACATTATCAACTTTCACCAGTCTCCAGTAGCCATTGTAAACATTGTAAATTTTCACTAGTCTCCTGTAGTCTTTGTAAACATTATCAACTTTCATTAGCCTCCACTAGCCATAGTAAATATGATACAGAAAATAAATTCAGACTAAAGATCTATTTGCATCTTCACATTAAAAATTTCAATCAGGTTAAAATTTAAAATTTTAATTTTTAATCAGTACTACATACATGTAGCCAGTATTGTGCAGACATAGTGTGAAACCACCTACTTTACCTACCTACTCACCCATCTACCTGAAGTAACAGGGCACGACAAACATAAAAGAATACCAAAAAAAATTCTTTTCTATCAAACCAAATAGAGGTACAACAAAGACGTGATTAAAACAAAAGATTAAAAAGGTTTACTTTTTAACATTTTTAAAGAGTTGTTTTTAAAATCTGCTTGAAAAGCCATCACCATTGTCCACCCTTTGAAGCCAATGAACTGTGCAGGCTTTGAATAACTTTGGATTAACAGTTCTCAGTAAAAACATGCATAATTTAAGCCATCAATCATTACACTGCTCAGCCGTTACAGGTGAGGCTTCACATGAAGACCATGCAGAATGCAGTCCAAACACCCAATTCCTATGTTCATGCATAGGTACAATATACAGTTAACCTGATGAGGGCAAAATATAACTATATATAATGTATAGTCATTAATTATTCAACTGCACTGGTCTTAAAAAAGGGCTGTCTGAGTAACTTAGATGTATATAGACCTGGCAAGTATGGATATATGTAATCACAATGAGATAATATATTTAGTAATGTATAAAATGTAGGTAACTGTGACTTCCTTTTGTTTTAAGGGCTTAGTAATAAAAGAGACATAACCCAATTTTCAAGTCTCATGATTGAAAGATAAACTGCAACCAATAAATGAATTTTAACCCAAAATTTCAACAAAGTTACTGAAACATGAAATATATGTAACAGAGACCATTTTAACAAAAAGGATGTAGAACTTACCAAGATGCATCCACTAACTATATTTCTTGATTCAAGGTGGGATAGTACACACTTAATATGCCAAAAGCACAAGTGATTGTGAGCTACATGCTGAAATTTAACCAAAGCCAGTATATGATAGAAGACTGGTCACAATGAGCTACTTTTGCTGAAAGGTAATGGTAGTAACAGATATGCATATCATCACCAATTTCATGATTCTAGCATGAACAGTACCTGAGAAATAGACATAAAACACAAGTCAGTGAAATATAAAGCATAAGCCATAATAACCCACTACTGAAATGAGGGAAGAGTGTTCATAAAGATGCATCCAAGTTTGAAGATTCTATATATGATAGTATGTACATAGCATGCCAAAAACCTATGTAGTCACTAGCTAAAGGATTAAATTTAAAGCTAGTAAAATCTTAAACAAGGTCACAGTGACCTTATTTGATATGGGTGAAATACTAAGATTTAAATAAAAAGTACTAAGATTTAAATAATCATCTAGTTTAATGTGTAAAGACTGAACAGCACAAAACTCAAATAAACCAAAGTCAATGAAATGTGAAACATGGGTCCCCAATAAGTCATCAAGATGCATCCTATCACCAAGTTTCATGATTCCAGGTAGAGCCAATTTGTGCATTAAAAAGACCAGTGTATTCATGAGCTAAACTTTAATACAATGATGTAAAATGTGACATGCAGGTCACAATGACCTTCTTACATGTACACAGCTACAAACTTTAGTTCAATTCTGACTGCATTTATACAACAGGACTGGTTATTTAATTTATTGTTCTTTCTGATTAGGGGGAATTTTTTTCATTCATTAATTGATCACAAGATAAATTCTTTTTAAATAATATAACCCTTTGGAAACTTAAATGGTCTCTCCCTAATAAAGAATTGGCTTGAGTGCATGTTCTGCAGAAATAAAGACAGTGACCATTGTAAAACACGGTTATGAACATTTTAGCAACAGAAGACAATGTCAATCTTAGTGTGGGATAGGTGTATTTCTAACATGAAGCCATCTGACTTGGCTCTTTGTACTTTACACCTCAAATTATGGTCCCGTCATTAACAGTGGAAGTTTGATATTGTTCCTAATTAATTTAACTTCAGTGTATTGTTGAAATGAATAATAATGTTGAAAATTTTCAAATCTTAAATATTCAACAAATTTTAGGGCATTCTATATGGTTGTATCTGTGTGTCCTATTATTTGTTCGTTTTTGTAAGGAAAAATATAAAAACAACATTTTTATCATGATTAAAAAAACTAATTAGTTATGTAGAAATAATGAGACAATAACATAATCATACTATAGATCTAAGACATTTAATTATTTCAATGCAGTTTCCTGTTTGTGACCAATGGAGCGTCTGAATATTGAGACAATAAAAATAAAACATTCAAGCCAATTTCTTTCAATAGAATTTAGATGATTTCTGTATTTGGTATACTGCTTTGGGACTGATTCCTCGTCTCTCTATCAATCGATCAATAACATGATAGCTGTTACATTTACATTTCTCTAAAATGTCTTTATGCAAATAAAAGACCTATGAGCTACATATATTAAGTACAACACACCATTTCATTCATGTGATAGAAAGGCACCTTTACTAAGCTGAAAAATTGACATCTTTTATTTTAATACAGTGTTTACAATGGTCACTACCTTGATTTCTACTGAACATCTGCTGAAGCTGTCTTTATTAGGAAGAGACCATTTAAGTTTCTAAAGGGGGGATGCCTGAACACAACTGTCTTATTCTGATTTGTGGTATAAAAAGGGCACCATGCCATTCCTTGTTTCACTTGAAACAAACTTATATTGTGATGAATGAAATAATAAAAAATGCCACAATAAGAAACAATAATTTAGCCCCATAAAATTAAATGGCCAGTTTCTTACAATATATGTGCATTCAGAATTTAACTTGCTGATAGTTGTGTACATATATATTTAATCTCATAACTGGGCCATTACTGCTTAAGGACTAAACACATGGTCAGCATTTATGTGTAAATTCAGTGTTTTCTTTTTTGTTGTTTGCGTTTTTAAATAGAAGCTGCTGCTAGCTGGAACTTAACTGTCCCTTCTATAGTGGATTACTTTTCATGTTTAACAAGTAGGAAAAATTTACATTTTCAAGAGAAGCTCAACAAGGTGGGCCTCTTGTCAAGTCAGCACACAAGTTCTCTAAATGTACGAAAGAGACAAGATTTTTAAAATTAATTTCTATTGTCAAAATAAAGATCACTGATTAATGAAATGTTATTTGACTGTCAATCACTCATGACGTATCTGATCTTTGCCTGGTCCTTTTATTGTGTCTTAATGCCCAATGCAGCCATTTATCATCAATTTCACAATTCTTCAAATCTAACTCAAGTTTGGAAGGAATGAAATGACTTTTTAAAAAAGCCATATAACAATAAACTTTCTTTGAAATAATCAAGATGTTAGGTTTAAACGACATTCAAATATTCAGTTTACAATTAAGAGGTCAATGAAGTTGCTCGAAATTCTGTTCTTTTTCGGGAGTGCTCCAAAAATCGTGATGTGATATGTTTGACAAATTCCAGTAATGACCAATCTAATAACATTCACATGTGGTGCACAAATTGATTCGAGATGGGAAGAAGAGATGCAGACTTGGTTTTTTAAAAGCAGATCTGAGAAGAAAAAGTGTGCATTAGATAAAAATAAAACTCAGGTGAATATTGGTGATCAGCTGGGGTGATGGAATGCTTTGATGAGTGAACTTGGGATAAAGACAATTTGACATGGCGTGATATTATCTTCCTATGTTTACAACGGTGACCTCATCAAATTTTGTGTTCCAGCTTTTGACTGAAATCTGTTCATTCACAGATATCTCCAATCAACATTGGATTACTTTGTACACACATGAAAAATCGATGGGTTTCTCAGTTCGAGGGAAATATTATATGGCTCATAATATGAAGAAACACTGATTTACCATGTACCATTTTTTGCACTTAATGGTGGCATTGGGGCTTTAAGTTTTTATATAAAGGTAGTGTTACGAATATGTAATTAAATTACTTGTGTGTTAGTTTTAAATTCTTTTTTTTTATTTAATTTTGTTTCATTACATTTTATTGTAATGATAATTTTTATTGGATTTGAATCTCTTTTCTGAACATTGGCTTGACCTGATTAGATTATGAGATTTCTTCAGCACTATTTTTAGCTTACAGTTTTTGTAAACATTGAGCAAAAACGATTGGCTATTACCAAGGTCATCTACAACCTACGTGTTAACTCTAATGTGGGCAGTTTTATTTTTAAATTCATTTTAGTGTGAGAATTTGATTCTCAGATAGGACTATTCTAGCTACATGATAATTGTCATTTTTTTTTATTGCGCAGTTCAATGTTAAGAGACCACGTGACCCATCACATGGGAATGAAATGACGTTTTAGTTGGGTTTAATACTCATTCTCAAGAGCTTTCCAGTCAGTCGTATGTTTACACCTTGAAGGTACAAGGTGTTTCAATTGCTGATGTCAGATTGTTTTTGAAGTTCATCTATTTTTTGGAATTTAATAATTTATTCTCTAGAAGACTAAACAAGTGTACTTTTTATAAAAAGTTCTGGGACAAAGAAATTCAGTGGAAATTTATTCTGGAATTCTAAATGGAAACATTATAAACTGTGATTCAATCAAGGATCTGTTGCCATTTGTACAACACCTCATCTGATGTCATCACCTCCATATTGGAACGTCATCAAGATTCAAACCTGGATTCAATTAGAACTGTTTAGTGATAGAACTTATATTTTTTCAATTGTAGGATTAAATTTTGGATTATATTCACAAACCATAAGTCCTATTTCCAATTTTTACATTGTTTTCTTGGAAAATAAATTATTTTGTCAAAATATACAAAGCTTGTTTGCTTCACTCTTTTCTTTTGTTACTTTTCTACGAGCCTACACATAACAGTAGTGATTAACAGAATTACTCATTTCTACTTTAACATTGTCTGGTGGAATCAATCTTTTAGTTGTGTTTCAGTTATATTTGAGAGGATTTATTTATTTAAATTAAACACAGGAATTACAAAGTGCTCAATAATACTTTAGAACTAAATTGATATTTTGGTGTGATTTTGGTATTTAATGTAACTTTAACAATTTTTCAGTCTTACTGCTATGATGTCTGCAGTTTGGCAGTTTACAGTGATGTCTAGCACTGGGGCATGATGAGTGCCTAGTGAGGCAGCTGTTAGTATCATTTTTGTAATAAGTCTTTGGTATGACTCTCGCCGGAGTTTGAACCTGTGACCTCCCACATCCTAGGCGGATGCTCTAACCACTAGGCCGCCGGAGTGGTCATGCTATTTTGGGATTATTGTGAATTCATTTAGAGACATTTTGGATTATGTCATTGTGAGAAATCAAGACTGTTGACACATCAACAATATTCCATGCTATTAGTACATCATCATATTCATGATTGGAATTCATCTAGAACACCACTAAAATTCACTGGGAATACTCTACACTTTTTGACCTGTGATAGAACTTTTAGGACTATCTGGGATTGATTCACAATACTATAAGTTCTTTTTTAATTTCACTTTCTATTATAGGGAAAAAACATTCTTGTTGAATTGACTAAACCTGTTCATTTTTACTCTTTTCTATCACTTAGTTTAAGACCACTCAGTCATAACACTTAAGATGCATCACCTCAACAACTTTCATGAGTCCTTGTCTAACGGTATGTATATAGGGTTCTTAAAACCTATCGGGTTATGAGATGAATACAAAAAACGTAACCTAAGCAAGTAAAATGAGAATGACTTTCTGTTGAAGTAAGGGTGTAGTACTTATAGAGATACATTCAATCATCTAGTTTGATGATTCTAACATGAATAGAGCTTAAGAAATAAACGTAAAACAAAACTTAACCAAAGTCAGTGAAATATGAAAGATGGGTCACAATGACATTTCTGAGATGAGAGAAATACCCTTCAACATGCATCCTTCTCTGTGTTTCATGAATCCAGGTATAACAGTATTGGGTGTCCAAAACCTATTTAGCCATGAGCCAAAATACAACAACTTAAACTAAACCAATAAAATGTGAAACACAAGTCACAGTGCCACTTTTTTGTGCAATGAGTGTGGTACTAATAAAGATGCATATATTCATAGTTTTATGACTCTAGTATGACAAGAGCTTGAGAAATAAACTATAAACACAAAATTTAAATTAATTTATTGAAGGTCAATGACCTACTTTGTGAAATTGGTGAAGTAATCATCAAGATGCATTCCCCAACCAAATTTCATGACTCCAGGTGCAACAGTACACAGAGGATGCAAATAATCTGAGTTGAACACAGAAATTTTACCAAAAAGGTACAACTAATGTTGATGTGAATGTATGAACCAAGTTAGCTTTCTCAGCCACATTCCCACAGGGAAGATAATATGACATCCACTCCAAACTTGTACCTAGGACCAATAAGTTTACTGTATCTAGTTCATAATATAATACAGCATATATATAACATAATCTCTGGCAACATGACTGCATATTTCACACAAAATGCTCCATACATACAAACTGCCCCTGTATATTATATCTTGCCATTATCTATTAGTTCTAAATTACATATTTTCCTTTAATCCAACAACAGGGTGTAAACTTGATTCTAATATTTTTATGTAACAATTTCTTCCTTCAGCCAAAGTCTGGTAAATTTGGCAAAAACAAGTAGATGTGAGTGAAGAAAATTCAAAATTTATATTCATATTTTCATGTCAGACAGATGAAATGCTGATGAAATACTATTAAAACTTGATAAAAATATACAACTTTTTTTCTGAACTCCGTCGTTGTATAACTAAGTAAATGTATTGAACAAAACCT
Source organism: Megalonaias nervosa (assembly GCA_016617855.1). Lineage (NCBI taxonomy): Eukaryota > Metazoa > Mollusca > Bivalvia > Unionida > Unionidae > Megalonaias > Megalonaias nervosa. The sequence goes on from JAECUM010000097.1 coordinate 230,587, forward strand.
TGAAAACAGGTTCATCTAAAAACATTAACTGTTTCCAAGTAGTTTTTTTTCTACCCATGTTAATAAAATGAAATATTTATAAAAATGATCAATTTTAATTAGTAATGAATCTAAAAGTCTCCACCAAATCATTAATTCCCTTTTCAGGTGTTGCAGCTTAAACAAAACAAGTCAATGACATCTGTTCAGCTCCTTTCAGGATAACAAAGTTACTTTTGAACAGTAGCCAAAGTCAATGATTGAAAGAGCATAAACCTAACTGTACAATCTTTTCATCATTGTATGGTCACTTTCACATAAACTGAGTACAAAAGATCAGGATAATAACAAAAAAGATCCATCACTTTTGTGTTGAAATAAAAAAACAACCCTACTGTTATACATGTATCTCAAGCTTTAAAATGTCGCTACTGTACAAGTAGAGAGACATGTGATTTCATATAATTGTTGTGATTGAAAATTTATGATGCATGCATTGGATGTAAGAAAAATAATCTGGATTCCACTGGATTAAGTCTCGTGATTTTGACTTAATTGCAATTAAATCTTGTGATCCTGATTCTACTGCAATCGAGTCTTAATTTTTATGAGATTTCTTCAAGCAGTTTTGAATCATTGTTTCACATGCCACCAAAACTCAATTCAACACCTGCGAATAGGACCATTTCAAAATCTGCACTCACCTGGATATAAACTCATCCTTGTTATTAGAGAAAGCTGTAGATGGAATATCTTTGCTGTAATTTTTTCCCTTCTTGCTTGTATTTTCTTTGCTTGTATTGAGTCTAGCTGTAGCTACTTTTCCAGCTATTCCATTTGCTTTAGAAGATTTGGCTTGTGACTCATTAATGAGGTTCTCTGCAGTTTCATCAAAACTATTTACATCTGTCTTCTTTGGTAAGCTCTGCTCAATGAATTCTATCTCTTCATCTTCATTATCATCTGTTGTTGATTTACTAATAGACTTTTTACTATCTTTATTATCTTCATCTGGGGATTTAGATGATGAGCTTTTTTTAGATGGAACTGTACCATTTGAGATTACTTCCTCTTCTGCCTTGGACATCAAAGCTGAAACAGATTCAACTAAGGTATCACTAGAGAAACTTTGATGGCCAAGCATAACAAATTCCCCACTACCACTATTTTACCACATGTTCCACCCCTCCAGCAATATTCATCCCTACTCCCATATAGTGACCATGGAGTCATAATGCAAAATCTGTCAATTACCATGAATTCATTTTGCATACTATCAGGTTTGTGTTTATGCCAAAAATGACAGCAATGTTGGTACTTAAATTCATGGATTGGGAAAATAGTCTTATTTTACCTAGAGGAATTACTTAATTGGGGCTTTACATTTGTGATTTGAAACAGCCATCAAAACTGACACATCACTTAAGTTAATTATTAGTGTACATGCATGTTCCTACAATGACTGCCTAATCTGTTTGGTCCAAAAATAAGGTATATATACTCACTTACAAATTTTATCCATGTGCAAACAACAAAGCCCCTTATCTCTGTTGCATACTGCATCAGCAGATATTGATACATGGTGCTTGTTCTACTGGTTAGTCTTAACAGCACAGACCCGAAACTGGCAGTACATTATGCATTCTGACATATACCTGAATATATCTGGGATATAAAGATGTCACTGCAATTTAAATTTTTGCACATCTGATCTTTGACCTCTGCCCCGAACCTCAAGGGTGGGGTCTAAGTATGACACTCCTCTCACAAATGGTTACCACTGGGAAACATAAGTACAAAGTTCATGAAATTTTACGAGGTGGTTTACGATATGTGGTAACAGACAGATGGGCTGACATACAGATGACTGAACAGATGGAGGTGTCCACCAAATCCCTAAATTTGATCTTTAAATGTGGTGAATTTATTAAAAGCAACATCAGCACATAAACAACATAGTATTTTTATTTCCTCCAAATAAAACTACCAAAATAGCTAACTTCATCACAGGTAATTGCAAAAATCGTGAACCAAAAGTTAAAAACACCACTGGTGGAAGAAGTCAATTGATGAGTCATGTACATAACTTCTACTTTTCTCTACTGATATTAGTATTAGAGTACAAAAACGTGGCAATCCGGTCATTCACAGAAAATGTAAATGAATCAATTAAACACCAAGTGTCTTTAATTTGTTAGAGATAAAGCAATAGCAAATCTAGATGGAATTCACAAGAGGGGTAAAAGATGCTGGAATGAGATAGAAACAAATAATTATTACCATAAAATGCTGACAAATGGGAAAAAATGTTTCGATTTGTCTTGCTTATTGTAATGCAAATCAGGTTAAAATATACCTTTTTGTTTTTCTGAGTGCTGTAGCTCTGGTGGCAAGGCTTGCTGAACTAATTGAAAGTAAAAATCATTTTCTTTTTGTACATCTTTTTGTTTCCTCTGAAAAAAATAGATATAAATAATGAAAGTGTATACTGCATTGTGTTTATTAATAAACTCATGGATGCAAGTCTTATTTCTATTAATTTTTGGTACTTTAACAAATGTATTTTGTTCAAGTTCATATTAAAAACATTTCAAACTAATTCAACTAACTCACACTTGCTACAATGGTGATGATGAAAAAGAGGAATGTTTATCCAATATCACAAAATAAAAATAAAAGAGGCTAATAGTATATTTTTCCTTTACAGCTTGTGCATAAGGACAATACATAATTTGGGCTGGACTCCTTGCCATGTGGTTTGTAAAACTCGAGGGATACTTATTTTGGGCAGACTCCTCATCATGTGATTTGTGTAACTCAAGGGTTGCATTTAGGGCTGGACTTCTCACCATGTGGTTTGTATAACTCAAGGGATGCATTTAGGGCTGGACTCCTCACCATGCAGTTTGTATAACTCATGGGAAATATTTTAATCAAGTTCCATTAATACAATAATCATCATATCAGAAGTGCCAAGATGCATACATCCATGATGCTATGTGGACTCGGGGATGTAGAATAAGTATGTACACTACCGCAAATCATTAATCTCAACTAATGGAGGCAACCAGTCTGCCATGGGATTCATCTTGCTAATACCAGCTGGCCATGACATTTATCTTGCTAATACCAGCTGGCCATGACATTTATCTTGCTAATACCAGGTGGTCATGGGACTCATCTTGCTACCACCAGTTTGCCATAGGTTTCATCTCGTTAATACCAGTTGGCCATGGGATTCATCTTGCTAATACCAGCTGGCTATGGGATGCATCTCACTAATACAAGTTGGCCATGGCATGCATCTAACTAATACCAGTTGGCCATGGCATGCATCTCACTAATGAACTTGCAGTGAATAAAAATCTCAGATGTTTTATATGAGTGCAGTTTATAAAAACTAATTTTGTCTGCCTCCTTTTTTCTGAATTTACCTTTTCCTTTATCTTGGCTGCATGTCTTGCATGGTAGTTTCTACATCTTTACAATTCATCATTTGTACTTATTTACTTTAAGTTGGAAGGGTTTGTCTTTCAGAGATTTTAGCATCAGTTTTACCAGTACCACTTTTGTTCTGTGTTATATAACCAGGATTGGGCTGTTATGCCATTAAAACCTATATATATATATATATATACATGTAAGGATGATTCCAACAATAAAATGGTGGAACTGCCACCCCCAAAAATTGGGAGTCTTTATTGTGAAACAAGTATGTTGTGGAATTTAGAAAATTTTAACACAAAAGCTTCTGGTGTAATCTTTGTTGCAAATCTTTTTCAGATCTCCCTTTCTAGATTAAGAAACTAATATAATATGGGTTTGTGTACCGTGTTACCCAAAATATTTACATAATTTTGTTCCTGTTTTGTGGAAGTTGCCTTTTCTTTAGTTGTAATAGTAGCAGAATTGTTGTGTTCTTCTGCATACAAAATCAGCTTTTTATAAAAGTCTTAACGAGAGCAAGTATCTGCAGCCAACAAATTATGTATATTCATCTAACATAAATTCTTTGACTGTAATATGACAATTCTGTTTGTTATTTACAGATGGTTATTTGGAATAAAAGTACTCTCTGAGTATATCACATTTACCATTAGTTCCAAATCAAGTTAAAGTTCCATAAGAAGTCCCTAATGTGATGGAGTATTTGCAGCCAAGAAATGTATATGTTTATTCATGTAACAAAATAAAAAACATAGTCTGAACTACAGTCATTCTATCCTTTAGTTTTACATCAAATTAATGTTCTATTTCTGTTCTAATGAACTGGAGTCTTTTGTACCATATTTACCAAGCCAATTCAATACACTAGAATACTGAACACTATTAAAGATTATATTCCCTTTTAAATAAAAAATATTAATGAAATTTGAAAGCCATTGTCAGTCATTTAAAAAGTTAATGTTTCATATTAAATCATTCTCACACCATCCTGTCTGTACCCTACCCCAATTTTTAAAAACAGAAGGCATCGACGGTAAAAAAATGCAATAAACTTAGTGATTTTATTTACCGATTTATAAACTCTAACTTAATGGTCACCAGAGGTACACTGGCATTTCGATTCAAACTGGAGTTTCTTTAGCAACAAGGTCACCATACTTGCATGAACCAGTCTCTGTTTTCAATCAGTTGATGCAATGTAGTTCACCATCTTTGATAATCTCAATAAATCCGTAAATTTTGGAGTTACATCTCTTTGAATACATGCATATAGGAGTTATTCCTATTTATTTGTTAAATTTTTTTGAAATATTATAACTATAAATTGCAAATATTGGATGCAGACAACAGAGATTTTACTGAAATGGACTATTCTAGAAACCAGAAAAGGACAGTGAGCAGTCTCTCTCCTTGTTTACAACAGAAGCTTCCATTTGCTTTGAAACACCAATAAGTCAAGTGTTTGGGACCCATTGGCGACAGTCAGATTTGAAATTATAAATCTACGAATGAAAGAACTAAGTTCTGTGCATTTTTTACATCCTTGATGCTTTTCACTTTTAACATCGGGGGGGGGGATACAAACAGGAGGGTATGCGAAAACCTTAGACCACCTAACTCGCAGCATACATAGGCAGGTTAATCTCAAGCCCTGTGTTATGAATAATTAATTTGTTTGTTTGTTAGATTACATTTTTTTTTCATTACATGCTATTGTTATGTAACATTGTATGCTGGACTTGACCTTGTCCAAAACTGAGTTCATTTCTGCTTGACCTAATTGACTTTTTTAAAATTTAATTTTTTTATTTCATTTTATGTAAACAATAATAGCTTCATTATTCTCTATGTGTATGAACTTAATATCAGAATTTTTATTCAGGTAAACAAGAAGGAGTAAATATGTTGATTTGGGTCAGGGTTTTGGAAGTTTCCCAAGTGAATTTTGCAGGTTATTGTGTTTTAAATAAACAAGGCCCATTAGATCATTCTAGAAGGTTGTTTTCCATTAGGTAATGGGTTTTTTAAAATAGAAAATGCTAATTATGACCCAAGGTCAAGTAGAGAACTATATAATCTTGCGATTGTGAGGATTTGGTCATTCATGCTTTAACATCTAGCATCGATTTTAAGAGCACAGACTTGTAACACCTGTTTTCATTTTATGTAATTCTTAGTAAAAAAAAAAACTGTTGTTCATTACCAGTATGCACAGACAAATGTCCAAACAGCAATTCTGAAACATTTATCTAATTAAGAAATGAATACATATCCATCACTATGAAAAGAATAAGCTGTCTGCTTGCTTGTTAGCTCTTTGATGATGCCCATACTTCAGAGAATTTTAATACTTACTATGCTTAAATGCACTTAAAAGCAATGTCTTTTGCAAGATATTTCTGATAAGGAAAAGTTAAAATTATGGTTCTATTCAAGTAACATTTGCCATAGATACGTATGAATGAGGGGAAAATCCAGGCAAGAAGAATCTAACTTTTGACATTTTTTATTTCAACAATAAAATCTACAGCTGCCAAGGCTGCCATGTAGCCTTAATTAGCAAAATCATCCTTGGAATATGCTCTTCGAAACTGTTAAACAATAAGTCTAGAAACAGTAATATTCTCTCTCCTTATTTATCTCACTCTCTAATTACATGTAAGAAGAGCTAAACTTACCAATCTCAACTTATATGACACGTAAGTTTTGAAACCAAAACCTAATGTTACTACAGGATAACCAATACTGAAAGAAAAACAAGAGTACAGTCATTCAAAGCCAACATTTTACCCATGATGTACTGTATAACAGGTAATTTTTAAAATAAATAATAAATAACAACTCGAATCTAAATAAATAATAAAATAAATTATCAACCTATTTTCATTGCATCAGATGAATTCATTCATAAAATAACATGGTCAAAGTAAAAGACACAGAACTTTAGTTATTTTGCAGAAACCATTTTTCTTTATTCAATCTCAGTGACCCTGACCTTTTGATTCCTAAGTCAACAGATGCCTTTCTCTTCTTGAATGCGTGCCAGCTACAAATTTTGATCTGGTTTGTTTATAGATTCTATTTACTTTGTGGAACAATTTTTCTTCTGGAAGTTTGGTCAAATTATCTGGTATAAAATCACCTTATTGTCAAGAAAGTTTTCCTTCTTTCAGTCTCTGTGACCTTGACCATTTGAGCCTGAAATATGCAAATTTTGGGGTGGTGGGTTGAAACAAGTTTTAATTATGTAATACTTACAAGCTACTATTGCATTGTTTTTCTTTTCTGGGACTCTAGTCCCCATTCCAAGTTAATTATTCCCTCTTCCAATTAGTATAGGTGGGCCAGAATTGAAAAGTAATATTATTGCAGTCCGAGTCCTTAGTCATAACCAACATAAAGAATACGGAATATTTTAGTAAAACGCCATGTCAGTGTGACTATCTCTTCAAAAGAGTAGTGATAAAGTGGTAAGGTTTAATTGCTTGCCACCACTAATCAGCACCTGATTATTTTTTGTTAGGAATAACAAGGCATCATAAGAAGTTTCTCAGTGAAAATCCATGTTTACAGGACAATTTGTTTTAGAAGCAGTACCTGTAACATAGCAACTACAGTTTAAGTCGGATTACCACCTTTTTCATTTAGGACCAACTAGATATAAAAAGAAGTCTGCAAGTGAAAATCTTGTGTTGATGTAATCATCCATTCAGGAACAGTTGCATTAACAATATTTTCAAGCTGTCTGCCTTGGTGGCCATACAAGAAGTCATACTGGCACCACTTTCGTTTAGGAACATCTAGACATTGCAAGTCTTATAGTAAAAACTCTGTCAGTAAGTCCATCTACTTGGGATAAGTAGCAAACAATATTTTTAAGATGGTCACAATGACAGCAATACATCCAGTAAGAGGAATGCCATTTGCTTTTAGGACAAACTAGATATGATTTGAAATGTTTTAGCAAAAACACCCATGTCAACATCCCACTTGTTCAGAAGTAGCACTAAACAAAGATTTTCAAGAGGGCCACTGTTGTGGACAAACTGGATGTCCAAGAGGTGCTAATTTTATCAATCTCTGTATGAATGTGTCAAGTTTCATGACAATCCTCCAAGCAGTTTGGAATCTCAATCTTGTGTTGATGTAAGGAAGACAGATTGATGATAAACAACAGACCATAGCAGAAGCTCTTCTGGTCTATGACCAGTATTGCTAAGAACCATGTCTAATGGTTTCTACACATTTGTATAAATGTAAAATATGTGTACTACTTATACACTAATAACTTGTTTAACTGTTAATCTATGCAGTCAGGTGATTCGTTAATGTAAACTAAGATTATATATCAGTCAGCAGCTAACAGTAACAATACAAACTTCCAAAAGTTACCTGTTCTATATACAAGCTCCATATTAATGACACTGTATGACTTGAAGAATTGTTTTTTATTTTTCAGTCTGAAAAGCTACTAAAGTTTTGCAACTAAATCGCCAAAGCAAAGTCAGCAGATGTATATGTATATTAGCATAATATTAGCATAATCTTACCAATGAGCTGCAAATGGTCTACATAGGTCTAGATTAAATGGCAAATTTTTAAGTTCTCTCAGCCGAACAGAGGCCTCTATGTAAACAAACAGCAACCAAAGCGAAACTGTTGGAAGACATATTCCTCTCTCTGGAAAAAATAAGAAAGCTTAAACTTATGAATAATACCTGTTATTAAGCCTATTAAGCAAGATTCCTTGATGGGATTGACATTCTACTGGCTACTGGCTGAAAAGAATTTCATAATTAAAGATAGACTTTATTCCTTCTTTTTTATGGCTTAGTGTTAAAACCATCTCTGACATTAAAGCAGAATTTTCAATATGGCCACTGTTGTGACTATATCAGATACAAGATTATCACCACATTCATTTTGGAGCAACTGAAGATCATAATAAGTGTTTTAGTAAAAACTCATATCAATATGACTATCCATTCAGGAGGAATAGAGATAACAATATTTTCAAGCTGGCCCCCATAGCAGCCATACTGGATGTCAGACTGGCACCATTTTCATTTAGGACCAATTAGATCCCATAAGTCTTCTGGTGAAAATGACATGGAAACATGTTCCAGAGTTGCAACAAGATTTTCAAGATGGCTGTTATGGTGGCTATGTTGTATATCATACTGGCACCATTTTCATTTGGGACCAGATGGATATCATACGAAGTCTTTTGGTGAAAACCCCATGTGGATATGACTTTCTGTTCCGGAGATTTTTAAAATGGCTACCATACTGGACATCAAATCAAAATCATTTTCATTTAGGACAGGCAAGACATCACAAGTCTTTGGTGTAAACACCATGTGATCAAAATTTCCATTTAGGAGGAGTAGTAACAGCAAGTGTTTCAAGACAGCCACTGTGGTGCCCATATTGGACATTGAAACAGCATTATTTTCAGACAGGATCAACGAGACCTTGCAATGAATGTGTGTGTAAAGTTTCATGGCAAGTAATTTGATAAGATATTCAATAATCATAAGGTTGTGCTAATGGACTGATGGACATACAACATAAAGACAAGGGACAGCAGGCCATCCCATAACATCTTTGTGTCTATGACCATTAACTTAAAAAATGTCTTTTCCTCACTTGTGCAAGGTGAATACCAAATGAATCTTATAAGCAAATTTTCATGTAATCTTAAATAAAAATAAATATTTATGAAGATTTTTTTTGCAATTTTTACCAAATTAAATCAGAGTGACATGAAAAAAAAATCTTAACCACAACATGACCCCTGGCAAAAGCACTATTTAGTCTTGTTTGTGCTGTGATTTTATGCTTAAAAATGAAGTAATGAATGGTCATTTTAACAAGAGATGATGAATGTTAAGTGCTGCAAATTATTTCCCATCATGTTTTAAATCAGACAATGCAAACAGTTGCATCTTACCATTTACAAATGGTCACAATGTGTGATAAATTACCTTTACAACCAAGAAAGGAACTTTTGGGGGGGACATTATTTTTCTCCGAAATACTTTCCAGACCACATTCACATTAGAAAATTATTCTCTGCATCTCCAAATCCAGCCCTCCCTGAAAGGTGAAAAAACGTCTTTCCATCTATATCACAGGTTCCCAACCTGTGGGCCATAGATCATGGAGGGCCATTGGGTTAATCCAAAAGGTATGTATTTTCTCAATTTTATAGACGGAGCTGTTTCTGGGATTTTCTTCACATTCAACTAATAGGGGCCAATTCTTTTGGTGTTTTATAGAAGGGAAAAATGGGATCCAACCTTGACATGCGTTATAAGTGGGTTCATCAGTTATCCAGATTGGAATTATAAACAGGGAGGTGTACTAACATCCTGGATGCAAACCTGGATTTTATTCCTTGTTTGAAAAGTTAAAAGTATACAGTTGTTTATTAACTTCAGTTCACAAAGAATTTACTACTATGGTTTTGTTTCCTTTCCATATTATTTCTTACCAATCAAATGAAAGTCAATGGGAGTTCTAAACTGTATTACTTGGTTGTGATAAATGCTGCATATCCATTTTGATTCTTAATGTCTGTAACTGAGTTTTTGTTACCACTTTTAATTAACATGAAAAGTGAAGTAGTCTAGAAATTATATTCACATTTATGATTATTGTTAGGTACTGCTGAATTAATACCAATTCTAAAAAGTCGGAGTATAGTGGTTAAAAAAGCCTTCCAAATGTTAAGCAATGTAGTGCTGTTAAGTGCACCCATCAGAATCCACTTTCATGAAACTTCACAGAACTTCCCAACCTTCATTACTCGGCTAAATATCTGATCAGCTGTCAACTGTGAACAGGCCCATTTTGAAAGCAATTGTCCATGTAATTGGAGGTCATAAACTTTTAAACAGCTCCTCATGGCTTTGAACTTGATCCAAATTGATGGTGATGACAATAATTATTTCATGGTGACAATGCAACAGATATCTGAATACAAACTGAATACAGGCTACTAATATTCAAACAGTAAAATCAGGTATTCATTTCAGCACTACTTACAACACCATTTGCTTGCTAACATTATTTGAATAAAACTTTTCACATTTTTACTTATTTACTTGTCTTCACCAACAGGAAATGACACTCAAAAGTTTCAGCAACTCCTTTTCTCATTTATAAATGCTTCAGGGATTTGATTTCCTTCTGTGTAAATACTGGCAAACAATGGTGGAAACAAGTTGTTTATCATATGTGAGTTATGGTAAGAGTCAAACTCACAGTAAATTTATATCAAAGGTCCTCTTTTAATACTGATTAAGTAGCTCACCACAACTGCAAGTCACTAACCTGTATGCCAAACATATTGAACCCAGACATATGTACTAGCAGCAAAAAATAACCACTGTACTGGAACAAATAGGTAGCACACCACATCCGATGTTATAGCAACACACACAAAGAATGCTGAAAATGCCTGCAAAGAAAAACAACAAATATTAGCAAATTTTTCTTTCTCATAAGACAGTACAAAAAGTAAACATGATCAATATTTAAAAGTTCCAAATTTGATAAAAGACAAGAACCTCTCTCTGTTCTTTCTTTGTAGGAGGATTTAACCGCTTTAGCTCATTATTTGGCTATATCATGCCGAGGACATGGAGCTAAGTGTCCTTCCCAAGTACACATTGCTATATCATGCTGAGGACATGGAGCTAAGTGTCCTTCCCAAGTACACATGCTATATGATGCCAAGGACATGGAGCTATGTGTCCTTCCCAAGTACACATTGCTATATCATGCCGAGGACATGGAGCAAAGCGTCCTTCCCAAGTACACATTGCTATATCATGCCGAGGACATGGAGCTAAGTGTCCTTCCCAAGTACACATTGCTATATCATGCCGAGGATATGGAGCTAAGTGTCCTTCCCAAGTACACATTGCTATATCATGCCGAGGATATGGAGCTAAGTGTCCTTCCCAAGTACACATTGCTGCAGCTGAACAGGGCTAGTGTCAAACCTGCAACTCATGGATTACGAGTCTGATGCTCTACAAACTTAGGTACCTGAACTTCCTGTTCAATTTTCTTTAAATTGCAATAAAAAAACCTTTATTCTGGTTATTACTGTATACTACAATGTCTACTGTGGTTATACTGATTACACTTCTATAACACTGACGATGTTAACATTCAAAATAATTCCTGAAGGGGAAAAGAGCTCCCACTAGCAAATCCATACAAGAAAAGAATTGACACCCGAGTTGCCAAATCCAGGAGTCACATCCAAATTTTTAGGCATCCTTGTTGTCAGTTTGCACCAGTTTGCACCAACTGTGTAAGACTGTACAACATGGGATTCTCCACAGGAAAATAAACAGAAAACTATCATTATAAATTACTTGCTGCTTTAGGCATTTGTTTTTATATATGTCACTTTTACTTGGATGTTTTGTTGTACTGTTATGTATTTGTTTTCATTACATATATGAAATTGAAAATTTAAACCGACATCAAAATAAAATAAGGACATTATTGTAATCTGCAAGCACATTATGCACTACGGTGTATTTCATGGTAGCGTGAGATAATTATAACAAGAAAATATGGTATTAAAACGCAGCTTTCTCCATATTCATCCAGAGGGATTGTCTGCCAGTAACAAGGTAACTAACAATATTACAATTGTATGGCATTTTTGTTCAATACTCACAGAGACAAGTGACTGAAAGTCACACAGTGTTTTAGGGTAGCTAAAAATATCACAATTGTGTGGTGTTTGCTGAATACTTTGCTAGAGGTATATTGGAAACTGAACACAGTATATAAAATGAAAACCATCTGATGATCAGAAAAGAGGGTAAATACTTGGAATCCTTGTTGCTAATATATTCTTGGCCTAGTACCCAAGTTTGATTTCTACATCAATAATACGCAAAATGAGAACATATCTAGCATCATCATCATCAAATCTGCATAATTATACACAAATTTTGTGTCAGAACTGAATTTAAACCATGAACCAGAGCTTAAGGTCTATTTGAAAATTCTTAAGACCAGCAAACTAATAATGCTGCAATCTATTCCGCTGGTAAACTTGCTCATATTTGATTTCCAGTGTGAACAATTCAAAGTAAAGGTATGAATTCCCTAAGATAACCATGAAACTGGTATATTTTGTCACAAATTAAAGAAGATTTTCTGTTGATAATGGCATATCTCTCTTATTTCATTCCTTTGCTAAGTGTGAACATAAACAGTAATCATTAATTGTCAGTTTCAAAATTCAGACAAAACATCAGTTTAGAACCGAATGTTGATAGGACAAAATTTATAACTTGGTACTGACAGCTTTTTAATATTAGAAACTCCATCTGTAAAATTTACTAAAGATACACGCTCAAGTTACCATGCAGAAACTGTTTCCTTTCTGACTTTTAACAACCTTAAGCCTGGTTCGAAAGTCAACAATTTTCATTTTACCCTCAAGAGGAATCAATCCAAAACATTTAGTGAGGGTCAGTGAAGTTGAAATCAAATTATCATATGGAAACAAACAAGATGATGGATGAATGGATGGACGCACCGATAAACCCATATAGCATAATATGTCCTGGCACCGGAAATGTACCAAGAAACCTAAATAAAGTACACATATTTTGAGATCTTTCATTTGCATTCTGATTTCCACTAACCAGTCCTTGATACTTGAAGGAGTCATATACACTTCTCAGCATCAGCCAGAATGGCCACAGGTATTCAAAACGGAACTCTAGAATAAAGTCAGCCATCAGAACCAGTGCCCACACCAAAAGAAACTTCAGGTAAAGGAAGGTACTGTTGGAAATAGAAAGAAAATAAACACATCAGTGTCCAGTATTTTTAATGGAGCTGGGTAACTGTTTGAAACTAAAACTTAACAGATATGATTCTGTTTTGCAGCTGTGTGCATGCTTGTTTTTAGCATGTTAGGGCTCTTGGGAATTCGAGCTCCCGAGTCCAATACACATGGAATTCTTAAAGCGCCCACTGTTTCTTCCTGCAGTGTGTCGCTGAGATGTGCCACCTTTTCCCCTGGGACACACCCCTTTTTCAACTTTTTGTCCGCCTAGGCAGAGTTACAGAATCATTAAAGGCTATATTTAAGTAAACAGACACGAAAACAGTTGGACTAATTAACAGTTAATCCATAACACTGTAATTATCATGTGAAAAGGACTACCGCTTTGAAGGCTACTCAAAGAGAACCTGAACTTGAAATGTGCATCCAATATTTTCTAAGACAAAGCTTCCTTAGCAATTTCTCATTTTGTATTTAACCACACAAAATTCCATTACATGTGTATGGTGGTAATTATAATTATTCAGAACATCTATTCATTTATTTATTTTTTAAAATATATTTACAGCTTAAACAAATTCTTGCACTGATTTACTGCAACAAATAAAAATATCCATTATATTAGTTGGTAAAAAACATATCATGAGTTACACGTAAACAATTAAAAAAAACATTTATCCAAGCTGCATCAGTACTTTAAATACATGTTCTATCTGACTGCTGATTTTTGAGTATCAGTACCTAAAGCTTGTGTGAATTCATCTTAACTACATTTAACATCACAATCTCAAGCTCTCTGTATTCCACATATGTACCAATATTATTCTCTCCACAGAGCCAACATTATATCTGACTTTTATTCCTTAGAGACAACTCTTAAGGCAATACTTTGAATTAGTTCTTTGTACATATGCTGTTTATTATACTTTTTTCATCCATAATTAATTTCATTTAACTCATTAACTCCTGAAGCCACTTTGATGCATCATGAGGTAGTACCCAACTTCCAATCTCTGTAGCATCAATGTCATTTAATATACTCTAATGTGTGTGTGGTATTACAGAAAAGTAAACAGATGTACCTCCACAATGATACCACATAATCTGGACTTTCTACTCACATTACAAAATACCGAAACATATTTTTTGAGACCTGATTTTTTAACACCAAAAATTTGCCAATTGTAGGAATTGGATTTTGTGTCCAGATTTGAGACTTTTTGGCCAAAGATCTAAAGCAGATCAGTCTTAAATGCACATAGACAGGTGAATCTTTGGAAAATGTAGGACAAGTTGGTGATTTGGAGTAAAAAGTGGCCAGGACACGAAATGATGTGTCCAATAAGCCCAGACCTGCCAACATTGAAAAAAATCAAAATCAGAAATCTGCCCCCAAATCACCATTAAAAATCAGGAGGCAGGGCAAAAAATCAGGAGGTACGAGAGTAAGGTGTATATATCATAATAAAGATGTTTACTTTTGTTATTTCAGTCCATTGTATGTTGCAGATTTACATTCTGCAAAATTTCATCATTTATTTGTCCTTGTGTGCCAAATTTGCTAACAAGAATAGCTTCCAGGGTTGATGCTGACAGGCTGGCTCTTTGGCTAGTTTTGTTTTTTTCTGACCATTGAGAATGCTCTCTCAGCATTGCTGTTGCTGTGCAGAATTGAAAGTATTGATAGCAATACTCTCCCAAGGGTTGGAAACAACAGTTGACCAGATCCATCCTTTTTTTTCCCTGAGACCAACCCGCTGATGATCTGCTCTTTCCACATTCAATTCTGCATCTAAATTGTAGATTTGGTAAAGCTGAAACTCTCTATGCAGATCATCAGTGTTGATTCCTTCCATTCAGCTGGAGAAAAAGGTCAGGTCCTTAAACAATACTACAGCTTGTTTAGACACATCTGCAACGCTTGCATGAATAAGTCAGTCATGTTTTAGTGGAAATTTTTCTTTCATGTATGACAGTGATTTGATTAGAAATGCCCTACAGTGCACTCTTGTCTGTAACTGCTTGGTTGTTGCACTGTGTTTATTAATGTCATCTAGACCACCACATCATATTGAGAGATGCTGTGAGCAACATTGGCAGAATGCATGATAGGCACGCAAGTCGATGGATGAATGTAAGCAAACTGCTTCTCCACAATCACTCCTATATTTTTAATCCCATTTCTATTTTTTTGGCTGGTGAAAATTCATCAGTTACTTCCTTTTCTTCTTGTTTTCACTTCTTGCTGAGAAACTTATCCATTATGTTGCTGAGATTTGCTGATGGGGTCAGATGAAGAGAACCACACTGTGAGATAATCTCTTTGTATTGGCTGATGAAAACCAGAAACAGACATGATTTTGGTCGTCCATAAAAACAGCTGAAAAAATTTTAAGAGGGGTTTGGGGGTCCTCCCCTAACGGGGTCTCGAGGGGCAGCGTCCCTGATCTGGTGGTCCAAAGGCCCCCCACAGCCAAAAATGCATTTTACACCCATAAAAACTGCTCCTAGTGCAACTTATGATCATAAAATAAACCAAAATAATCATCTGAAAAACTAACAAATTTACCAAAAATGTTCAACTTGACTTCAATAATTTCACAATATTTATTGTTACATGAATTTGTTCTCCAATAATTTTGATGCTGAAGTTATTTCATGTGCATGTCAGTGTTCACATCATAATTAAGTCACAATAATTTGTCAATTTTTGCAGCAAATATATTATACTTCTCTCTTTTCATAACAAATCTGTAAAATAAACACCCAAGTAGATCAACTATATACAAATAATCCCATACATTCACTTGTCTTTTTCTCCACTGGACACAACCTGTTGATATGCCAGTCGAGCTCTTTTTGCGGCTTTGGTAAAGATTTCTTTAGCCTTCCTTTTTGTCACCACTGACTTTTTTTGGCTCAATGTGCAACCATTTCTCTTCCTTCTCAACGACAGCCATTTCCTTTCAAGCTGGTGCTTGTATTGGTGACATGCAGTGTGCATATTCCGACAGAGGGCTACATCTGTTCTCTCATATGCAAGAAATCTTTCTTCTTATAGTAATTATTTGCACTTTTTCCAGATGCCTTCTGAGCTTCAATTTTTCCGTATGCAGCTTCTTTTGTAGGTGCTGTTCCAAATTCTTCCAACCACGATTACTGTAATTCAGATCTTTCTTGCAGAGGTCAGAAAATGCCAGTCCTCTAGCGTTCAGTTTTCTTATAAACTGACACGAATACTTTACAAAGGTCATTGCGGAATGGGACCTGACAGACCGTTTTTAAAAAAACGGATTGGAGATGATATAAAAACGGACTATATCAAGTAAAATCTGATTAAAGTCAGGAGAAAAGCGGAATTCTGCTTTAAAATGGAGAAAAATCATGTCTGCAGAAATCAAGCCGGATATGGTAAAGTACTAAGAAACATACCAGACAAAGAAAAACCAGATACAGAAACAGGTAAACAGAAGAAAAAAAATTTTGTTAAAAAAAATATGGATTTTTTTCTCGGGCAGTTGAAAAATCAGGATTCTCCCCATCTTTTCAGTAGGGTTGGCAGGTCTGTAAGCCCCCACCCCACCAAGAACTCCAACCTTACCCTTCTGCACATGTGTGAGTGAAATAGCCAATAAAAAATGACATTTCCAACACAACCAGGCATTTGGCTAAATGAAAATCTCTTGGAAGCAGATGTGTTTGAATGAATGAATAAGTGTAACAAGATTTCTTTAAGTTATTTGCAAATCAACACTGATTTGATACCAACAATGACTTCACAACTGCAAAGACTCAAAACAAGTTGAAACAAAAAGGATTTGATCAATTTTGTTGCTTAATCCTTCTTCTCAAAGTCAGTTGTAGTCCCCTAGCCTGAGGCTAGTAAATTTCCTCTTAGATTAATAGTTTTTGTAATTTCAATATTCCAATGTCTAGTAAAGTTTCAGACATTACTAGTCAGCATCTGTAGTAAGGACTAGAGAAGTTTGAGTAAATTACTCTAAATACATCTCTCCCTTGATAACTCACACACAACAGAGTCCAAAAAGACAGACAACACTGTAAGCAAGGGTGCAAGTTAACAAGGGGACCTCAAAATAAAAATGCTAGACATCCAGAAAACCGTGGGGTGGGGGATTTAGGTAGGAACTGGGCTATGTAATAACTGAATCCTCACTTTATAACCAAGTCGAGAATAACTGTCAATAAAGAATTTTCTGATGAAACTGTTTGTTATTCTTTATAAATTACATTTATTTTCAAACAGTCCAACATCTGAAAGATCGTTAACAATATTCCAGATGGTTTCAACAATCAACATGTGTAAGCGAAAACATTTGTGCATTACATCACTGCTTTTTGTTTGGTTGATTAATCTGGTTCCCGGAGTGGTATTTAGTAGTGTTGTGCAAAACAGGAAGTGTACGAAACATGGAACCAGACTAATCATTGATACACCACCAAACAAGATTCCTTTTTTTTTTTTTAAAAACAAGCGACATTTATTTCCTGAGACAATCAGTTATGTCAAACCCAAAATATTTTTTGTTCAAATAGTAAAATATTGATGCCATGATTTCATTGCAAGTATTAGTGAAATTTCTTATCTACCTTGAGGATATCTCTAAATATGAATTCAGGAATTCTCTGAAACTCATTTTTCCCCCAATGGTCCGTATCTTGAAACAAAGCTCTTTACTGTACAAAGTATTCATTTTGCTTAGCTGCCTTGCCATCTTTGTTCACAGTTATGACTGAGTAGGTTAATTTAAAGTAGTTTAATTAGATTACGTACACAATAACATTTATAACAGTGTTCGAATGATCAAATGAAACGAGTTCACCCGACAGGGGCCACTAGATCTTAAGCATGTAGGATTTGTATAACAATTAACTTTTGTTTAATTCCACCTCCTTTGTTTGATTCAAAAGACATAATTACGTGATAATACAAAGAAGGCCAGCTTTTAATTCAGTGCAACAAAAACAAATGCTTTTGCTAGTCAGATATCAAAAGACAGTCGGCACTTAATTTGGTTCTCAGAGAAATGCTTGTGGTCATAGCTGTTACGGTAGACTGACACCTTTTACATTTAATTACAAAAGGACACATTGCTGTTATGATGATTACATTTAAAAGGA
This sequence comes from Megalonaias nervosa, assembly GCA_016617855.1. NCBI lineage: Eukaryota > Metazoa > Mollusca > Bivalvia > Unionida > Unionidae > Megalonaias > Megalonaias nervosa. The sequence continues at coordinate 248,987 of JAECUM010000097.1, forward strand.
ACTAAAAGATAGAACTAGAACACAAATTTCACTTGAAAAAAATTATTTAATTGATGTTTATTTATTAAAGTACTGCCTCCACTAGGCCTGACATTTTTGCTGATCAAAACCTCCTTGAATATTGTTAATTACAGTGTACTAAGAATGTCGTTTGGAAAGAAAATGTAACAAATTATTTGACTTCTTATTAAAAGTTGATATTTCATAATGCTGATTAAAATTTCCAGGTCCTATCTACTGTTTTCGATGATAAAATGAGCAATATATCAAAGGTTATGTTACTAATTTTGATCACAATTTACTTCAAGTTCAACAAATAGGATCAATGTTTTGGTATTTTCTGGTTTAAAAAATGGGATCCATGCTTGACCCCACATTATAAGCAGGCTCAAGAGTTACTGGGGAGCGAGTTGTCAAGGGAGTGTTGTACCAATCCTGGCTAGGAAGAAATTTATGTTAAATTCTAGACCTGTTTATCCTTCCTTCAGATTAAATGTATCAATATTTAGACTATAAACAGCAATTGCATTTGAACATCCCACTAAGAGTATACTTGTGAAGTAATTACCACAGATGTTTTAAGCCAGTGGCACTAGAAGTGTACATGGTCATCACCATAAGTTTCCAGTATTCTGTACATGCATTACTCCAGAAAAGAATAAAAAATAATGTAGTGGGTTTCTTAAGCTGTATGATAAATTAACCAAGCCATCAATTATTCTATCATTCAACATCACACTTTTAAAAAAAGTACTGTCAATAGATATTTAAAAATTTTGTATAATACAGACTAAAATTGAAAATTTCTTCCAAGCCCCAGATATCACTCATTCCCAATTGTTATGCAAATAAAGTTCTAGGTGCAAAGTAAGACCATATTGTGAAACACTGCTGGTTATATTTCATTAACGCTCCAATATTTTATACTGTAATAAGAAATAAAGATATCCTTCAAACGGCAAAAGTTATGAGAGTGCACTATGTAATTTACTTGGGCAATCAAGCAAAATATTTTGGAAACATTAAAGGACAAAACTGAATTAAAAATTCCACATACATTCTGCATTGTTTTTTGTAAACAAATTTTAAAAATTTTGTTATCTAAGATACACTGCTAAAATTTGCATCTACATACTCTCAGTATATTTAAAAATGCAATGCTACAAATTTTAATTCAAAATTATATTTAATATACATTCAACAAAGTGTTAAAAAAATAAGTTAAAATAAATGAATTGATACCTGGAGAAGAAAATGCATTGACAGTGAGAAGAACCCAAAAAAATAACTACATTAGAAACACTCCTTTTATGACATACACCAAAATAAAATGAAAGCAGCCTTGGAAATAAAAGTAGTTTTAATTTATTTAATGAAACATCTGAATGATTTGAGAACACTTATTTTTCATCCTGTTACAAGTTTATGCTCTTAAAAGAAGTAACAGAAAAGAGTGAAGACAACAAGCTTTTTAAAATTTAACAAATAATTTATTTCCCTAGAATACTAAGTGAAAAATGAGAAACAAGAACTTACGGTATTGCAAATTAAATCCAAAAATAATCCAAGAATTAAAGACAAAAGTCCTAGTAATAAAAAGTCCTGAATGAAATTCAGTTCAAGTTACGAAGAGATCCAAAATTGAAGGCGATGACATGTCTATTATAGCCTATGAAGTACTGACATGTCAAGTCTCTTGTTGAATCACAGAAATATTATTCCAGGTTTGAATTCAGTATAAATGCCAATGAATGTCTTTATCCAAGAATTCTGTAGAAGCACTTTTGTATTTCCAGAGAAAATAACCACTTGAATTCAATAATTTGAAGAAAATACAATTCACCCCAAACTGGTCACAATATAATACAACTTAAAGTGCTAACTGTTAAAGCACGACTGGTAAAGTCCTCACAGTCACAAGATAATATAGTTCTCTGCTTGACCTCAAGGTCACAATTAGCATTTTCTAAAAAACAACCATTACCTAATGGAAAATAACCTTCTTTGTTTACCTGAATAATAATTTGGTTAATAAACTCATACACACAGAGAATAATGAACTATTATTAGTTGTTTACATAAATAAAATACAAAAATATAAAGAGAGTTAATCAGGTCAAGCAGAAATGAACTCAATTTTGGACAAGGTCAAGTACAGCAAATAATGTTACATTACAATAACATGTAATGAAAAAAAAAATTTAAAACAGACAAACAATTAAATTAAATATACATAACAATCCATATAATTATTTGCCAAACAGCAAGCATGCATTGGTCTATTGCAATACAATGTTTAAAAATAAAGATTCATTTCCATCTTAGAGTTTTGATCACCTTAAACAACTTTGGATATTGCTAGTGCCAACACTGACATAGATGGGCATCTACTAAAGAAATGTCTTAGTTATATTTTTCAATTTATTTTCAGATGAAAAAGGATGTTTATGATGGTGCAATAGGTTAAAAATTGGGGAATATGGGACAAAAACTTGCAGGAAACCCACTCAAGGTGCAAGACTGCACATTATCCATACTGAGACAAATGAATGCTAATGAGGTGGAACCTACCTAATTACTGAATGAACCATCTGTTTTCTCACAAACAAAAGCTTTCATATATTTACATCACCACCAAACCAATCTCAAAAACAAATGTTTTAAGACAATCGTTCTGAAGTGAAATCCCATCTTTTATTATGACCAAAAGGATAGTAGTGTGGGTAAAACTTAAATGTACAAGGTTGAATAGACAGGAAATAACAGGATAAGAGTTACCAGTGTTATGTTTCCATTTAGCAACAAAGGGGAGGAAGAATTTGGAAAACATATCAACATTAGGAACATTTGCAAGATAAGTTGTGGGTTTCAGCAGTGACAACTCTGGGTAAATAGGCCAGCATCATGACAACTCTGGGTAAATGGGTCATATTTAATCCTGTTTCAGCACCATTAATTTATGGTGTGGTCTGTGGGGAGGCCTGTCCTTCATTTGTACGAGTTGGCCAATTATACTCTGTATGTAAGGGAAGTGGGTGTTGGTGTGTGTGTGTGTGTGTGTGTGTGTGTGTATATATATATATATATATATACACACACACATAGCTGCCAACCCTCCAGGCTCACAATTAGTGAAAATAGGGATAAAAATTCGTGAATTTTGACATGAGTTCGTGAAGCGATCTTCGAGTCCGGGAACAAATGTTTAGCATGGGATCCAGCTGATAAATGTAGATTGTGTTCAACAAGAAAACTCGCAATGTTTCAGCGTTGGCAGCTTGCAGGTGGTCCGTCGATGGCATAAAATATTCCAGAGCTGAAATCTGCTGAAGTTCTTTATTTTCCCAACCACTATGTGCTTTCTGCTACCAATGTGCTTCCTCACATCATCCCTGCCACCATGCCCAATGCTAAAATTTGTGTCACGCTGTGTGCAAAAAGCATGATGTACAGTGTTTCATCTACCCATGTGTCATGCGTCAAATATGCAGAATTTTCCGATTTGACGCACAAAAGTCGTCTACGGTACGTGAATTGACGCACCCCAATGTTATGTTTGCTGATTAGCACAACAGTGTGGAGCCTGGAGCTGACCTTATGTGACCTGTAACTGTCATATCATTTGTAGCAACAGGATGTTAGAACCATAAATCACCACACACGAGAAAGCGGCAAAAAATAAACACGTGATTTTACAGTGATTCTCACGAGAAACTATTATTTTATGCGCATCCTTGTCGCGCAAAGAAGCAACAATTTCCATTCGCTCAATTGTATGCCTTGCGTTGTTCCAAGATACTATCAGCGTTCGAATGAAAATGGCGTCCAAGGTAAAAAACATTAAAATAGATCCGAAACAAACGAAATTATCATTTGGACCACGTTTTTACAACCGACCGTCGATAAAAGTATTGTTATCGAACCAGTGGAGCCTTCATCATCAAAAGAAGAGGTAACAGTTACTTGTAAGATAAAAAATAATTTTGTGCAGCAATGTTTGAAAACATACAGCTGGCTACGTTTTCAAAAAGACGTCGAGTGAAGAATGTGACAGTGAAGACGCCTTTATGTTTTGCCATATATGTACAGAGGCTAAAATAAACCTCGATGACCAAATGTGCAAAAAAAACATAACTTTCAGAACAGTACACTGGGAAGGCATGCTGGGTTGCCTAAACACAAACTGTTAATTGAAGGTTCACAACACCAGGCAGATTTTAACGCAGTTTTACAAACAAGACATAGCAGCGAAAGTGCTACTTAAGTGCGTACATTGGCTAAGTGTAAAAGACATACCTTTTTTAAAAATACAAATCTCTTCTTAATTTAATACATGACTTAACAGCTAAAGAAATTGATGCTATTGGCATTTGAACAATTCCACCGTTCAGTATGACTTAGCTACAACCTGTTCAGAGGTACTGGAGAGCCTATCAAACGTTGTTGAGGATAGTCTAATAATTGACCTGCAAAATTCGTCATTTGTGACAGCAATGGCGGATGAAAGTACTGACATAGCCAACAATAAGCACCTCGTCATATATGCTCAGATTATTTCTGATGATATGAAACCATGAACAAGATTTTTAACAAATACAGAATGTTCAGATGCTTCTGGCAAAGGAATTGCCCCTTACTGGCTTTAGTCACATTGTATAACTTTAATATTTTTGTTGTGTGTTTAAACAATACAATTATTTTTTTAAAAACTACTGAAGACTGATCATCAGCTTGAATAGGACTCATAGGTTTGGATTCTGACTCACAGTTTTTTGCCTTGATGAGTTAAATGACTTACATGAAGCCATTTGTAGATAAAACACTGGATGTATATCGGTGTTTGATGGCTGAATTCATAGCCAATTTTCGGTATATTCCAAACTAACTTCACTTTTTGTGCAATACATTTCTTTTTCCTTGGTAGTGAAGACATTTTCAACATCGATGCCGAACAGTAATTCAAATCAGTGTTCGTGGCGCATGCGCGATGCAGAATTCCAGTTAGGTCCCAGTTTCTCTCAAAAGCATTTGTAAAACTACTCTTATACATATAGATTAAAATACGCTAAAATGCTTGCTACCGGGCCAACTGTATCAATTGGCTATAGTTCTACTAATATCGTGACCAGCAATTCCGGACCGTTTCGGCAACTGCCGATATCACAACTAGCACTTAACGGGATATCGGTTATTTTATTAAAGATTTAAAATAACTGAGAATTGGGGAATTTGTGATTTTTGGCATGCGGCATGAATCCGTGAATCGCTGAAAAAGTCACGAAATTTATGCCAAAGTCGTGAGGGTTGGCAGCTATGTGTATATATATATATATATATATATATATATATATATATATATATATATATGGATTGATAGAAGAATAGACAGAGATAGGGAAATACAGGGAGATAAGAGATAGGAATATAATACATGATACAGAGATATATAATGATGAGACAGATATATATTATTAGAGCAGACAACATATCACAAACCATATAGCTTAACTGTAGTATAGGATCTGGAGAGGTGGAACATAAGTATGAGTATATATACATATAAACAGTAGTGTGCCAAAATGACTTTGTGTTTTTTATATCAATGAGGCCACCTCATCCCAAACCCATAGGGTTATATGGATAAGAGATCCTCATTCAGATGATAACACATCGTGTCAGATTATCTACATACACAATTAACAGCTGTTGCCAACATCAGCGTTGCACATGGAGCACTAGATCTCAAATTTTGCCCCATGTCCCAAAAATGATGACCCTGTGACACCCCATGGGCAGACTTTATCTTTAGTAAAAAACTATACAAATATGCCAGCAACTTTTCATTACTGAATGTCCATCCATGTTTCTGTTGGCATTAGCAATGGTCGAAGTCACAAAAGGTGATGAAAACTGTAAGGAGGCAATAAATATGTATTTAAAACAACGATCTAGCAATGAAAACATTCAAAGTTTCTAGTAGTTGACTGAGTTGCAAATGAAAAATAATTTGACCACCATTAGTGTGACATACTTTTAGGTTAAAGTCACCGTACAGCCAGGAATATTTGGAGTAAATTTATGCATATACACAAATTGTCATTTAAATAATGATTTACTAGTTTAGAAAGAAAATTCAGAAAATACAGCTATTATAATAAATGCTGGCTGATAATGGGTGTACACAAAAGTCAAAGTCTGGAACTTAAAATTCCATGGTGCAGCTCCTTTCATGTCAGTCTGATATTCAAGGATGTTAAATATTTCTGAGTCACTTAATCATTTGATAAACTTGTTCTTGCAATAAGGTAAGTGTTCAGGGAAATAAGATATTACAATACAGACCACAAAGTTTTTATGGCCTTATCTCATTTTTATGTTAGTGCATTATGTACTATTTTTTTCCATTGTCCCCCTAACATGTCACCCAAATCTTGCAGGTGGGGTACACAGTGTGCCCTACCCTTGGGATCCTATGTACATCACTACATATTTACATTTGTTTGTTTTGCACAATTTGTTCAACAATTTGCACATTTTATATTCTCTAAATTGACCCAAGTACTTAAGAAATCTTCACATCAACTGGAAACTCATTTGTTACACAATGTTACATAAATAAATTCGAAAACCCCAATTCTTGCTAGTCAAACTGGCTGTAATTATGTCAACCAGTCTTAAACTTGGCAAAAATACGAACACTGGAGCTTTAATGTACCCATAATAGTATGATAATGTTAGTTCATTGTATTCAGTAAAACAGACAACTGGAGGCTTCATAGGTTTTACATAATATTAGTTTAAAATACTTGGGGGCCGGTTTAGATATGTAATATGTAACATTTAATGTTACAATATTTTACAACTCAAATTCTTATTCAAATTACTTTCCATACTCGAAAGAACATTTTCAGTGGGAACCGGATTTAGGATCTATTTTTGCAAAAGTAGTGGATTACAGAAATGAAAAGATAATCTGTGACATGCTTGGTGGCTCGTTTCTTATGTCACCGTTTTCGGTTTCTTATGTTCAGCTCGCGATGTGTATTCCATTCTACATCTGCTGCCATATTGGAAAATGGTCTCACCTTCCGTAGAAACCTTCACTTATTTTACTCCGTTTAAGGGGACGTCTTGGCTTGCCACATTCGATATTTCGCCTCTTCATATTCTTCGCAAGTAATGAACTCAATAAAATGCCCTTAATATATCTCTCTAGTCAAGACTTCCATGTAAATTATCTCCGAAACGTCTACTGTGTCACTAATGTGTAAATTCAGACATGCGCATAGTGATCCATATATGGAGGATTGTCGGATAAATACGACTTTTGTCGGAAATTGCCGAGGTAACGGAAAGAATTGTGGGAAAACACTGACAACAAAATGGCGATGCATGTTCCTCTCGCACCGGGCTTTGCCCAAATGATGAAAGAAGGAGCCAAGGTTTGTCGAAATTTGGTTATTGATGAGTATAAGAGCTAGTGCTATTAAGTGGTCGGCTCATGGAATATTTGTTTCGTAAACATAAATATGTCTGACACTGCTAAAATATTCTAAATGGAAACATGTGATTCTGTAGCATGACTCAGCGTGCGGAATATCTCTATTGTTACCAGTTTATATCAACAGAATGTTCTGGATTGTTTGATTTTGTTAGTACGTATTTTTATTGGATGGTGCAATATATAAATCATATCGTACACGTGCAGTACAGGTGCATATCACCACAGGAGTCTGCAGTTTTATCAATAAAGCACGACGAAATTTCTGACAACATGAAATCACGTTACCGGTATTATTAATTAACACGAGGAGCGCAAGCGTGACCACAACCCTCCGCTCGATTCGACTTTTCTCACGCGTCTTTTATCGCTTCAGAATCGCAAGAAGACTGAAAAACTACACATATCCATTCAAAAGACAGTAACGTACCAACGCATCACTCTCGGAAGACCATCGCATGAATCCAATCCGGCGAATTAACCTTTATTTTCACCATTACAGTCACAAACCCTGTAAACCAGAACTCACTGCAGGAAGTAGCCCATTTCTACCAGTTTCTACCCTGCAGTAAATATGTGTTAGGGTCTAATAATCGTTCCGAACACAGCGCAGAATCTGTTCTCTTTTAATCCTAGGGAAATATAATACTGCGGACTCTGTCAATTAGTTGAATTTGCTCAGAATAATGAATGCATCATGAAAATGTTATTTACAGTATTATATTACTACTATTTTCAAAAGTTGTAAAAAATAAATGCTCTCACTCTGCGCATACATGAATGCATACATACAGTTGCTGATAGTGTTCAGACTGTCCTCGCATTGTATACACATTAATCCTGATGATTTTAGTATTTTGTGTTACCTGCCTCATCTGTCTGTCTGTCTGTCTCTCTCTTTCTCATGTGTGTGTGTGTGTGTGTGTGTGTGTGTGTGTGTGTGTGTGTGTGTGCCACTGTGACCCAGTTGATACAGAGTCTGATAAATAATGCACGGGTTCCAGACATCTAAAGACGCGTGAGAAAAGTCAAATCGAGCAGAAGGTTGTGGTCACGCTTGCACTCCTTGTGTTAATTAATAATACCGGTACGGTGATTTCATGTTGTCAGAAATTTCGTCATGCTTTATGGATAAAACTGTAGACTCCTGTGATATCACTCCTATTCAGCCACATTATTTTGGCCTTAAGTTTTGACCTCCCCAGTCCTACATGGAAATGACATCCAAAAAATTGTTACTGATTTTACCCCCGTGTTATTTTGTAGGCAGTGTTTTTTCTTCACATCCATAATCCATCAGAGATTTCAAATGAGGGAAAGATTTTATTGTTTATTCATATGCAATGGGTTGTTTTCACAGACGTCATGATTGTGTACGCAAATGCCCACAAGTGTAAAGTGCACGTACCTTGCACCGCCATTTTGAGTCTCTAACAAACCTTTATCAACGTGGGTTATCACGCATATTAAAGATAAAAATCTGATTTAATTGTCGATAAGAATGTTTACCTAATCGAAATGATACATAGATTATGTAGCAACCCCGGTCTAACATGGACAAGGTGCCAGTTTACCTGGAAATTTGATGGAATTGTTGACCAAGTGTAGAATTTTCATTGCAGCATCAATACATGTCATCTGATTGCAACACATTGTATATATTGTAAAAGCCAGTAAAATTATCTATAATGGGCATGTTTTCTTTTGATATTTGGCTCTATATTAATGGAATTATTACTTTATAAGCATTGAAAGTAACAGATTTCACATGTCATCAGTAATAAGCATTGATCATGCCGGGGTGGCGTGACACCTCTCTTCTTTGTTACAAAATGCGGGTTATTAAAACTTCATGAATATTCATGAAATTTTCAATCCAATCAGAGGATTCAAAGAAGTTTCATCTTCAGTGTATTAAAACGAAACATTTGCCTAACGGAGCATGACTTTGTACAGAACGTCAGAACCGATTATTCTTGAAATGCTTTTAGAAATATGAAATTATATATTAACGATTTTTTTTTTTAAAACTTGAACTATAACTAAATGATTGATTTCAGCCCATGTAAATTGAAAATCATTACACGTTTCTACTTGTTTGTGTATCCATTTGTTTATGCGTCTGTTTATTGATCTATTTGTTTATGAAAGAATAACAAAGATGGTTGAAATGTCAATGTTTTACTTGAAGAAAATAGGGGAAAGTCAAGCATTTGGTCTCATGTGGTTGACATGCACAACAGAATGTGATGTATTATTATATCCTTACGCACAAAATGAGATTTGCCTTGATAATTATGTGGGAAGAACAGTGTTGTTAAGTTCCAGTTTGAGACTCAAAATGGCGGATATGGAAGTACAAACTGTTTTGTGACGTCACGTGAAAACAACGGATTCCTCTTCAAGTTCGTCATACAATGTAATACGCCTCCCCTGATATTGTGTTATTGGGATCGCCATCTTACTGCCTAAAGAACAATGCTGTGTAGCATGTTCCAAGGTTGGCTAAGATTAGAACAAGAATTTCACACACTGGGCTTGACGCTTTTCTACAAATTAACATCATATTGCATTAGTCAGACTTTACCTACACTGGTGTCTTTTTTCTAATAAATTAATATTCTTACACAAGCCAATGAACATGTTTCAAGTTCCGTTGACCTACATTTCTTTCACCACAATGGCCATCTTGAAGAATCTTTTTATTGTAACTCCATTTGAATGGATGGTTATACAGTAGTCCCCCCCTTATATGGCCACCCCTTCTGCACCGCTGACTTTGAAATAACATAACTTTGCCAATTTTAAAGATATCTGGCTGGATTAGATGTCAAAATCAAGGTTAAAAATCAAATTTTATGACTAATTCACTAAAACGTGCGTATCTATTATAACTGTTAAAATACAGGTGCAAACAGGTAACACAACTGGTAAAATACAAGTAATTATCTATTTACTTCTTAGAAAACTTAGAAAGTTCCCAAAACTTGTTCAATTGACACTAGATGTACTCATAAATAATTCCAGTAGCAACACAAGTCTTTCTTTCAGGTATTTGGCAGGTAGAAGCTTTCAAGGTGAGATCTGTCCACACACCTGTATCGCCTCTGGCACGTTTGATCGTCGCATTCAAATTCGTTAGACGGACAATGTTTCCAAAAATTTCATCTGAATAGAATATTTGAAAATATTCCAAAGCTTTCCTGGAACCATCTAACACTCGGGTGGGTCCAACTCTCTCAGAAAACTGTAACAAATCTCTTTGGTTTTCCAACTTCATCCAAACAAAATTATGTGGAGCGTACAATTCCTCCAGTTCAAAACCTTCAAAGTCCTCTTCATTGTGATCACTGTCACCCACAAGCGCATGCCATTGTCTCTCCAGATGTCTCCTCTCATTTTTGTCCAACTGTACTAGGTCGAAATTGGTAAAAATCCTCATAATTCAAAATCTGACACTTCACTCTCATCTGATCTTTCTTCGAACTCCGCCATTTTGGATACAAATTTCACCATTCGGAAAACTCGTTAAAAGTGCCTACTTTGTTCCATATTTCTGGCTGTATACAAGCTAAACCCACGAGATAATCCAAATATAATATCTACATTACAAGAAGGAAGTTATTAGAGGTACCCCGAAATTTATATAGTCGTGTACTATAACGTTAGAGAAGAACACTGCTCCAGGCCGGTAAAGCGGTCCACAGTGTTTACAGACTTACTTCCCCTGGACGGGTAAACCAGTCCATAGTGATGAAAGGGTTAACTAGTGATAAATAATCCATGGATGGAATATCAGAGGCCATAATACATCTTGGATTTATGTCGAGTCAGGTGGCATACATGTTAGGCCAGCCATTGCAATTGGCTTATTCCCAGCATACTTTAAAAAGCGCTGTGATCTCACGTGACGTCATGGAAAATTCCGCTGTTTATACAGAAATAAAGTATAATGAACTCGCTTTAAAATTATATCAAATTTGTATTTTAAAATAGAGATTTACCTGAAAAAATTGTCATTTTGAAGATTTCATCGTGTAAAATTTGAAGCAAAAAAAAAAAATGTACACAGTAAAGATATCAAAATGTAGATCATTCTCTCAGCTTTACAGTGGTGCTAAATATAGTAACATGGGAATTACCACGCATAATCCCAAGCCTTAAAATAGATGTGTATGTAAAATTTTGACGTTTGGACGAAACCGCAGCTGCACAATTATGCCCTTTACATACCTCGGACATATTTTTAAATATGAAAAGAAAAACACAAAGATTTATGCACAAAATGATAGAAGAAAAGTCATTCTTGTGACAAATGCATATATTTATTGATTTTATAAATAGGCCTAGTGATGGCATAAAATTTGTTGTTCAAAATTTGGAAAAATTTTGACTTTTGCCCTGCTGGCAGCCCACTGACCTGGTCAGCTAGGGCAGCTTGGAACACCTAGTTATATCAGCATAGGCTGTTCTCTACAAGACTGATGTTTGATTGGTCCTAAAATGAAAATGTTGTTGATCTGACATCTAATGTAGCAAGCACAGCAGCAATGTTGAAACGCCTGTTTTATTTGCTTCTGAGATTCCACTCTATTACATGCTTCTGAGAGATGGAATGATGTATGGTGAAGTTGTTTATATTGGCAACATGCACAAATAGAATATTGGCATTCCTCTATGCTACCTCTAATGTACTTTGACATTTTGTCAGTTAAGCAGGCACTATCTAAAGCGGTGAGCTGATCAAAATGGCTGATCCCATGTGCATGAAATAATGAGCCTGATCTATTCAAAAGGTACACTAACTGAAGCAGTCGTTAAAATTTTGAAAGAATTATTTTTGCCAGAGTAGATATTGCCAGCTTCTGAAAGTGCAATAAATATACATAAGAAAGTTTCAACAGTTTTTTTTCTCTAAATTATGGTTGTAAATAACAATTGTGTCACTCTGACCTCAAATATGGCCACTATCTTGAGACTCTTGTTACTTTAATCTTGCCAGATGGAAAGTTGTGCTGTTTTCTTTTAATGTCTAGTTGGTCCACAATGAAAATGATGCTGATCTTGTATCCAATATGGCCATCATGCTTACCATCTTGAAAAACTTATCACTACCTTTTCACAATTGATGGTTATATCAACAAATTTTCATCAAAAGACATTTTGTGATATCTACTTGGTCCAGTGCATTTTGGTGCTAATGTTCTATCAGATATTTTTGTCACAACAGCCTGCTTGAAAGTCTTTTCACAACTCCAGAAGAATGGATGGTCATTTGAATTCATGTTGGTTTTACCAGAAGTCTTTTAATGCTGTCTTGTTGGTCCTAAATGAAGATGGTGCCCGTCTTACATCCAATATGGACACGGCAGCTGTTTTGAAAATAAAGCTGAGGCATATATCAGATCGTTTCAGCTCAACAGCAGTTGAAAAGAAAAAAGGGTCTTGAATTCCTGGAAATTCTTTCGGGATTGTGGACAATCAGTCTCTGTGGGAGACTTGACCTTGTCATGGCCCTTTCTGATATCATTTTTTTTTTTCATTGAAAATGGTGGTTAGTGCCAGGAAAGGTACAAATCAACATCATGAAATATGCAACTTTTAATAAGAAAATACATATTTTGTTAGATTTTATTGGAAAAATATTTCTTAGTACACTAACTATTAATATATAACAAAACAGCAATTAATTAAACACTGGTAAATACTAATAGATGGCAGCATTGAAAGAAATAAACACCAATTAAATATGTCTTGTCAGGTGAAATTCATGTTTTAATTCTTTAATTATATTTCAGTGTAAACAGTATAATCATGGCATGTTCTCTTCTATTAAAATATCAAAAAATTCGATCAACAGTTACATCAATACCCTCGTGTACTTCTTTGGGAACCTAATTAAGTACTGACAGCATTTTGATCTGCGACTGGGGGCGTGTTTGTTGCATTGTAAAAATTGATTAAAAGAGACCTGTGTTGTTCTGTTATGTTAAGTATGTCTTTTTTATCAAATCAAGTAAGAGAGATATAAGATTGTTCAAAGTCATGCAAATCCTACCTGCATAAGCTCTTGTGAACACTATCATGTATCAAAATCAATCCATTTTATTTGACCAGTCGAATATGTTTTAAAATATTATGTACTTTACATCATTAATAACAACCTTAGACCTTATTAGAGTTCAAAACTGGGCACAACAAAATAGGATGATAATTAATGAAGGTAAAACAAAATGTGTAATTTTGGGGACCTCACAAAAGCAACACAAGTCAGGGAACCCAGAACTATCTGCTGCAATAAATAATCATCCATTAGAAAATGTCAAACATGAAAAGCTTGTAGGTGTGTCCATAGGTAATAATTCATTATGGATGACCATATTGATAAGCTTTGTAAAATACGGTCATCCAAAATTGCCCTACTCAGCAGAATCAAGAAATATTCACTTCTGGAGACTCGCAGTCTATACTACAAGTCATATATTTTTCCAACAATGGATTATTGTTCAGGGGAAAACATGCTAAATCTCAGCTTGACAGGATTTATAAACTTAAGCAATGAGCAGCATACATAATTTTAGACACATCTATGATCATCCCTCAAAAGCATTGTTTACAGAACTCAAATGGTTCACAATATATGAAAGGGTAGATTTTCACAAGGCAGTTCTTGTATATAAATGTCTGCATGGAGCTGCACCAGATTATGTTCAGGACTTAATCAGACCTTTTTTAATACAATACCAGTTGTGATCAATATCACTTGGAAACCTTCTTGCACAAAACCAAGAACAGAACAATTTAAAAAGAGCTTCCAAAAACTGTAGTACATTTCTGTGGAACAAGCTTCCACTACATGTAAAATCTGCTGAAATATTATAGAATTTTTTAAGAAGAGATATCATGAGCATGTATATGTTTCTAGTAGATAAGGGAATTTAGTATTTTAAATAGTAAACATGTTAAACAGTAATTATTGCTCTCTTTCATATAATGTGCATTCTTATACTCTCCTTAAGAGGGCCTCAAGGGAGAATAGTCCTTGACTAATGAGTCACCCTCTATAAATAAAGCAGTATTATTATTATTAACTCCATTATAATGAGATATTTTTTCACAGCTAATTTCAAATGATTATAAAATGAGCATTAAAAAATAAAACCTGCCACCACACCTCTGCTCTTCTTTTGATTCTATCCATCAATTTACATCTCTTTTTATTTTGTTTATAGGTCCCCCTGTAACTTGCACTCTTGCTTACAGTGTGGTTGATATTTTTTGGGCCCCATTGTGCGCAAGTTTTTGAGGGAGTGGTTTAGTTTGTTTCACTTGTCCCACCCTTCTAAATTCATATCATCTGACAACCGGATATATTTAGCCTTGGCCTTCTGTTTAATTACTTTTTTGCAAACCTCTTGAGAGTTTACTTTGGTATCAAGTTCTGCCAAACTCAGATATGTCACATTCAGACTGGTCACTCAAGTCCAAATCTCTGCATGCATTGTAAGTACTTAACCTTAACTGATTTGGTGAATCTGATATTTGCAGATTGCTGTGCATGACAACGGCAAAGGATGACCTACTGCCAGTAATTTTTAAAATGTTTAATCATGGGGCTGAGCTGAGCTAGTCATTGCAGCCCTGGTAAATTTCTTCAAGATTTCTTTGCTTTTTCATTTCGTGTAGCTTCCAAATGCATTTTCTGTTTTCTCTGCTTAGTTCCTTTGTTCAGGAAATAATCAGTGTCCCAGATCATCAGTGTATCTGCGCATTTCACTTATTTTAAATAGATATACCCAATGTTTTTTTCCAGTATGAGTAACACATAACGCAAGCATTTTTCTATCACACAGAAGATCAATGTCTCTGAATAGATTTGTGTAAACAAATGGCTCATTTAAACATCTGGTCTGATATTTTCTGGTGCCTCTTACAAAATGGGATTTATAGAAATTGAAAATGCCCTTGGGAAATCTGAGCTCCAAATATAATATCCCAACATCAGTTTAAAAAAAAAAAAAATAAATAAGACGTGTATATTTTAGGGAAATTTACCTTTTTTGTATCTTTGTTAGCACCTTGTGCAGATAAAGTTTTAAAAAGTACATATGTAAATAATATATGCAGATATGTTGATGAGAAATGTTTAGATTATCAGTCAACTTGCCCCAGACATAAACTTTTTCAAAATTTGTAAATCCCTGCATTCAAGCGAGAAACTTCATTAAATTTCCATTTTTGCCATGCAGGCTCGTCTCATCAACATCAACAATAATGAAAGCCTGACTGTTATTGATACTCATAACTGAAGGATTTGTGAACACTTATTTTATTCATTTATGTAACAGTTGTCATCTAGTCACCTTGAAATTAGCAACATGCATCAGCATGTTTAAAAAAACTACACTTCAGATTGAGAACACTTATTTTTATCCATTAAATTGTTTGCCAAGCAGTAAGTATATATATCAAGTAAACAGATCATAAACACTGATTGTGGGTGCTACATTTTTGGTACATTGATTGCACTTTGACTGGAATCTTTCTCGTAGTTAATCATTAAAGATGAGTGATTTTTATTTTCAAACACACCTGTCGAAGAAATCTCCTGAGTTATATTTTAACACTGAACACCTACTAACCTTAAAATCTGCAATATTCATCAAAACAATACTTGATGTGGCAATTGTTTAGAGTTGGCAAGCTCACAAACTGCCAAAGGCTAGGTTAGGACATGAAAGACGGCATATCTCAAATCTGTTTTTAAAAAAATCCCCAGAACATATCTCCCACGATAACTCGCGCATATCGAGTTCCAAAAAGAATATAGACCACACTATAAACCTCTGAAAATTGAAGAATGCTTCAACACCTCATGTATGTGTGTGATTCATTGTGTATTTGCAAAACTTGCATCACCACGTCTTGCACAAAAACAAAACAGTTTTCCATTTGTTCAAAAAGCAGAGACATTTGTTTTGTAAAACAACCAGCAACATTGAAACTTAATTTTTTTTTAATTGTTTTATTAGTGAAATACTGATGCCTGATTTTATTGTACCTCGTTCCAGCATTACTCAGGACTGGAAGAGGCAGTCTACAGAAATATTGATGCATGCAAGGAGCTAGCCAGGACTACAAGATCTGCATTTGGACCACATGGTAAATTGAGTTCTTTTCAAGGTTTTACAGTAATTCATTTATATTGCCCAGCAAAACATGTTCTACTTTCATGTCAGTACTATTATTATTATTTCAGATTTCATAAATGTGTCCCTCACAAGTTTTATAAATGTGTCCCTCACAAGTTGCAAGAGGAGTCAGTGGAAACTTGAATGTCATTACCTTTACAGTTTCAGCCTTGAGATAAACTGATTCTGAGAATAAAATATGATCTAATTACTTGAATATTGTAAACAGTTTTCTGAAATGCTTCAACACTACCATCAACCAGTGTTAAGATTTTTAAGATGAAGTTTCCCCAACCCCATCCCAGAAAATTGAAACTAATATTTTTGTGTTGTGAATTGCTGGATTTTTGCAAATAATTACATTTATAACTGTCCGAGTTTTGGAAACGACCTGCCAGTGATAATCATTCTGACCCTCAGACTCCAAGAAACATATAGGAACAATTCTGAGAAAGAGGATAAATCTGCTCAAGTTGTAAGAAATTTTTAACATCATTTTGCCCCATAAATAAATAACATTCCCAGCTATGCGTTGGTGACTGGAAAAAAAAATGACTCTTGAGATTTTCATTTTGATACTTTGGAGTCTAGGGTCAAATGACTATTCAGTTTTTAAATTTACTGAGGATCAAGCTCATGCAAAATACTTTTTCCGTATTAAGTTTTCCAGGAAAGAATGAAATGTAAATGTAACTGAATAAAACTGTAGGTTGTACATGCCAGATGTACACACTCTAGAAGTTTTCTAGAGGATGGTATGGATGATGGTTTTCCATGTTAGAAAAGGGTAAGCTACACAACAGTAACAGGCATGTATTAGACAATTGAAATTTGTTTTACTTTACTCCCCACCCACCAAAAAAAGAAAACAACATTCTAACAAAACTTGAATACAGCAAGATCAAAAAAATTGTATTGAACATAAACTTCAAAGCTGATATTAATTGTATATGATTAGCAACTATTATAAAAATAACAGAAATTGATTATTGTGTGAAACATAAACAAAAATGTACTAAATAAGATTGAAGGATGAATCCCATTTATTGAAGTTTCTTTGCAACTTGTTTTTTCAGGTCAAAATAAAATAGTGATTAATCACCTAGAAAAGTTATTCGTAACCAATGATGCGGCAACAATTTTGAAAGAGCTGGAAGTCCAGCACCCAGCAGCAAAGATGATCGTCATGGCATTACAACAGCAGGAACAGGAAGTAGGAGATGGTACCAACTTTATCCTGATGTTTGCTGGAGCACTTCTTGAACATGCAGAAATGCTCCTTAGAATGGTATGAGAAATTAATAATCAGTATTTGTGTTTATGCTTGGTTTTAAGTTGTTTGTTTTTTAATTCTGATCCTAACAATTGTAATAAATTATGAACAAAAAAAGACAAGTCCAAAAATAAAGAGGAAATACGATCGTTGCGTCAAATCAAGATCTTGGCTTTGGTCCAGGTCCAGGTCCAGGTCCAGGTTTTCATTTTCAGTTCAGTGCAGTTGGTCTGGAGACCAGACTAACTTTACAGTGGTACCTCAGATGCTTCCATATGCCATTGTTTTTCGTGCATGATGAAAATTTTACGTTAACATTAGAACTTTGTCTGGAAATGTTTAATCAAATGAAAAATGTATTGAAGGTGAAAGGGATAATCCACTTCGAAGCCAATCAGCCAAGATGTATAAATGGAAGATTAAGATTTTTGTCATGCTTGGAAAGAAAAGCAATAACAACAACAATTGACCTATCACAGGATAATAGATCGCTTCACCTACAGAGTCATGCAATGTGAAAACTTGTTTACCTCCGACAAACATTCAGTATTCAGAAAAGAAACTTTCAATTTTAGTTATATGTTTAAAAATAATGATTTTTATTATTCTTAAAACTGTAACTACTTGCATAAATTGTGCATCAGGAGACATAATTTTTATTTGTATTTTAAGTTTGTCTAGTAATAACTTACCTGTTTTATGTGAGTTTTAAAGTGGCTTGAGAATATATTCAAGTGAAAGGAAATTCATTCCAAAAGATGTTAATGTATTTAGTATACAGTATTTGCTTTATTAATTTTAACTGAGTTTTGTTTATATTGCCTTAGAAGTTAATGAAGTGAAAATATATAACAAAATAGTCACTGGTAAGAAGTATACTGTTATACATAATTTTAAAGTTTTACTCTATTCATGAGATGAAATTTTAGATCAGTGATGTTTGTTGATGTTAACATGTAAATACACTTAATATATCGAAAGATAAATATCTGAAACCATTTCTTTATTATTAATTGCAATGTTTATACTCCCACCCCTCCTTCAGCTCAAAGTGTGAAAGTAACGAGTCACTCAAGTGTCTGAAAGATCAAGATGATGAAGTATTATATTTTGGGACAAACCAACAGTGAAATGTAAAGTTTCATGCTTTAAAATAATTCAGTGTGGGCGTCTGTGCTTCCTGTAGAAGAAGAAATGCACACAACAAAGCCCAAAAGTTAAGGGGGTTCTCTACCCATATTCTGTTTCTAAATATTCAGTTTCTATTTCCTTTTTTTTTTTCTTTTTATCTTCTTTTGTTCTTAAAGTTATTGATGGAACATGCCTTTCTACATACCTTGTGCAAACAAACTCTTGGTAATTGCCATCAGTTGTGGCCATGTTCAGCTGATTTTGTGAGGGGTGATCACATGTTCTTATCTTTCCAAGTTTTATCTAGGCATGTGGAAGGGAATAAAGCTAACCCATTTAGATGATCTGGATATCAACTGTTACAATTACAAAGCCCCCACAGGTATATTTTCACTGCTGCAGTAGCCTTAAGTTGTTAGAGCGTCTGCCTCAGATGCAGGAGGTCGTGGGTTTAAACCCCAGCTGTGTCTTACCAAAGACTTGTAAAAATGGTACTAGCAGCCGCCATGCTTGGTGCTCAACATTATAAGGTTAGTGTTAGGACTGGTTGGCCTGGTATCAGGATAATGTGATTAGGTGGGACATGATGCTACATGTCTGTGGCATGATGCCCCAGTGCTAGACATCAGTTTAAACTGCCACACTGCAGATATCGTAGCAGTATGACTGAAAATTGTTAAAGCTGCATTAAAAATCCAAATCACATACACACATACTTTTTGCCATTATTGGTCGAAAAATTGATATACCATTGCAAAATTTTAAATATTTACAAAAACCAATTCATTATTTTACACTTGGCTTGTCGGAAGAAAATGGTGGCTGTAAATGCTGCTTGGAAGTGTGCCCAATTTATACTTGCAGACTGGTTAATTGAATGACATGATTTACAAGTGGTGATAGGTCAATTACATTTTTTGGACATCATGTTATGACAGTTTAATTATTGCTCAAGATGGCAGAGATCTAGCAAGAAGTCGTTGATCTCAATTTTTTTTTAAACCTCTTTTGCAAAATCAACAATAGCAGTACATGATACTTTGTTACACCTTATTGAAAATTGACTTGATTTACAGGAAAATAGTGACTGCCTTACTGAAAATGTTGGGTTGTCAGTTCTCGAAAGAGATATTTTGTTACAAATATTGCTGATTATTTCTTTGCCATTGAAATGTATAATTTTTCTTTTTTTTTTCTGATTGAGCTTGGGGAAATGTGGCTTCTTTATTCTGGAGCAAACTGGTTTTGACTTCAAACCAGAAATTGGTATTTCATAATCCATAGAATCTTGTTCTGGGAAACAAGTTGTAGATCATAGGCATTTCATTAGTTAACCATGCAAGCTTTAGACACTGAAGAGATACATTTTTTTATAGTGTAATGGTTTGGATGAAAAATTTAAAAAATGAAAGTGTGAAGAAACGAAGTATTCATTCGAAAACAATTGATAGAAACATTAATGAAATGCATATATAAAGTGACAGATCAATTATAACTATATGCAACCTGAATGTGAATCTACAACTCCTTTACACAAAATTGCTAAAGAAACCCACAATTCTGTGTCATGGCAGGGCAAGTAAGAATTTGTTTGCTGTAATTAAAAAATCTTGTCATATTTGCCCAACTGAGCATATTCTTTTAATGCAGAAAATTTGCATCCATGTTTTGCCTAATGGTTGAAACCCATGTGTGATGTGTCCGCTTCCATAACAGTTGTTTAGGTATTGTGTATCTTACACCTAGATGAGTTCTCATGGGTTGGTGGTTCTTTCTGGGATTTTACAGGGTTTTTCCACCACCAGTTACACTGGCTGCCATGTGTAGCCCATCTTGTGCTGAAAAATGACGTTAAACCCTACAACAACAACAACAACACCTAGATGAGTAGACTAATGATTTGTAGTTAACGATGACCTGTATATTCCTTATTCAGGGTTTGTCAGTGACAGAAGTGATTGATGGATATGAAGTGGCCTGTAAGAAAGCCCTAGAAATTTTACCAGGTAAGACTGCCGCAATATTTCATATATAAGCATTTAAAAATACATCATCTTACCTGCATTAAAGATACATCATCTTACCTGCATTTAAAAATACATCATCTGACCTGCACTTAAAAATACATCATCATACCTGCATTAAAGATGCATCATCTTAACAGCATTAAAGATAAATCATCTTACCTGCATTAAAAAAAATACATCATCTTACCTGCATTTAAGATACATCATCTTACCTGCATTTAAGATACATCATCTTACCAGCATTAAAGATACATCATCTTACCTGCATTAAAAAAATGCATCATCTTACCCGCATTAAAGATATATCAATTTACCTGCATTAAAGACACGTCATCTTACCTGCATTTAAAAATACATCATCTTACCTGCATTAAAGATACACTGTCCTACCTGCATTAAAGATACATCATCTTACCTGCATTGGTGGTGATGATGTATTTCCATCAAAAAGCATTTTAAAAGAGCTGACATCACTAAAAATGATAAACATGTATGACCCTGTATCAAAACTGCACTTTCAGAATAACCTAAATTAGATTAGAATCATTCTGGCATCAAGCTCTTTCAGCCTTGAATTAGGTCAAAATTGGTGTTAATTTTTAGCATTTGTTTTTTCTTCATGTTGCATGATGTAAGCTGGATGAACACTTTTAAATATGTTAATTTTTTTATGCCCAGCCACAATGGTGGTTAACATGGTTGAGTTTAGGGTATAGATCATTTATTTCACCTTCATTGGGTATCTGCATTTCATGAACAATTTTTTTTTCTTCATACTTTTGTGAATATAAATACTGTTGTAGTTGATTTAACTGGTATGAATAAAAGAAGAGTAGGGCGTTAAGTACGTAAATTCTGCAATTGAGCTGAAATGGAATGTTGGGTTATTTCCTTTTTTTTTTAAAATTAAAGGAATGCCTAAAAAAGAATGCACATTCATGGAATTTGTTATGCCAAGTCATGCATATAGAAGGACAAATGGTATTACCCTTTTCTGTACATCACTGGAGGGATTAATTATGTCACCGTTGTCTGTTCATGCATGAAGGGACAAATAATGTCAGTTTTCTGTAAATGAAGGGACAAATGACATTACTCTTGTCTTGTCTGTACATCCATGAAAGGACAAACGGTGTTAACCCTTGTCTGTACATCCATGAATGGACAAATGGTGTTACCCTTGTCTGTACATCCATAAAGGGACAAATGGTGTTACCCTTGTCTGTACATCCATAAAGGGACAAATGGTGTTACCCTTGTCTGTACATCCATGAATGGACAAATGGTGTTACCCTTGTCTGTACATCCATAAAGGGACAAATGGTGTTAACCCTCGTCTGTACATCCATAAATGGACAAATGGTGTTACCCTTGTCTGTACATCCATAAAGGGAAAAATGGTGTTACCCTTGTTTGTACATCCATGAAGGGACAAATGGTGTTACCCTTGTCTGTACATCCATGAAGGGACAAATGGTGTTACCCTTGCCTATACATCCATAAAGGGACAAATGGTCTTACCCTTGTCTGTACATCCATAAAGGGACAAATGGTGTTACCCTTGTCTGTACATCCATGATGGGACAAATGATGTTACCCATATCTGCAAATCCATAAAGGGACAAATGATGTCACTGTTGTTTGTACATCCGTGAAGGGACAAATGATGTTACTCTTGTCTGTACACATGAAGGGACAAATGGTGTTACCCTTTTCTCCAACTCCATAAATCACCATTTCATGTATTACTTAATGCTCTCACAATAGCTAGTGTGTTTGTTTGAAGACTGCATTTGGTAAGCCCATTGTGCTCATTTCCATATGTAATAAAGATCGTGAAGTGGAATAGCACAGTATAGGTAAATCAGACAGATGATAGATGCGTGTATGAGAACAAAAGTTATTACACATCATTGCCTTGAATGAGAACAAAAGTTATTACACATCATTGCCTTGAATGAGAACAAAAGTTATTACACATCATTGCCTTGAATGAGAACAAAAGTTATTACACATCATTGCCTTGAATGAGAACAAAAGTTATTACATATCATTGCCTTAAATGAGAATGTTTAAACCCTCAGTATTAAAGATTATTGACAAGTTTGTGAACAACAGCAACATTTCTTTGAAGTTGGACTTTTCCCTGTATATACAACAGAAAGCATGATTATTTCAGTTGTCAGAATAGTGTTGAAATGTGATTAATTTTTTAAAGCGATTTAGGAAACAAAAATAAATTTCAGAACTCTTGATCAACAGAGTTTCACTTTGTGAAGCACGCCAGGAAATAAAAGGAAGGTGATTCATTTAATTCTTCGCAAAAACGGCAAACACTATATCAGGATGCATCATTCCTTTGTGAGCCATGTCTGTAGAAATAGGAACACAACCTGTATGTAACATATTCAACATGCTGAATTGAACATTCCAATTAATTCTCTTTATTATTATTTGTTATCTTGTTAAATTAATAACTATCAGTTGACCTATGCTTTTCAGAAGGATTTTAGCAATGAATTAGATTGATTGAAAGACAATAATAAGCACACGCTTGTGATTGCAAAGTTGATTTGTGTTGATAAAATATTACCACCTGTACTGGACAGAGGTATTTAATTGTTGTCTGGGCTTGTTGCAGTTGAGTCTGGTCTTGTGATTTTTTTTATACTCACCAGCCCTGACCAATGTCTAAAACAGTTTATCTTTGAGCACTCAACATAATACTGACATATAACCTCTGTGCATGTGGGCTGATGTCTTGGTCTAGGCCAACATGTGTATATCAGAAACATGCGAATAGTTTCTCCGTGGGTCAGTTGTTCTTCCCAAGGTTTTCCTAGTTTTTCCTCCACCAGTTACACTGGCTGCCATGTATAGTCAGTCAATCATGTGCTTAAAAATGATTTTAAGGGAAAAGTGATGTTACCTTTTTCTGTACATCCATGAAGGGACAAATAATCTTACTCTTGCAAGGTTCTCAACAGATTTCAAAACTGAAAAGGCATTTGACCCTTTACCCCATAATCTCGAGTCATAATCAGAATCTCAAAAGCCATTAGTTTTTGACAGTCATGAGCTCATAGCTGAAATTGCTAATTATTCATGGAGCAAACTGATGTTTAAGTTTTCTTTTCTAATGTTAAATAAAGAGAAACACCTGAACAATATTTTGTAAGAAATGGACAAGTAGAAAGTGAGACAGACATGACCAGTACTGATTTTTGTTGAAGAGTGTCTCTAATTATCTCCCAGTGGCAAACGGGTTTGATTTTCCAGCATCCTTACACCAACCACATATCATCACTGTATTTCCTTCTTTCAAAATGATTTTAACCCTCAGAAATTCATTTACCATTCTTCATTAAATTTTCTTAGAGCTTTATTTCCTAAAAATTGTTACTAACTTTCTGTTTCTTTGGAGTCTGCAGGTCAGAAAAATCGTCACTTGCAGCGTATTTCCAAGACTTGAGACAGAAAAGAAAAAATCCTTCTTTAAGCCATTGTGTTTTATCAGTCAAATACAAACACTAATATAATAATAAGTCTAATATGGTTGCCACAATAGCCAGTTTGAAAATCTTGTTAATACTGCTTCTCCATTGGAGCATTGATCCTTCAAAGTTCTCTTATTTTTATTTTAAAATGTCTTATTCGGCAGATCTTGTTTGTGATCGTCTCAAGGACCTTCGGAATAGTGCACAGGTGCAGAGAGCTATCCGTGCCTCAGTTATGAGCAAACAGTATGGGAATGAGGATTTCATTGCAAAACTTATCACAGATGCCTGTCGTAAGTAAAGTTCGTGTAGAAAAGGAATGCATGGTATTTTATTATTTTCTAATAAAGTAATTGCAAAAACTCTCATTAAAGCTGAATGAAATAAATTGCAATTTAAAGATAATTAACAATTTGTAATAAATCGGATGACATCATATTAATTGAAAATAATATATTGAACTGTTATTGGCCTCATAAACTAAATTTGTTTGAGTGAGCATGGTTTTATAGTTTTTAATTTGATACATTTTCTCATCCACTTTTCATACAAAATATTAAATTGGTTGTCTGTCCTTCCATAACACCATATATCCATTCATCCTATTCTCATTTCCTTACAAAAACTCCATTTAGTATCATTAGATTTCTAGTACCCTTTAGTATCGCTGGATTTCAAATACCATTTAGTATCGTTGGATTTCAAATTTTCTTTAGGATCATTGGATTTTAAATACCATTTAGTATTGTTAGATTTCAGACAAGTTTTTTCATGCATCTTAATATTAAGACAATGGCTGAGTTCAGTTGTCAACATTTTTTGTCATCCTTTTTGTAGAATTTATAGGCCATGATTGTCAGACTGGCCTATTTTTCTTTCCATACGTTTCCCCACCCCAACCCCTCTTGTTATTGGATTCCAATTAAATTTTGCTATGCAACTTGACACAGATGAGATCTTGGCATGAGTTGGATTGCAGGCATTCATTATTGTTTATATAGCTGCCAAGTGTCCCGTTTTTCCCGTATTTTGGACTTGACTATGGGTGTATGTGTTTCTTGTTAAAAATCCATTTTTTTTAGTAACAAATTTAATTAAACTTTGCTTGCAATTTTCTGTTTAGAATAGGCTCTTGGTTCCATTCTGATGGAAATGTATTGCATGTATACAGGAATAGAGTTTTAAAATATGATTGGTTCATTCAAAATCGAGGCTACCATACCTGTCTTTAACCACTATATTGGATTGTACAAACAGTTGCCGCTATCACTGTGTCTCATTTTCTTAATATTCAACTTCGGTCATGTCAAAAAGTAAAGCAGAAGATTCAGAATTTTCTCCAGGAAAGATATGAAAACAGAATTGGAAGGACAATTGTGCCGTCTTGTTTAGATTTGTGAAACCATCTAGTAAAGAGAAAACTTTATGTTTTGCAAATTGTGTAATGTGATTTTGCCACTGGGCATGGAGGTGCCCATGACTTAAAACAGCATCAAAAAGCTAATAAACATCAGCTTGCTGCTTATCATCCACAACTCAGTCTGAACTTGTGATGCATATAAATACCAGAGAGAATCTTGAAGTAATTTGATTGAAGTTTGGTTTACTAATTTCTTTTAGAAGTGAACCTTCCTCTTTCAGTTACTAGTGTTGCTGGCAATATATTTCGCACACATTTTCCAGACAGTAAAATCGCAAAGGATTACTCGTGTGATAGAACAAAAACAGTTCTGTAAGAAAATCACACAGAAGTCAGATCATCAATGAAAGATGGTACATTGGAATCAGTAATGATTGAGAATGAAAAAACAAGGTCTTGAAAAGACTCCTGTAAACAGCCTGTGTCTGAGTGTGTGTTGTACTCTTGCACCTTCTAAATGGGCACCTGAATGGAACAGGGTGCCCATTCAGAAGATGCAAGAGTGCATCACATGCAACTTTGATGTTAAATAATTAAGTAAGTACTGTCCTATGTTACTGATGGTTGTAGATGTTGTAAATAGTTACATATACATTAAAGTTTTAAAAATCAGTATTTGTTCCTGAAATCTGTATTTTTGTCATAAGCAGTCAGTATTTTTGTACTCGGGTTGGCAGCTATGTGTTTAGCAGTTTTTGCCCTGATAGTCAGACCTACCCACTTAGTATTGTTGAAATCTTTGCTGCATTCAATTGTCAGCATACATGCCTTGTTATTTCGCAGAGTTATGGCCGATGGTTGTTATAATTAATTGTTTTCATTTCTGTACAGAAAAAAACCTCGATTGTAATTGGAGTTCAACCAAATTTTTATGCAATTTGATGTTGTTGAGGCAGTATTTTATGCCGAGCCTGGACTCGAACTTACGCAGACAGAGGTGAGATGGCAGTGATCCGTAACGGTCAGCGCTTTAGACCACTCGGCCACTCGGGGCCCCATGAAATTTAGTAGACAGCTTGATATTAATGAGATATGTGATTACTTTGATTGACAGTATGGCTTAGGTATATGTTAAGCAGGCAGTATCATCTTTTGGCAGATTTATGGCACCTGCTCATCAGACACATCTACTTCACTTTCTGTGCAGTAACTTCCTTCATTCCTAGTGGATTTGAAGCAAATGTGATAGGATGTTTATGCTGGTGGTATCTTGCCATTTTCTCATATTTCAATGTTTCAGTCATTTAATGAAGTTGTGGCCTTTGATGTTATACCTACCCACTTTGTATCTACACAATAATTCCTAATGTTATTATTGCATTTCAAGAAAACTTTATTGTGGCCGTATTGATATAGCTTCAGAGGAATTTGATTATGAGCTTCCTATGTCGTGGTTTTGTAGAAGTATGGTCATTGATTGTTGGACCCACATTTTTATGCAACTTTGATGAGACCTCACCTAGGTTTGATTGTCAGTGTTTTACATCATCATTATTGTCAACCTTTACAAAGGTTCCATAACTTGTATCCTTTATCATCATTGTTATATTGCCCATTCCTCATTATAACTACACTTCCCTGCCTCCAAAGGAAAAAAAATTTACCATATTGACTGTGTTTTGTGACACTTTGTATTTGGACACCATCATTTCTTGGTACAATGGTCTTTAAATGCCTTGTAAATTTTGAATGTTGCTTGACCGTAATTTTTTGCCTAGAACTTATGTTTTCGTACACAAAGAAGATCCATCAGAATTTTAGTCAATACTAACAGTATTAGGTTTCCCAATTACAGCTATCCTGTAGATAAACTTGAATAACTTTTGATAGTTATGGGGATCCTAATTATACTTTATATAGTAATGGGTGGGTGGGTGGTTATGAAAATGTACCATATTGGATAATTAGTTATCATTGTTTCTTTTTTTACTACCTTCATTCAGTTGCAAATAATATGATTGGTTGTCAGAATGGACATCTTTACACATGAAACCACTTCATGTGGGTATGACATTTATGGTTTTATATAGAATTCATGGAACCTTCTTTCCCTCATTAAAAAGTTTCCGTTTTTGCATTGAAAAAGTAACTTTATGCTTATGATGACTACCAATAGCAGCATAAAACACAAAGTAACAATCATTTGAAACTTGATATCTGGCCATCAAGTTCTTTGAAGGTAGGACATCTTGCAAAGAGGTTTGTGAAAAGTTTTATTTTGTTCACATGTTTTTATTTCCCTATCAGTCCCCTTGGTAGCCACGTCAAATGTTTTCTCACACAGACCAAAATCTGGGCCAATTTAAGTACATGTAAACAACATCTATATGTCAACATGCTACTGGCGACAGTAAATATTGTAGTGAATTATTTAGTGACACTTGCTTTTTGAGAATGAAGTTTAGATCAAACGTAGGTTACTATATGTTTGTATACATGTTATTTGTGTTTTTTAACGTGACGTGACTCATACATGAATTTTCTAACATATGACCTATGTCTAATTCATGGATTTTTTTATATACATATACAGTACTTGATGCATTATGGATTTTAATATACAAATGTTAGTTGTCAAATACAAAGTGTATATGAGACTAGTTTTACACTTTTTCTTTAATCAAAATTTCTTCAAAGTGTTTAAAAAATAATTGTTTTACTTCATGGCTGCACATCATCATATGAGCTAACAGTAACCTTATTACAGCCCAGAGGAGGGTATCTTCCCGTTTGTTTTCGGACACCAAATTAAGGAATTGAATAGCATTTAGATGACAGAAAAGGTAATAATTTTTTGCCATCGAAAAACATACCGTAAATACCTGGAATATCTTTATCTTGTGATATCCTGCATATAGCATGCTGAAATGTGTGTACATATTCTTTTATGTCCTCATTTTTCCAATTTCAGTTTCCATTTTACCAGACAAGCTTAATTTCAATGTTGATAACATCAGAGTTTGTAAAATTTTGGTAAGTACAAATTATGACTGATGTTTATTGTTTCAGAGTTGAGGCATTGAATAGACATTTACCTATGAAAAACATGTTACATTTAAAGATGTTGACATAAATTACTTGGAGAGTAAGAAAAGTAACAGTATCAGAATAATATGTCCGAAGAAAAAATATTTAGTTAAACCTGGTGCAATGTGACCCCGCTATAGCATGCTCCATTATAAAACAAATTCAGATTCAACACAATTGTGGCGTGGCTCACAAAATTTCTTTAAATATGTTACCTGATCATAATACCCTAGGAGAAGTACTACTAGAGAAGATTGAAGCCTTAGACAGGATTAAGTCCAGTGTGAAACAATCTCAGTTAGCTAGAGAAGCAGTCCAAAGCTGAGAGCGTGCTTTAAGTTGGATGGAGATGCAAGATATTGACTATGTTCAAATTCATCATTCAGCAGAACTGTTGTATTTATTTCATAGGGATCAGGCATTCTTCAGTCCCAGATGATGCAGGGAATGGTATTCAAGAGGCAAGTGGAAGGGGAGTTAACCAAAGCTGAAAAGTGCAAAGTAGCTGTATATTCCTGTCCTTTGGATATCATGCAGACAGAAACTAAGGTACACTGCTATTTTGTACTGTGCATTGATATTTTCATATGGAATGTATTAATCAAAATGGTGTTTGTCATTTTACTTGAAAGATATTGATGTGAGACAACTTTCATGAATAGAGTCCTCCTCAACCTTAACCATGCCCTGTACTTTGAGAGATTTCATGAACATGATGCTAACAGAATTAAAATATAAATCACTTAATATGTCAATGATACAGACTCCAGATGACTGCGGGTATTTTCTTGATAATAAAAATTGAAGGGTAATATATAAGTAAATACAAACTGTTCTATTACGTATTCATGTTGAACCAATTTAGTATGCTGATAAGAGGCACCTGGGACATAAAATAGAGAACTGTCTAAATTAAAGATTATGGGCCTTTATATATTCACATGTTTGCATGCATTTGAAACCGCGTGTGTATAAATTGCTGTGGACATGCGTAAACAACCAGTAGTTGAGTGTTTGTTGCATTCTTACCATTTTAATGTGTACCATACTGTCCAGTAGTTCAATTTTTACATATAAAATTAATCGGTAAGTGAAATATTAACAAATTAGCAGTATTTGATCAGTTTTTGAATACAGATTTATAAATTTTATAATTTTTGTTTCAGGGTACTGTATTAATTAAGTCTGCAGAAGAGTTAATGAATTTTAGTCAAGGAGAGGAAAATTTGATTGAAGAGGTATGTTGCATACAAAGGAATAAGCATATATGGTACATTATGCCTTTATTTTTCCTTGTACATGTATATATTATATATTACGCCTTTATTTTTACTGTTCATGTATATATTATTATATATTATGCCTTTATTTTTACTGTACATGTATATATTTATTATGTATTATGCCTTCATTTTCACTGTACATGTATCTATTTATTATGCATTATGCGTTCATTTTTACTTGCATATATTTATAGTACATTATGCTTTAATTTTACTTGTACATGTCAGTGGTGGATCTTGAGACAGCAAATTACCAAGCAGGGTGTTGAGCTTACATAAAGTATTTTTGACAATCAAGGCATTAATTATCCTTTTTATCCCTTTTTTAAACAGCATAGTTGGTGTTTCTAGCTGCCTGATATTGCCGGTAAATTTTTAGACAGGCTTATACGGTTGGACCTTTACTCCTGAATGACATTTTAAGATAGTTGGAATTTATTTTTAATTATGTCAGATAACTGTGCAATCTGATAACAGATTCATCTTAAATTTGTTAGGTTCCCCAGTTAGTGTTTGTAAACCCATTACTGCAGGTCTGACATTACCACATACTGCAGGTCTGACTATACATTTTGATTTAGTAAGGTTTGGAATACTCTTTTTTGAAGAAATATCTAATATTTACTTCAGACTTATAAATGACATGGATTTCATGTTTTAGTTTTGGTAGCATTTGTTAAATTGCATTTTATGGATAGGATGCCTATGAAATTCAATGACATCCATGAGATTGGTATGGAAAAATAAGTCTGACCTGCCCTTGACTGATATTTTCCTTCAGCAGCTATATACCATTAAGTGACTTGCTTATTTTCCTGTGCTCTATCAATTGTACCAACTTAAGGATCTTTTACCAACCTCTGGCAGGCTGCTTAATGCATTTGGTTTTGGGGAGGGTTTAATGGCACTTTTAACATGATATTGGCTATATCATGCCAAGGAAATGAAAGCTAATTGTGTTTTCCTAGGACACACCTACCTAGGCTTGCTTGGGTGGATATCAAACCTGTAACCTTTGTATTATGAGTCGTATGCTCTACCAAGTTAATGTGACTCCTAGCTGGCTGCTTGAGGGATTGTTCACTGTATGTTAAGGAAAACAATTGACTGAGTAAACATTGTTTCTCTTGTTTGCAGCAAATCAAATCCATAGCTAGCACTGGATGTTCTGTGATAGTGACAGGAGGGAAAGTGGGAGAACTGAACCTACACTTTTGTAACAAGTATAAAATCCTTGTTGTCCGCCTACTGTCCAAGTGGGATCTTCGTCGACTATGTAAATCCATCAATGCTACGCCTTTGCCCAGGATCGTAAGTCCTGTTTCTTTTCATACAGTGGGATTCTTTTACCTGATTTGTTAAAGTAAATATATCTTTTAAATTTAACACAATTAATGCCAAATGTTATTGATTGTCATGGCTTTTATGAGAGGTACAAAGAGGACAAAGTTTCTTTCCATCTTTAATGATTAAGCCTTAATTTTTGTTGAACTGAATATGAGATGTAGCAGTTTCTTTCATAGCAAGCTCTGTATCATCAACAGTTACAATACTCCTGCCATAGTACATTTTGATGATGTCCATAAGTCGGTTAAGAGTTTTATTTCTGTACAATAACGCAAGTTGTGTCTACCATCTACGCTCACCAAACTTGGTGGATAGCTTCCAGTTGGGCTAAGGAAGCACCCTTTTGAATTCAGGTTCAGAATCTCAAAGTGACTGACCGAAAGGAAAAAGAAACTGGTTTCTGGACAATGTTCTTTGCCATCTACAGACTTTGTGAATAGCTTGTACTTGGACAAAGGAAGAACCCTATCAGTTATGATTTAAGATGCTCACTGGTCAAGGTCAGTGACTGAAGGAATAAAAATTGTTTCCATATAACAACTTGAGCTCTCCATCATCTGCAGTAGATGGCATGCACATGGAGTATGGAAGAACCATATAATTATTTAAGGGTAAATGATCAAAGGTCAAGGCCACTAACATTAGAAAGTTAAATCATTTTGTTCTCCATCTCTACATGTAGCAGAGTTTATATATGGTTTGCCTATTGCTCCGGTGGCCAAGTGGTTAGTGCATCCACCTTGTATGTGGGGGTCGCAGGTTTGAACCCCCCAGAGTTATACCAAAGACTGATGAAAATGGTACTAACAGCTGCCTCGCTATGCACTCAGCATTAAGAGTTAGTGTTAGGACTGGTCGGCCTGGTGTCAGGATAATGTGACTGGGTGGGACATGATACTACATGTCTGTAGCATGATGCCCCAGTGCTAGACATCACTATAAAACTGCCACACTGCAGACATCATAGCAGTATGACTGAAAAATTGTTAAAGCTACATTAAAAATCTAAATCACACACATCACAGACCTGGACCAAACTTTGTGGATGGTTTCCATTTCGGCTGAGGAAGAAGGTTCTCAGTTATGGAGTCTTAAGGGCTGTTATGCACTGGGCAGGTATATAATGTGCTACTTATGGTAGTCTTGTTTTTCTCAGTTTTGTTTATTTTCATTTGGGTGTGGATTAGACAGTACAGGTTGTCATTTATTGTTGTGAAATCATTGTGCAATGAATGGTTTTAACTCACCTGGCAAGTTTATTGTATGGTCCAGTGTCTATATATCATCTGTTGTGTGCCTTAGTACTTTTTTTTCAAAACTACAGTGACAGTTTGATCAACCATTGTGTTAGTGTTCCTTGTCAAAGTTTTAGATTTTCTTAAACCTCCCTTGCAATTATAAAGTTTCTGTGTCAGCCACATGGAAATCATTT
Source organism: Megalonaias nervosa (assembly GCA_016617855.1). NCBI lineage: Eukaryota > Metazoa > Mollusca > Bivalvia > Unionida > Unionidae > Megalonaias > Megalonaias nervosa. The sequence goes on from JAECUM010000097.1 coordinate 282,116, forward strand.
TTGACACTAACTCGAGAACCACTCTACTATTATTCAAAGATGTTGTGCATTTATTGATTATGTTGCAGCTCTAATATTCACTTCTGTTACAACCTAGTAGAAAATGCTTTTCTTTTTACATCTCCAATACTTACTGGACAGTTTGAAAATAAGCTTGGTAGTAATATTTTATATAACACACTGCACCTGTGTTGTTCAGCCAGGATGCATTTGAAGAGGCCTTTTTGCTGGCTTTTATAGCAGTCAGGTGGAAAAAAATTTTAACCTTAGTTACCTAGCTGATAAATGTTATGCTGTGCTTGGAAAAGTGAATGATTTCAGGTTCACTTGTGCCTCTTCTTTGTGGAAATCAAATATATATATACCAGTGTGACAGTGTAATTGTAGTGTAATTTCCATAATAATTAACTTCAGTAATATTCTTCTTTATGATTATTATTGTTGTTGTTATTATTTGAAACAGACACCTCCAACAGCAGATGAAGCTGGTTTTTGTGACAAGGTATATGTAGATGAAATAGGAGACACTCCAGTGATAGTTTTCAAACAAGGTGAGATTTACTCATGTACTTTTAGAGTGAAGAAAAGTTTTTATTTCCCCATTTGGGACTATATCAGTTTAAGTGCAACATACCTGGTTTTATCTGAAATAAAAAAATATTAAAGAGAATTGGGTTGAGGATCACTCAAATAGTAGATGTAGTTATGAACATATTGAATTGATAAATCAAAATTTTTCTTCAAATACATTACCTAATCACAATACATTTCGGAGTATAACCACAACAGATTTAACCCTCTGTATATTTAAATTTATAAAATAGCTAAATGTTTGCCCACATAGGTGGGAGTAAATGGGAGTTGTGTCTCCCTGGAGAGAGGGATTGGCTCCAAATCTTGTCCATATTTAGTTTAAATTTCCATTTGTGCTAGGAAGTGTGTTGTTTTAGATGCATGGCATTAATCTTGTGTCGGTATTCTCCAAACTATTCTGCAAGTTGGAGGAGTAAAGAGGAGAGTATACTCAAATATATTTCTAACCATTTCTTCTTTAAATACATTACCAATCACAATACCATACAATAAATACAATTACCTTGCAAATCCAGCCCTCCTAGATAACACTTTTAGCAAAAAAACACCAAAAGTTATCTGTCAACCTAGATGATGATCAGGCAGAGTGATCTGCTAATGGGCATTTAATCTTTTGTGGTAAAACCTTTTCCACATTGGGCTATTTGCCTTGGGACCATTGACAGGACCAAGTGAGGGATTTTGAAGTGTAAGTAAAAGGAATCGAGCCAGTGGGAAGAAGGAAACCTTGTCAGTTATTATCTTCTGTATCTCAGTTCAGGCTGTATCATCCTGGATAAGATGGACCGCTCCGGTGGCCTTGTGGTTAGAGCGTCCACCTTGGATTCGGGAGGTTGTGGGTTTGATCCCCAGCCGAGTTATACCAAAGACTTACAAAAATGGTACTAACAGCTGCCTTGCTAAACGCTCAGCATTAAGAGGTTAGTGTTAGGACTGGTCGGCCTGGTGTCAGGATCATCTGACTGGGTGGGACATGATACTACGTGTCTGCGGCATGATGCCTCAGTGCTAGACATCACTGTAAACTTCCACACTGCAGACATCGTAGCAATATGACTGAAAAATTGTTAAAGCTACATTAAAAATCCAAATCACACACACACACACACCCCTGGATAAGATGAGATATTTGCTCAGCATACAGAGAATTTACCCAAGATCAAAGTAAATCATATGGGTCGCTGACGGCATTTCATTTTTGTGTATCTATTACTAATGGCTATTATACAGGTCATGGGATGGAGGTCAGAGACAATTTTCTCTAACTTTACCTCCAAGTTCTTTCATTCCAAAGGGCTTAGTTTGATCAGCAATGCAACAGGCTACCTTCCCAGGTCATGTTGCAGCTTCTCAGTGACATGGCTTTGCAACTTTGCTGGTTTTAGGGGTGGGGGCAGGGCCTTGTCAGGGCATATGTAGTCGGTACTCCAGCCTAGCTGTATCTCAAGAGTTGTAGCTGCTTTGCATACCTTAGGGAACCTGAAGTGTGACTGCTTCCAGGTAATAGGATGCAACTCCCTCTGCCTCTTACATACTCTCAAAAGAAAAGGTATTATGATAGGGTGATGTAGTTGAAAATGAAAACCAATTTTTGGAGTAAAATATGTTTCTTTGGTAATACTTTCCTGATGATTATATAAATATAGAGTATGAACAGGATTTGGCACTAATCCCTCTATGGGGAGATTACTCTTGTATAACATGTGGGCAGAGAACTTTTAGTTTATTATAGCTAAAATTTAACTTGGGAGGGGTGGGTTTGTAAGGTAATGGTTCTACTCCTAAGGTATTATGATAGGTCCAATACGTGTATGACAGCAGCTAATTTGAAAATCTTGTTATAGCTGAAGAATATTGTCTAGATAGTTTCAACACTCGACAGCTAACGGGGAGAAATTGTCTTGAATTCATGGAAATTCTTTTCACAAAGTAGAGCATCAGTCCATTAAAGGGACTCCTGCGTCCAGAATACATAAATGATATTGATTTATCAAATAGCTTTGTTGGCGTCTAGGAATGAAAGACAGTAAGGAAATGGGGTGGTTGTCTTTATCATACGTAGCTGATTTTTCATTGGGCCTTTCAATTTATGGTTTTGTGGCAACCATGAATTTAACAAAAAGCGGCTTCCCACAAAAAAAATTAGTGATATTACAGTTGCCAGAGTCAGCAGTCGGTGAAATATATTATCACTCTTCTGCTTGTCTCACCAGAACCAGCAGCCATTGAAATATGTTTGTCCAGCCGGAACCAGCCAATAAGATACATTCATCACTCTTCTGAGAACAACAGAATTATTGGCATCATGACAGTTATTTTTTCTGAATGTTTTTGAAAGTTGTAAAGTTCTGTTGAGAGGCAGGAGACAAAGTTCACTTTAAACCTTCATTTAATTTGTTACATTAGAAAATTATAGGGGCCCCAGGTGTCAGACTATCGGATTTTTTGAGCACTGTTGTTACATTATTTGCAGATAAGGAGGAGAGTGCCATTGCTACAATTGTTATAAGAGGTTCAACAGAGAATATTATGGATGATGTGGAAAGAGCTGTAGATGATGGTGTCAACAACTTCAAAGCTTTAACAAAGGTATGGGGGAATTACATCAGCATATGTATATAACTTCTTACATATACTCCTACTGTTAATTTATTCCCTCTACAAATATTAAAATGTTTCATTCCATGAATATGTAATGTGGTTTAATGTGTAATAGCAGATCAGATGAAATGTTTGCTGTAGAAGTTTTGTTAGATATATAAGGCACTCAAGCTTTTGTTGTATATACAAAGCACTTGAGTTTTTGTTGTATATACAAGGCAATTGAGGGGGGTTTTTTTGTATATACAAGGCACTTGAGTTTTTTTTGTATATCATGTGTCATATGGTACTATGTTTGTTTGATTAATCCTAAGTAATTTATGGTTTGATATTTATTTAAAATAATTAAAGGCGTGGTATTATTCTTATTAAATGATTTATATGAATCTTCAGGTTCAGCTTTTCTTTGTTAAGTATCTAGAAGTCGGTAATGTCATGTTATATAAGGTGTAAAGAAATGGTTTGGGATGGCAACTTCATATTGTATCTGGGGTAGGACAATACATTTTCCTTGCAGACCATTCATTTCTTCCAGATTTGTTAGGTCTTTTTTGCATGCCAAGAATATTCTGTCACAAATTACTTTTTTAGCTTACTAAGACGAAGTAGAAGAGAGAGATAGTACTATCCTAGCATATTGGCATTGGTATCTGCACATATAAAGGCATATATACTTGTATACATGTGTACAATTGCACTGCATCTCGACCATTTTTTCTTCTTAGATCATTGGCAACAGTTAGAGTGTTTCATAGCACCAAACCCCTAGAAAAGGGCCTAACTTAGATATAAGTACATTAGTTGTACATTTTTGGTGACATTTTTTGCATTTAGCTCATACTTTTGGCACATTGTGTACACAGTGTTACCTCAGACTTTCGGCACACTGTGTTGTACCTCAGACTTTTGAGACATTGTGTACATAGTGTTGTACTTAAGACTTTCGGCACACTGTATACATAATGTTGTACCTCAGACTTTTGGCACACTGTACATGCTGTTGTACCTCAGACTTTTGACACTGTGTACATACTATTGTACCTCAGACTTTTGACACAGTGTGTACATACTGCTGTACCTCAGACTTTTGACACACTGTGTACATACTGTTGTACCTCAGACTTTTGACACACTGTGTACATACTATTGTACCTCAGACTTTTGACACAGTGTGTACATACTGCTGTACCTCAGACTTTTGACACACTGTGTACATACTGTTGTACCTCATACTTTTGACACACTGTGTACATACTATTGTACCTCAGACTTTTGACACACTGTGTACATACTATTGTACCTCAGACTTTTGACACACTGTGTACATACTGCTGTACCTCAGACTTTTGGCACAGTGTGTTGTACCTCAGACTTTTGAGACATTGTGTACATAGTGTTGTACTTAAGACTTTTGGCACACTGTACATACTGTTGTACCTCAGACTTTGACACACTGTGTACATATTGTTGTACCTCAGACTTTTGGCACACTGTGTACATACTGTTGTACCTCACACTTTTGGCACACTGTGTACATACTGTTGTACTTCAGACTTTTGACACAGTGTTGTACTTAAGACTTTTGGCACTCTGTATACATACTGTTGTACCTCAGACTTTTGACACACTGTGTACATACTGTTGTACCTCAGACTTTTGGCACACTGTATACATACTGTTGTACCTCACACTTTTGGCACACTGTGTACATACTGTTGTACCTCAGACTTTTGACACACTGTGTACATACTATTGTACCTCAGACTTTTGGCTCACAGTGCGCATACTGTTTTGCCTGGAATCATGAAAATTGGCAAGATGGTGCATCTTGACAGGTAAGTCGATTTTGTGTTCATTTTAAATTCTGATTGTTTTGAAAATTAAAATTGGTCAGTCAGAAGAAGAAAACATTTCTTTTTGGATAGAAAGGTACAATTACAAGGAATAGAAGCAGGACATTCATGAAAGGATACATCTGATTTGTTTGAGTTGCCACTTTCAATGATTGAAAGTATTTGGTGTTTACCTCACAAAGTCATTTTGAGGCATATATAGTGTAACGCTTCTCCATCTGTCAGTCCGTCCATATGTGACATCTTGGTGAGGTTTTCAGTGCAGGTCATTGTTCAGGCACTGTGATGCGATGTACGCATTCCATGACCACATATTCAGTTTTGTATGATAACAGCTGTTCACAATAAAATGGTGGATGCATGGTAGCTGGCTGCAAATGTATCAGACATAGGAAGGGTCAAGGACAAGATGACATAGTGATATCATTACTAGAGGTTATGCCTAATAGATTTATTTCACATAGCTTTCTCAAACTATATCCAGCACTCACTGTCGGCCTGCCTTGACAGAAGCTTGACATAGTGATCACTTTCATGTGTGTATCCATCCATTGATCCACACAGTCAGTGTTAAAGTTTTTTATTTTAAGCTTGATGTTAAACATTTATTTACCTTCTATCAAAATAAAAGGTGGGTTTTATTTTTTAAAAAAGGGGGTAACTTGTGAGAAATAGAAAATCGACATACATAGACTTGACTAACAGTATCAGTTGCATTTTTTCTGTTGGTAGGATGATCGACTTGTGCCAGGCGCCGGGGCCACTGAGATAGAGCTTGCAAAACAGATCACCACTTTTGGAGAGGTAAGCTGTTTCAGTGTCATGTTATAAGCTTTTGATCATGGTTACAGTGTTGTAAGCTGGTGATCATGGTTACAGTTTGATATAAGCTGATGACTATGGTTACAGTGTGTTGTAAGCTGGTGATCATGGTTAAAAGTATTATAAGCTGGAGATTATGGTTACAGTGTAATATAAGCGGGTGATCATGGTTACAGTGATATAAGCTGATGATTATGGTTACAGTGTGATATAAGCAGGTGATTATGATTAAAGTGTAATATTCCAGTGGGGCATTTGCTCAGCCTAAGTATCCTTGTCACTCAAAAAGTGACAAAACTCCAAATCATTATAAGAAGACAAAAGTTAAGATGATAATGCCCCAATGACAGTCTTGCAGTGAACTTGTTCCAATCTGATTTATCTTAGTTATTACTTGGAAACCATCTTTTTATGCCCTGCCTCATATATGGTAGGGCTCACACCTAGTTATTTTTACTTCTATAAATACAAAGAGATATATAACAGTTGTAGCATTTCATGATCAATTTTGAGTTGTATACTTCTCCATTTTCACTGTATATCCACATAGATAGGGTCTGCCATTCAAGGTGTTGATTTTACAGGCAGTCTGTTTTCTTCATGATGTCACATAACTGAGGTTTATCAAATAATTGAATCCTACCTACTACTGAAGTGTCTGATATTACTAGATGCTGCCAGATCCCAGTACCTATGTGACTTCGAGTGAAATCACATCAATCCTATGAGTTGGGAGTCATAGTAAGCAACATACAGTATCAAGCCAAGGGATCTATGACTAATGGAAAAACGTTACTTTTAATGAATAATAATGAAGATTATAGCATGAATTTTGGTTTTGCATTAACGGAATTGACTACTATTGAACAAGAGTAGTTGCTAAATGGTATTGTAGCATTACTTAATGTTAGAGATCCTATAGGAGGTTTTCTAAACTGTTTCATTTTAGGACAGCTGTTAGTGTTGAGATAACAGACAACAGATAGGTAGCTGCTGTTAGGACTAGGACTTTATCAGACTACTGATAGACTTAGCGGTGTCTGCTCAGTTTTCCGTTTACATGAAAAATAGTAATTAATTATTTGCCCTCTTCTATACTCCTATATTACTCCCATGTTTCCATAGTAGTACAGGTGTTAATGGGGGCTACAGAAAAGCTGTGTGTGGATTGATGAATGTTCTTTTTCATAGAACAGTCATCGAAAACCTAGCAACATTTGTTGCTTCAATGTACAATGCATATCAAAAAGATGAACTTAAATATCCAATAGTTAGATTTTCATGAAAACACCATTATGTAAAACATTGAAGAACCATTTATGTTACTTATTCTTGTCCCTCATTTCTTTTTCTCAAGCTCATGGAAGTGAGTTATGCTATCCCCACTAGCAATGTTGGTGTTCATGCGTATGAAAGCAAGCATATTAAAACATCGTGTGATCTGTGCCTCGTGTTCTGTCCATTGATGACAGATTTTGTTTCACAGCTCAGTAATTCACAACTTCTTCGATTGAAAGCTATTTTGTATCAAGCTTTAGATGAAAAAAGATTTTGGTCAAGTTCTGTTTCATGATTTCCCACCTAAGTTTTGCGGAGCTGTTACCTCTCTTTGAATTAAAACGTTGCCATTTCAGTTGCATCAGATTTTCTTTCAGTTCTATAACATTTAAAGGACTTCATGGATTGAAACCAAATATGATATGCGGCTTTACGTTAGGATTAATGTCAAGTTTGACTTTCCCTTTTTTCTGACAAAATTGTATGGTCTTTGACCTAGAATTTTGCCCCTTTAGAAGTGTTATATATGCAGTGGCAACTGTATTATATAGACATATTTCTTGTATGCATTCCCATTAGAGAGCTAGTATTCAAAGTATCTTTAACATATGAACATGTGATAAAGTTTCCTTAGTGTGGTCGGTTTTAGAATTGTTAGAATCTGAACAAAATCATGCATTTTCAGATGTTTTGTCTCCACCTGCATGCTTTGGTTGAACATGAGAATGGTTGGAATTGGGCTGTTTATTTTAAATCCCCACCAAGAGCATGGTAGGGAATATAATATTGGGCTGTATTTAACTCCCCATCAAGACCATGGCAGGGCATATAGTACTGCTCTTTTTTCAGACCATGTGTTCTTTAGTTAGGTTGTTTGTTATGTCACTTTTCAGGCACTGTGGTGAGGTATTTGTGTTCCATGAAACATTTCTAGTTGTCTCCATGTCCTCATCTGTTTGAAGTAATTTATTGATTGTGTGCCTTCTCCGTTTCTCCTGCATTACTATCATAGGAATGTAGGTGTTATCAAGGGCTATAGAAAAGCTATGTGGATTGATGACTATTATTTTTCATAGAATAGTCATCGAAATACAAGGCAACATTTATTCATATTACTTCATACAAATGTCAATTCAGGGTTCTTTTTTTTAAGCATACATGGTACCCAAGGAATGAAGGCAGTTTTTCAGTTGGGGTGGGTAATATATACCAGGGTACTTGTGCTATTCATAGAATTCATATGAAAATGATAGAAAATTCTAATTGCATTTATGGGTGACTACTCGATCTTGAAAATGTCTTCCCTTGTTCCCAACCCAAGCATGTTTTACTGGAACAGCCTCATGAAAAAGTCATGTGATTTGGGTATTCATTTTATGAAGACATTCACATTACTAATATGAGCATGTGCCTCCGATGCAGGAGGTCGCGAGTTCGAACCCCAGCCGAGTCATACCAGAGACTTAGAAAAATGGCACTAGCAGCTACATTGCTTGGCACTCATTATGAGGTTAGTGTTAGGACTGGTTGGCCTGGTAATGTGACTGGGTGGGACATGCTTCATGTCTGCGGCATCATGCACCAGTGCTAAACATAACTATAAATTGCAACACTACAGACATGATAGCAATATGACTCAAATTGTTGAAGCTACATTAAAAATGTAAAAATAACAAAAACTTATTACTGTTATGTAAAAATAAATTTAGTGTGCATCATTCTTAGCTAAGACATGTAAATTGTTGATAGGATGTAGACTGCATACTTGCCATAAAATTGTTTGATGCATAGAAGGAACATGTACCTAGTTAGTTTTACTTGCAGAAATAAAAGGAGGTATAGATACAATAGGAAGGCTTTTAGACAGTTGATTTTAGACCAGCTGTTAGTGTTGAGATAACAGACTATAGGTAGGTAGCTATTAGGGCCAGTACTTTATCAAACTACTGATAGACTTAGTGAAGTTCAATCAGTTCTCCATTTCATGAAAAATAGTAATTCATTTTTCGCCCTCTTCTGTACTTCTATATTACTTTCATGTTTCCATAGTAGTACAGGTGTTAATGAGGGCTACAGAAAAGCTATGTGTGGATTGATGAATGTTCTTTTCCATAGAACAGTCATCGAAAACCTAGCAACATTTGTTGTTACAATGCACAATGCTTGTCAAAAAAATGAACTTCAGTATTCAGTTGTTAGATTTTCATGAAAACACCATTGTGTTAAAACATTGAAGAACCTTCTCTGTTATTCATTCTTGTCCCTCATTTTTTTTTTCAAGCTTATTGAATTATGCTATCCCTAACATCCCTAGCAACATTGGTTTTCATGCATGTCCTAAGCAAACATATTAAAACATCATTGTGTGATCCATTCCTCTCATGTTCTGTCCATCGATGACAAATATTGTTTCACAGCTCAATAACTCATAACTTCATGGATTTAAAGGTATTTCGTATCGAGCTTTAGATGAAAAAAGATTTTGGTCAAGTTCTGTTTTCATGATTTTCCACCTTCGTTTTGTTGAGTTGTTACCTTTCTTTGAATTAAAACTTTGCCATTTCAATTGCATCAGATTTTGTTTCAGTTCTATAACATTTAAAGGACTTCATGGATTGAAACCAAATATGATATATGGCTTTACATTAGGTTTAATGTCAAGTTTGAATTTCCCTTTTTTCTGACAAAATTGTATGGTGTTTGACTTAGTAGTTTATATATGCAGTGGCAACTGTGTTTTATGGACATATTTTTTTGTGTGCATTCCCATTAGAGAGCTAGTATTCAAAGTATCTTAAACATATGAACATGTGACAAAGTTTCCTTCTTGCTAGTGGTTTTGGAATTTTTAGAATCAGACCCAAATCATTTGCAAATTTCTTTTCTTCACTGCATGCATTTGTTGAACATGAGAATGGTTGGAATTGGGCTATTTATTTAAACTCCCCACCAAGAGCTTGGTAAGCATATTATATTGAGCTGTATCTTTTAACGATCCATCAAGACCATGGTGGGGTATATAATGTTGGGCTATTTATTTTAACTCCCCACCAAAACCATCATAGCCATATAACATTGGGATCTTTATTTTAACTCCCCACCAAGACCATGGTGGGGTATATAATACTGGGTTATTTATTTTAACTCCCTGCCAAGACCATTATCTGCCTATAAAATTGGGCTATTTATTTTGACTCCCCACCAAGACCATCATAGACATATAATATTGGGCTATTTATTTTAAATCCCCGTCAAGACCATGGCAGGGCATATATGGCTCTTTTTAGACCATGTGTTCTTTAGTTAGGTTGTTTGTTATGTTACTTTTCAGGCACTGTGGTGAGGCATTTGTGTTCCATGAAACATTTCTAGTTGTCTCCATGTCCTCATCTGTTTGAAGAATTTATTGATTGTGTGCCCTCTCCCTTTCTCCTGCATTACTATCATAGGAATGTAGGTGTTATCAAGGGCTATAGAAAAGCTATGTGGATTGATGACTATTATTTTTCATAGAATAGTCATTGAAATACAAGGCAACATTTATTCATATTACTTCATACAAATGTCAATACAGGGTTCTTTTATTTAAGCATACATGGTACCCAAGGAATGAAGGCAGTTTTTCAGTTGGGGTGGGTAATATATACCAGGGTACTTGTGCTATTCATAGAATTCATATGAAAATGATAGAAAATTCTAATTGCATCCATGGGTGACTACTCGATCTTGAAAATGTCTTCCCTTGTTCCCAACCCAAGCATGTTTTACTGGAACAGCCTCTTGAAAAAGTCATGTGATTTGGGTATTCATTTTATGAAGATATTCACATTACTAATATGAGCATCTGCCTCGGATGCAGGAGGTCATGAGTTTGAACCCCAGCCGAGTCATACCAGAGACTTAGAAAAATGGCACTAGCAGCTGCATTGTTTGGCACTCATTATGAGGTTAGTGTTAGGACTGGTTGGCCTGGTGTCAGGATAATGTGACAGGATGGGACATGCTTCATGCTAAACATCACTATAAATTGCAACACTACAGACATGATAGCAATATGACTCAAGTTGTTGAAGCTACATTAAAATTCTAAAAATAACAAAAACTCATTACTGTTATGTAAAAATAAATTTAGTGTGCATCATTCTTAGCCAAGACATGTAAATTGTTGATAGGATGTAGACTGCATACTTGCCATAAAATTGTTTGATGCATAGAAGGAACATGTACCTAGTTATTTTTACTTGCAGAAATAAAAGAAGGTATAGATACAATAGGAAGGCTTTTAGACAGTTGATTTTAGACCAGCTGTTAGTGTTGAGATAACAGACTATAGGTAGGTAGCTATTAGGGCCAGGACTTTATCAAACTACTGATAGACTTAGTGCAGTTCACTTATTTCTCCATTTCATGAAAAATAGTAATTCATTTTTCGCCCTCTTCTATACTCCTATTTTACTCCCATGTTTCCAAAGTAGAACACGTGTTAATGAGGGCTACAGAAAATTTATGTGTGGATTGATGAATGTTCTTTTCCATAGAACAGTCATCAAAAGCCTAGCGACATTTGTTGCTGCAATGCACAGTGCTTGTCAGAAAGATGAACTTCAATATTCAATTGTTAGATTTTCATGAAAACACCATTATGTTAAAACATTGAAGAACCATCTCTGTTATTCATTCTTGTCCCTCATTTCTTTCCTTTTTTCAAGCTTATTGAAGTGAGTTATGCTATCCCTAACATCCCTAGCAACATTGGTGTTCATGCATATCAAAGCTAACATATTAAAACATCATTGTGTAATCCATTCCTTTCATGTTCTGTCCATTGATGACAAATATTGTTTCACAGCTCAATAACTCATAACTTCATGGATTTAAAGGTATTTTGTATCGAGCTTTAGATGAAAAAAGATTTTGGTCAGGTTTTGTTTTCATGATTTTCCACCTACATTTTGTTGAGTTGTTACCTCTCTTTGAATTAAAACTTTGCCATTTCAGTTGCATCAGATTTTCTTTCAGTTCTATAACATTTAAAGGACTTCATGGATTGAAACCAAATATGATATACAGCTTTACTTTAGGATTAATGTCAAGTTTGACTTTCCCTTTTTTCTGACAAAATTGTATGGTCTTTGACTTAGAATTTTGCCCCTTTAGAAGTGTTATATATGCAGTGGCAACTGTATTATATAGACATATTTCTTGTATGCATTCCCATTAGAGAGCTAGTATTCAAAGTATCTTTAACATATGAACATGTGATAAAGTTTCCTTAGTGTGGTCGGTTTTAGAATTGTTAGAATCTGAACAAAATCATGCATTTTCAGATGTTTTGTCTCCACCTGCATGCTTTGGTTGAACATGAGAATGGTTGGAATTGGGTTGTTTATTTTAAATCCCCACCAAGAGCATGGTAGGGAATATAATATTGGGCTGTATTTAACTCCCCATCAAGACCATGGCAGGGCATATAGTACTGCTCTTTTTTCAGACCATGTGTTCTTTAGTTAGGTTGTTTGTTATGTCACTTTTCAGGCACTGTGGTGAGGTATTTGTGTTCCATGAAACATTTCTAGTTGACTCCATGTCCTCATCTGTTTGAAGTAATTTATTGTTTGTGTGCCCTCTCCGTTTCTCCTGCATTACTATCATAGGAATGTAGGTGTTATCAAGGGCTATAGAAAAGCTATGTGGATTGATGACTATTATTTTTCATAGAATAGTCATCGAAATACAAGGCAACATTTATTCATATTACTTCATACAAATGTCAGTTCAGGGTTCTTTTATTTAAGTATACATGGTACCCAAGGAATGAAGGCAGTTTTTGAGTTGGGGTGGGTAATATATACCAGGGTACTTGTACTATTCATAGAATTCATATGAAAATGATAGAAAATTCTAATTGCATCCATGGGTGACTACTCGATCTTGAAAATGTCTTCCCTTGTTCCCAACTCAAGCATGTTTTACTGGAACAGCCTCATGAAAAAGTCATGTGATTTGGGTATTCATTTTATGAAGATATTCACATTACTAATATGAGCATGTGCCTCCGATGCAGGAGGTCGCGAGTTCGAACCCCAGCCGAGTCATACCAGAGACTTAGAAAAATGGCACTAGCAGCTACATTGCTTGGCACTCATTATGAGGTTAGTGTTAGGACTGGTTGGCCTGGTAATGTGACTGGGTGGGACATGCTTCATGTCTGCGGCATCATGCACCAGTGCTAAACGTCACTATAAATTGCAACACAACAGACGTGATAGCAATATGACTCAAATTGTAGAAGCTACATTAAAAATCTAAAAATAACAAAAGCTCATTACTGTTATGTAAAAATAAATTTAGTGTGCATCATTCTTAGCCAAGACATGTAAATTGTTGATAGGATGTAGACTGCATACTTGCCATAAAATTGTTTGATGCATAGAAGGAACATGTACCTAGTTAGTTTTACTTGCAGAAATAAAAGAAGGTATAGATACAATAGGAAGGCTTTGAGACAGTTGATTTTAGACCAGCTGTTAGTGTTGAGATAACAGACTATAGGTAGGCAGCTATTAGGGTCAGGACTTTATCAAACTACTGATAGACTTAGTGCAGTTCACTCATTTCTCCATTTCATGAAAAATAGTAATTCATTTTTCGCCCTCTTCTATACTCTTATATTACTCTCATGTTTCCATAGTAGTACAGGTGTTAATGAGGGCTACAGAAAAGCTATGTGTGGATTGATGAATGTTCTTTTCCATAGAACAGTCATCGAAAACCTAGCAACATTTGTTGCTACAATGCACAATGCTTGTCAAAAAGATGAACTTAAATATTCAATTGTTAGATTTTCAGGAAAACACCATTGTGTTAAAACGTTGAAGAACCATCTCTGTTATTCATTCTTGTCCCTCATTTTTTTTTTTCAAGCTTATTGAATTATGCTATCCCTAACATCCCTAGCAATGTTGGTGTTCATGCATGTCCAAAGCAAACATATTAAAACATCATTGTGTGATCCATTCCTCTCATGTTCTGTCCATCGATGACAAATATTGTTTCACAGCTCAATAACTCATAACTTCATGGATTTAAAGGTATTTCGTATCAAGCTTTAGATGAAAAAAGATTTTGGTCAAGTTCTGTTTTCATGATTTTCCACCTTCGTTTTGTTGAGTTGTTACCTCTCTTTGAATTAAAACTTTGCCATTTCAGTTGCATCAGATTTTGTTTCAGTTCTATAACATTTAAAGGACTTCATGGATTGAAACCAAATATGATATATGGCTTTACATTAGGATTAATGTCAAGTTTGAATTTCCCTTTTTTCTGACAAAATTGTATGGTGTTTGACTTAGTAGTTTATATATGCAGTGGCAACTGTGTTTTATGGACATATTTTTTTGTGTGCATTCCCATTAGAGAGCTAGTATTCAAAGTATCTTAAACATATGAACATGTGACAAAGTTTCCTTCTTGCTAGTGGTTTTGGAATTTTTAGAATCGGATCCAAATCATTTGCAAATTTCTTTTCTTCACTGCATGCATTTGTTGAACATGAGAATGGTTGGAATTGGGCTATTTATTTAAACTCCCCACCAAGAGCTTAGTTGGAATTGGGCTATTTATTTAAACTCCCCACCAAGAGCTTGGTAAGCATATTATATTGAGCTGTATCTTTTAACTCTCCATTAAGACCATGGTTGGGTATATAATGTTGTTCTATTTATTTTAACTCCCCACCAAAACCATCATAGCCATATAACATTGGGATCTTTATTTTAACTCCCCACCAAGACCATGGTGGGGTATATAATACTGGGTTATTTATTTTAACTCCCTGCCAAGACCATTATCTGCCTATAAAATTGGGCTATTTATTTTGACTCCCCACCAAGACCATCATAGACATATAATATTGGGCTATTTATTTTAAATCCCCGTCAAGACCATGGCAGGGCATATACGGCTCTTTTTAGACCATGTGTTCTTTAGTTAGGTTGTTTGTTATGTTACTTTTCAGGCACTGTGGTGAGGCATTTGTGTTCCATGAAACATTTCTAGTTGTCTCCATGTCCTCATCTGTTTGAAGAATTTATTGATTGTGTGCCCTCTCCGTTTCTCCTGCATTACTATCATAGGAATGTAGGTGTTATCAAGGGCTATAGAAAAGCTATGTGGATTGATGACTATTATTTTTCATAGAATAGTCATCGAAATACAAGGCAACATTTATTCATATTACTTCATACAAATGTCAATACAGGGTTCTTTTATTTAAGCATACATGGTACCCAAGGAATGAAGGCAGGTTTTCAGTTGGGGTGGGTAATATATACCAGGGCACTTGTGCTATTCATAGAATTCATATGAAATGATAGAAAATTCTAATTGCATCCTTGGGTGACTACTCGATCTTGAAAATGTCTTCCCTTGTTCCCAACCCAAGCATGTTTTACTGGAACAGCCTCATGAAAAAGTCATGTGATTTGGGTATTCATTTTATGAAGATACTCACATTACTAATATGAGCATCCGCCTTGGATGCAGGAGGTCGCAGGTTCGAACCCCAGAGGAGTCATACCAGAGACTTAGAAAAATGGCACTAGCAGCTGCATTGCTTGGCACTCATTATGAGGTTAGTGTTAGGACTGGTTGGCCTGGTGTCAGGATAATTTGACTGGGTGGGACATGCTTCATGTCTGCAGCATCATGCACCAGTGCTAAACGTCACTATAAATTGCAACACTACAGACTTGATAGCAATATGACTCAAATTGTTGAAGCTACATTAAAAATGTAAAAATTACAAAAACTCATTACTGTTACGTAAAAAGAAATTTAGTGTGCATTATTCTTAGCCGAGACATGTAAATTGTTGATAGGATGTAGACTGCATATTTGCCATAAAATTGTTTGATGCATAGAAGGAACATGTACCTAGTTAGTTTTACTTGCAGAAATAAAAGAAGGTATAGATACAATAGGAAGGCTTTGAGACAGTTGATTTTAGACCAGCTGTTAGTGTTGAGATAACAGACTATAGGTAGGCAGCTATTAGGGCCAGTACTTTATCAAACTACTGATAGACTTAGTGCAGTTCACTCATTTCTCCATTTCATGAAAAATGGTAATTCATTAATCACCATCTTCTGTACTCCTATTTTACTCCCATGTTTCCATAGTAGTACAGGTGTTAATGAGGGCTACAGAAAATTTATGTGTGGATTGATGAATGTTCTTTTCCATAGAACAGTCATCAAAAGCCTAGCGACATTTGTTGCTACAATGCACAATGCTTGTCAAAAAGATGAACTTAAATATTCAATTGTTAGATTTTCATGAAAACACCATTATGTTAAAACATTGAAGAACCATCTCTGTTATTCATTCTTGTCCCTCATTTCTTTCCTTTTTTCAAGCTTATTGAAGTGAGTTATGCTATCCCTAACATCCCTAGCAACATTGGTGTTCATGTATATCAAAGCTAACATATTAAAACATCATTGTGTAATCCATTCCTTTCATGTTCTGTCCATTGATGACAAATATTGTTTCACAGCTCAATAACTCATAACTTCATGGATTTAAAGGTATTTTGTATCGAGCTTTAGATGAAAAAAGATTTTGGTCAGGTTTTGTTTTCATGATTTTCCACCTACATTTTGTTGAGTTGTTACCTCTCTTTGAATTAAAACTTTGCCATTTCAGTTGCATCAGATTTTCTTTCAGTTCTATAACATTTAAAGGACTTCATGGATTGAAACCAAATATGATATACAGCTTTACTTTAGGATTAATGTCAAGTTTGACTTTCCCTTTTTTCTGACAAAATTGTATGGTCTTTGACTTAGAATTTTGCCCCTTTAGAAGTGTTATATATGCAGTGGCAACTGTATTATATAGACATATTTCTTGTATGCATTCCCATTAGAGAGCTAGTATTCAAAGTATCTTTAACATATGAACATGTGATAAAGTTTCCTTAGTGTGGTCGGTTTTAGAATTGTTAGAATCTGAACAAAATCATGCATTTTCAGATGTTTTGTCTCCACCTGCATGCTTTGGTTGAACATGAGAATGGTTGGAATTGGGCTGTTTATTTTAAATCCCCACCAAGAGCATGGTAGGGAATATAATATTGGGCTGTATTTAACTCCCCATCAAGACCATGGCAGGGCATATAGTACTGCTCTTTTTTCAGACCATGTGTTCTTTAGTTAGGTTGTTTGTTATGTCACTTTTCAGGCACTGTGGTGAGGTATTTGTGTTCCATGAAACATTTCTAGTTGTCTGCATGTCCTCATCTGTTTGAAGTAAGTAATTGATTGTGTGCCCTCTCTGTTTCTCCTGCATTGCTATCATAGTAATGTAGGTGTTATCAAGGGCTATAGAAAAGCTATGTGGATTGATGACTATTATTTTTCATAGAATAGTCATCGAAATACAAGGCAACATTTATTCATATTCGGTCATACAAATATCACTTAACTCATTAACCCCTGGCGCCATGTTTACACGTCAGGAGGTAGTAGCCTGCTTTTGAGTTCTGTAGCATCAAGGTCATGTGTGATACACTAAAGTGGGTGGTGTTATAGAAAGGTAGACAAATGTAGTTCTACAATGATACCAAATAATCTGGATGTTCTAGTTGCACTACAAAATACAGAGGGAAAACCATAATTTTTTGGACTGGATTTTTTCCAACAAAAAATTCACCCATGGTCAGAATCCAATTATGTGTCCAGATTTTAGACTTTTTGGCCTCAGATCTAAGGCAGACCAGTCTGAATTCCACACAGACAGGTGAACCTTTGCAAAATTTTGGATAAGATGGGCATTTGGAATAAAGAGTGGTCTTGATACGAAAATGATGGGTCTGTTAAGCAAAAAAAAAAAAAAAAGAACTCCAACTTTTACCCTTCTGCTCATGTGCAGGCAAAATAGCCAATGAAAAACAATGTTTCTAACACAACTAGGCATTAGGTTAAGGGCCGAAGGAAAGAAATAGTTTTTCGGTGGGGGGATGTTAATATGTGCTATGGTACTGTCGTCAGTTTCATTATTGGTGTCACTATTGGCTTTTCATTCAAGTCATTGTACTGTCATCAGTATCATTATTGGTGTCACTATGGGCATTTCATTCAAGTCATTATACAGTCCTCAGTATCATTATTGGTGTCAATATGGACATTTCATTCAAGTCATTATACAGTCCTCGGTATCATTATTGGTATCACTATGGGCATTTCATTCAAGTCATTGTACTGTCATCAGTATCATTATTAGTGTCACTATGGGCATTTCATTCAAGTCATTATACAGTCCTCAGTATCATTATTGGTGTCACTATGGACATTTCATTCAAGTCAATATACAGTACTCAGTATCATTATTGGTGTCACTATTGGCATTTCATTCGAGTGATTGTAATGTTGTCAGTATCATTAGTAGTGTCACTGGGCATTTCATTCAAGTCATTGTACTGTCATCAGTATCATTATTGGTGTCACTATGGGCATTTCATTCAAGTCATTATGCAGCCTTCAGTATCATCATTGGTGTCACTATGGGCATTTCATTCAAGTCATTGTACTGTCATCAGTATCATTATTGGTGTCACTGGGCATTTCATTCAAGTCATTATACAGTCTTCAGTATCATCATTGGTGTCACTGTATATGGACATGTCAAAACAAACAGTAGAACAAGTACATCCTCAGTGCATCTCTAACAGTCTTGTTTCTTAGAGTCTGAAGTACATTTTGGGGCCAGTAGTACCTTTGTTATTGCTTGAATTCCTACTTGGTTAATTTTATCTCTTTATGATAAATTCTTATGGCAGTGGTGCCTTTGTTGTTGTTATGGTAAATTCTTATAGCATTGTTAATGACAGAGCTATGAAACTTCTTGGGGGGGGGGTATCTCTTTTTGTATTTTCACATTTTATATAAAATTATGTCTCCATCACCTATTACTCATGCTTTACTAACTTGGGGTTTTGTACTACAGTTAATATCTATGGATGTTGTGAATCGTGTTTTTTACTTTAATTTCCTGTGCATTATTCTTGGCCAAGATGTGTAAATTGGTGATAGGATGTATACTGCATACATACCATAAAATTAGATCATGGAATACAGTTTTTTCCATCTAGATGCATAGAAGGAACTTGCACCTATTTATTTTTACTTGTACAAATAGAAGAGGTATATATACTATCGGAGGTTTTCTAGACTTGAGACCAGCTGTTAGTGTTAATAAAACAGACTACAGGTATGTAGCTGCTTTTAAGGCCAGGACTTTATCAAACTACTGATAGACATAGTGAAGTATGCTCAATTCTCCATTCACATTAAAAATAGTAATTCTTTATTCACCCCTTCTATACTTCTGTATTATTTTCATGTTTCCATAGTTGTACAGGTGTTAATGAGGGCTACAGAAAAGCTGTGTATTGATTGATGAATGTTCTTCATAGAAAAGTCGTTGAAAACCTAGCAACGTTCGTGCAATGCACAGTGCTTGTCAAAAAGATGAACTTTAATGTTTGTTATATTTTCTTTAAAACACCATTGTGCAAAAATATTTAAATACCATTAGAGTAATTCTCATTCCTTTGCATTGGTGGTTACATTGATGTGCAAACATCAAATCAAATATTCATTTACATTCTCTCCATGCATGAATTATTCATGCTTTACGGATCTTAAAAAGACCACAAAATAAAATTAAACTAGAAAAATAGTAATTGTGTACCTTCACCCCTACTCCTGTAATGCTACCATGTTTGCATAATAGGTCGTGTTAATGAGGGCTACAAATAAGCTATGTGGATTTAGAATATTTCTTTTGATAGATGTTTGGACATGTCAAAGCAAATAACATATTTACTTTCTCTCCTTGCATCAACCATTCAGATTTTGAAAGACTGCTAAGCAGAACTTTACCATCACCCACCACCTCACAAAAACATGAAAAATTTTTATTTTATCAGATACTGTCACCTATATTTCTGTAATGCTACCATGAACATTTTATTATTTTATATCAAATGGGTATTCCACTCCAGTGGCCTAAATTGTTTGAGCATCTGCCTCGGATGAGGGAGGTCATGGGTTTAAACCCCAGCCAAGTCATTCCAAAGACTTGCAAAAAATGGTACTAGCAGTTGCCTTGCAGAGGTTTGTTGTTAGGAATGGTCAGCCTGGTGTCAGGATAATGTGACTGGCTCAGGGCCTCCCTTGGAAATATTTTACTTTGCGCCATGAAATTCGCCAAATTTAAAAATTTGGTAATAAGTGACCCGAGTCACTCATATCAATGAAAAATTAATCATTTACTTAATAAAAATTTGTTGCCAGCAACTTTCGCCAGTCAGTAAAAAATAGTGGCACTTTCAAAGTTCTTTAGCATTTGTCGGCAAATGTAAAGACTAGCAGAAGCCCTGCTGGGTGGGACATGATGCCACATGTCTGGCATGATGCCCAAGTGCTAGACATCACTATGAAATGCCACACTGCAGATATCGTATCAATATGACTGAAAAATTGGTAAAGTTATGTTAAAAAATCCAAATCACACTCAGATGATCATCAAAAAACCTAGCAACAGCAGGGGCCCAAATGTAATGATTTTTTTTTTTTAAACATTGGTGCAACTGTAAATTCTTTGAATAGACAGTTAATAGACACTCTTTCAAAGAATTTGGTTTAGATGAGATTATTATACATGTATAAGGTTAAGTGTTATATGAAGTACCCTGAAAATTTTTTTGCCTGGAACCAAGGTCAAAATTGGGCGTAATTGCTGAATGTATAGATCAGTTTATTGCCACAGCATCATATCTTGACAAATAGCCATAACAACAAGTGAAGTTTGTGTACATCAGTAAATATGGCTGCAAATATATTTTTACATGTATATAGTGTAAGCAATATGTTTTAGTTTTATTTTGGGATTTTCAGTGGATGGAGTTAATGTCAAGGTATCTTTCACTAGTTATTTTCAAAATTAAGTTCTTTTTTTTATCCCTCTTTTCTCTAAATGTGAGTCTGTTGCATTGGCACCTCTCCTACTATTATGGTAAATAATATCTGATTGGCCCTAAATTGGACCTGAATCTTTTAACATTAGATTGAAGTATCTACTAGTCTGCACCAAAAACTTAAAATGGTAGTAACAGCTGCCTCGCTAGGCGCTCATCATTAAGAGGTTAGTGTTAGGACTGGTCAGCCTGGTGTCAGGATGATGTGACTTGGTGGGACATCATGCTGTATGTCTGTGGCATGATGCCCAAGTGCTAGACAGCACTATGAACTCACATTGCAGACATCATAGCAATATGACTGAAAAATTGTTAAAGCTAGGTTATAAGTCTAGATCACACACACACTACTAGGCTGCATGTTGTATATATTCAACATGGAGAAGTTATTTCATTTGATGACACATAGCACTTGCTGGAATATTAGCTATGTTGTTTTTTGTCTGAATGCCCTTAAATATCTATGTTATAAAGACATTTTTTTTCCTCTAGTCAAATGTGCCAGTCTTGTACAGCCCTCTTTCATTTTTCCTGTGCTGTTTTTGTAGCAGTTCAGTTGTAAATGGGGGCTAAAAGAAAGGCTGAATGGACTAAAGATTGTTCATGGGAACAATTTTCTAAAAAATCTCAGCAACAAAACCTGTCCTGTATACTTCTTAAAATTTGATTTTGAATCTTGACAAGTAAAAAAATATTTCAGGTGCATAATCAAAAGTATTCAGTCTAGCTTTGTTAATCTATATTGTTTTTGGGTGGGGGTGGGGGGGAACTAAGTTAATTTAATTAGTATCCTTTTTGAAAATGTAATATTACAGCTGTCACTATAATGCACCTCGTTAAAATGCAATTCTGTATATAATGCAGGACAACCGTATGACCAAAATCATACCATTGTATACCAGTATGGGTTGAAAGAAAACGACGGAAAACATAGTCTCATACCTTTGTTTCCTTCTCAAAACACCACTGCGTAACAGAAAATTTTAGTGCTTGCTATACGATGGTTCGGTATGTTATGCTAGCCTCGATATATCGCAGTTCTGTACCTAATGCATAATGGGGTCAGCAGTTATGTTTCCCAACTACCACGTTATAACAAGGGAGACCTGTGTATATGCTTTAGAATTTAATTCATTGTAGGTCACTTGTCAGATAGGTAGTAAAGTTTGCAAAACATTTTTAAAACAGAAGTTGTGCCATTGTGAAAATGCAAACACTACTATTGTGTTGATGATGGTCATTTCAAGTTCTCTAACTTGTCGGTGTGGGGCCCCGAGTGGCCGAGTGGTCTAAAGCGCTCACCGTTACGGATCACTGCCATCTCACCTCTGTCTGCGTGGGTTCGAGTCTAGGGCTCGGCCAATGTGGTTATGTGAGAATGCTTGCCGGTAGCTTCTCGTGGGTCGGTGGTTCTTTCCGGGTTCTCCCGGGTTCTTCCTCCACCATTAATACTGGCCGCCATGTATAGCCTATCTTGTGCTGAAAAATGGCATTAAACCCTATAAAAACAACAACAACAACTTGTCGGTGTATATGGTAAGAGATTTATTCATTGTCTACTGTCACCTTAAAAATTGAAAATACCCCTTTATAAATGCTAGAGCAGGAATTCCTGTAAGAAGATCCTGGAGATATCTCCAGGTACTTAGAAAATAAAACTCAAGGTGATCTTTATTATTAATCCAGTAATTTATTTTTAATTGGAAAACATAGCAGAATAGAAAACATATTAGTTTAAATTCACATGTATAGATTGTGTAATGATGAAGAAGGGAACATAAAATGTAAGTAACATGGCAAAGGCTGGAATACGTTTTTGCATGGGGGATACAGCACTGCTCTGCTGGGCTTACAGAGCAGCTCAAAAGCCATAAACTGGTCTCAGTCGGTGAACATTTTTAAAAATCATGTTCATTTTCGGCAAAGTTTTCATTTTTTCTGCAACCTGCACCCACTTTGCGGCAAAGTTTTCATTTTTTCTGCAACCTGCACCCACTTTGCGGCAAAGTTTTCATTTTTTCTGCAACCTGCACCCACTTTGCCTGATAGTGTGAGCCTTAAGACTTATTTTTTCCTCTTCATCACTCTTATACAATGATGTATCTTTTGTTAGCAAATGGAATGACGAGTATTTTTGAGATTGGTTCATTTGGCATTAAGAATTTTTGAAATGCTTTGTTTGAAGATTTGCCTGAAGCATAATTTGCCACCAAGCCATAGTATTCCAAGGACCCTGGATATGTAAAACCATTCTGTGTCATTTTCTCAGTTTTCACCCAAGTTATTTATTTTTGTTCTTATATCCCATTTGTTATACGGTATATTATGTGTGAATTACTGTTTTATTATATAGGCTGCTCCAGGGCTGGAACAGTATGCCATCAAGAAGTTTGCAGAATCTCTAGAAATTATTCCAAGGACATTGGCTGAAAATGCAGGAGCTAAGGTAATATCAGGATGAAAATTTTATCTCTGAATCAGTTCTAATCAATTCTAAATCATTTCTAATCAATTCTTAATCAGTTCTAATCAATTCTTAATCAGTTCTAATCAATTCTAAATCAGTTCTAATCAATTCTGAATCAGTTCTAATCAGTTCATTAAGTGGACTTTTATCACTTACTTTTAAATAAATAACTTGGGAGTCAGCAGTTTGGCATTGAGTTCATGGTTAAAGGTAATGACTCCACTTTTTTGCCTGTACTGGCTTATGTGCATGATAACACAAACAGAGTGGATTTTATCGAAGCTGGCATGTGGATTTATCTCAAAATTGCATTCAGTTAATGCCAGTTCATTGGTCATATCAAGGAGGGTGGAGGGGCATTTGAACTATATTTACATGTGAATACAACATTTCAAACAAGTAGTTATTGTGGATTTTAACCAAACTTACTTTGTGTGGATGTCTTGACATTATCTGAGGTAAGTTCTCTGATTTCCTATTCATAACATCATGTTCAAGGTCAGAGGTCATGACTAATACATATGTACTGCATTTTGAACATGTCATATCAAACAGACAAGACAATCATTTTAAAACAATTTTTTTAATATAAAAAAAAAAAACCTCATTGGTTGCTATACTCAGCAGAGAAAGGGAATACAAAAGGTGGAAGAAACAGACTTCTTATGGATTCCGATAAATTCATTTTGGCCAGTATGACATCAGTCTCATCAAGGGACTACTGTTTCTTGTGATATTAAGTCCTTGCCTTTTGTCCATTAATAATAAACCTGCAATACAGCTTCATTTTTCAAACTTTGTTGAACAAATACCACACATATCTGATATCATTATTATTGTTTTTGTTGTTGTTTGTATTATTATTATTATTAAATCTAGCAATTGGTATAATTTCCTGTTCAAAGAATTAAGTGTATAACCTGTTGACATTTTTATCTTGAACATGGATGGATATATAATGAAGATTTTGTATATACACTGTGGCTGTTAATTTTTCTCGGCTTGAAGCAAACTTTTCCATTCTATGCTAATACTTCAACTGTTGGGGGGGGGGTACTGACAATAATTATAGCCCATTTATCCAAAACCTGGCTATACACGGGGGAAAATTGGAATGGTCATTGAGACAGCTGACTATAACGGCAGATTTGATTGTATGGATGGATGGCTAAAGTTATGTACAGAAATTTGGAAAACTACTGATAGACATCCATTGTGGTAGACAGACCTAAATAGATAAGGAACTTCATTAGCATAGTAATAATTTATAATGGTTTTAAGTGAAATTTGTTGGTCTTTAATTTATATGAATTTCACAACTGGAAGGATGTGCTAAGGATTAATAATTTCACATTTCTGGACTGTGTTGCATGATGGGGACTATTTTTTACACATTAATTGATCTGTCATTTTTGTTTTGCCAGCCAACAGAAACCCTATCAATGTTGTATGCTGCTCATCAGGAGGGAAAGAAGAATACAGGGGTGGATGTTGAGGTAGTACTACTTTGTATGAAATTATCATGGGTAAAATTACTGTATCATGCAATTCAATGTTTCAGATACATTTGTCTCTAAGGGATACAGCACTATACAATTCGTCCCCCACCCCACCAGTAAAACCAATATAACAATTTTCTACATCATTCTACTGCATCCTTCCTTCATCCCAATTTCAAAATAGAGATATTTACTGACATTTCACCATTTCCATGATGGCTGAAATGAAATATCACTAATTGTTCGAAGCATTTACTTTGAAAAATTCTGAATAGACACGTGATTTTATTTAATCTTAGTTTCATATTTCCATATCCCTGTACATTTCCCCACCTGCCCATTTTAGAAAAGCATATAGCAACATATATATTTTATTTATATATTTGTACATTAATCTCTTGCTTTTTTAAAAATTTATAAAGTTCAGAAGAAATGGAATAAACGAAAACGATTTTCAATCATTATTGGATATCTTGTCATGGACAGGGACCATTAGACAGTTTCCACAATGTATAGTAACTTGTTAAGAGATACACCAAATGACTTATTGTTCATACCACATTGATGCCATGAAGTAACGGTTTGACACGAAGTGTATAATGGGTCTTAGTTTTCCCAGGGTATACCGAAATCTGTGTAAAAGTGTGCATACTTTTTATTTTTGGACACATGGAAATTCCTATGACTGAGTTCTTGGTATGCAATCTTTTTTGCCAGCGAAATTTTCTTTATTTGATCCATTTGTACAAAGCCATTACCAATGATGTTGTGTGCAAGGTTATCGAACAGTGTTCAGGTCATTTTAATAGGATTAGGTGAAGCCAGACAAGGAGATTAAGATACCTGTTAATCGACTATATGTGCCTAATGATTATTTTGATAGAAAAAGACAAATCATATGTGCTTGTATGCTTTGATGCTGCTCTTTGATAAGCATTACTTGGTATAGTTTCAATCCATCATATTAAAAATCTTTATATGATGTTTGAAAAACTTGCATGTTGTCATATACCAAGTTTAGAAAAAGAGTGCCAAGATTAGGAATTTATTTTTTGTGGTTGAGGAATACAAACTCTCATAAAACAGTGGGGGGGGGTGCATCATGTATACATTCTGTTGTTAAAGAAAATAGAACGCCAAAGAGAGATTGAGGAACGAATGATGGAGTAGGACATTCCTATCAGCTGAAAAATGAGAAAACAGGGGAACATCATTAGCTGTGGGAGAAATATTGCAATGGCAACTCAAGGAACACTGAACTTGCAGAGTTCAACATAATCGCATTAAGAAAAAAAAGTCCATTTACTATTAAAACAAGAAACTATAACAAAACTGATGAGCGTAATGTAGGAAGGTCAAGAACTTAGGATTTTGTAGAAATTTGCTTAAGAAAAAAGTGAATATAATATGCTGTATTGCCTGAAGATGAATTGAAACAAGTGAATGGAATCTAGTCGTTTTGTTTCTTCTTCCGGTGTCTTCGAAAATTGATTGACTTAAATGGAATTGAGCTAATTAAATAAATTATTATAGAAAAGAATGTGTAATCTCTTCCTTGATTCCTTCTAGCTGCACACAAAATTAGAGAATGACAAAGCAATGGCATTGAAAATTGTTTTAGTTGTAACATCACAATCACAATCATCATGGCTATCAACTGCCTTAAATTTTTTCATTTGTATTTGATAATACTAAATATTTCATAATGAATAATGATGTATATATTGGTGACGAAACAATACATTCATAATGTTTTAAATTAATACAAGGGGGAGAAAAGTATCATTATTGGTACAGCAATGTTTTAGTGCTATGACAGCAACTTTTTCCACACCAGCAGTCGTGGACTGCAACTTTAAAATGTCCTGTGGAAAATCCTGGGTTTGCTTCCTGAAAAAGAGTCAAATTTATAGGGCAGAAAAAAAATCCATTATTTTTAATTAATAAACCTTAACTTTAACATTTGATAAATGTGTCACAGTATCAAATACGACAAAGCCTTATTTTTTATTTTGTCAGTTTTTTTCATCTGTCTCGGTATATCTTTCTTAAACAATGTAAAAAGACAAAAGCAATTTTATTGGACTTTAAAGTAGATTATGCTTTTAAAAAATGACTTCAAGTGAGACTATTATATTTATCTTGTTCTTGCGTCCAGGCCCCAGGAGGTGGTGTGATGGATGCTGTAGAGAAGAACATCCTTGATCTATATATCGCCAAATACTGGGCCCTCAAGTTTGCTACCTCTTCAGCTTGTACTGTTCTCAAAGTGGACCAGGTAAATTATACATAATTTGAATTCCAGTTTTTAATTTCTGTGCATACGTACATGCCTATAAAATAGATATGCCAGATTGTAGTTGTTTTTTTTAAAATTACGTAACATTTCAATATGAAAAGGGAAGGATGGATAGACGGACCTTTTTTTTTGGTTTGATTTCTGACATTACTGGCAGTGTCAGAGAACAAGCATACAACAGCAAATTCTGCATGTGTCGGCAGTTCTCATAGGAGTTGAAGAGCCACTGGACTGTTAGGTAGTCAGTTCAGAGAGGCAATGCTAATAAACAGTGATATGTAGAAAGGTTTTATGCAATTAATAAAAGAGGAATTCAGCTAGTTGTCTTGGTACAAGGGTCAGTCCACATGATACAATTCTTGAATTGGCAGCATCCTTAGTTTTACTGTTGCTGACTGTCCACTTAGCTTCATACATTGTGCACTCTTTTCTCTGTCATGGCCAGTAATGTCAGAAAATGAAGTGACTGACCAGCAGGAAACAACTTGCTGGTCTTGGAGGGAAGACATGTATGATATCTTGGTATTTTAATATAGTGATTGAGTGAACAAGTTATGCTAATTTGTAATTTTTTTTTTAGCTCACTTGGTAATAAGGCCAAATGGATTTATGATATGGATCTGTGTTCATTGTCATCCATCATCCACTTTTGAGCAACAATTCAAATATTTAACTTCTTTTAAAAAAAAAATTGACAGATTTCAACCAGACTTGGCAAAGAGCATCCTGGCATGAAAGCCTTTCAGGTTTGTACAAATGATGCAGTCCACCATCATATATGTTTGCCATTACTAAAAATAGAAAGATCTTTCCATAAATTCTTTTAAGAAACCACTTTGCGGAATTTGATCAAATCTAACAGAAATCATCCTTGCATGAATAGCTTTAAAGTTTGCACAAATGATGCTGATCTACAATCAGTTATGGCTACTGTTACTAAAAATAGAAGATAAAAACTTATTAAAAACCACACCCATGATGTTTACCAAGTTGGACAGGAAGCGTCTTAACTTTAAAGCTTCTCATATTTATGAAAATTAAATATGACCACCATAATAAAAAATTTTTTTAAAAATCTAGACACCTATGCAAAATTCTTAATATACCAGTCAAGAGGTCTTTCAGTATCAGACACATGATAATGATGTGCCATCAGTTGTCAGCAAAGATGTAAAGTAAATAGAGAAACCTAGAAACAATTGTTTTGGCAATATATGCAAATCAACAGCATCATATGGAATTTATATAAAGCATTCTCCTCACCCAGATTTTTGGTCAGTTGCTTTTGTATTTAGCAGTTAGGCATGTGTCAGCCAGGTGAGTAATCTCAGACCCACTTGGAGCTCTTCTTATCAGATTCAAGAAATTAATTACACTAATTGCATAATAAGTTTGTTGAAGAAGCCTTGGATGAAATTTTTATCTTGTTTACTGGATGCAGAACATTAAGAAAATTATCATCCTCATCGACATCACTGTTGTCTCATAATATAAAGTAAATTTCACTTCCATGTGACAAGAAATTCATCAAAGACTTATATACAGAGATGCTTGAGAGAAAGTGTATAATGTTTTTACAACCCCACAGCAAACAAATGCCTATCTGTTCATATGCCTATCTGTTCATCTGACAAGTTTTGCATTTAGGTAATTCTTCAGGCAGTGTGGAGAGGCATCACATTCCACAAACAGATTTCTAGTACTGCCTGACTGATGTTAATTATTCTTCTCTAAAGTACTGCTGGGCAGATGTTAATTATTGTAGTCAAAAGTACTGCCAGACCAATGTCAATTATTGCAGTCAGATTTACTGCCAGGCCAGTGTTAATTTAGTTAGACGTACTGCTATAGCAATATTAATTTTTGTAGTGGGTTATACTGCTAGGAAGATGTTAATCATTGTAGTCAGAAGTATTGCTAAGCCAATGTTAATTATTCTAGTCAGATTTACTTTCAAGCCAGTGTTGATCATTCTAGTCAGATGTACTACCAGGCGGATATTAATCATTGTAGGCAGATGTACTGCCAGGCGGATATTAATCATTGTAGTTGCCAGGCGGATATTAATCATTGTAGGCAGATGTACTGCCAGGCGGATATTAATCATTGTAGTTGCCAGGCGGATATTAATCATTGTAGTCAGATGTACTGCCAGGCGGATATTAATCATTGTAGGCAGATGTACTGCCAGGCAGATATGAATCATTGTAGTCATATGTACTGCCAGACAAATGTTAATCATTGTATTCAGATGTATCATTCTAGGCAGATGTACTGCCAGGCGGATATTAATCATTCTAGTCAGATATACTGCCAGATGGATCTTAATCATTGTAGTCAGATGTACTGCCAGGCGGATGTTAATCATTGTAGGCAGATGTACTGCCAGGAGGATATTAATCATTGTAGTCAGATGTACTGCCAGGCAGATATTAATCATTGTAGTCAGATGTACTGCCAGGCGGATGTTAATCATTGTAGGCAGATGTACTGCCAGGCGGATGTTAATCATTCTAGTCAGATATACTGCCAGACGGATCTTAATCATTGTAGTCAGATGTACTGCCAGGTGGATGTTAATCATTCTAGTCAGATGTACTGCCAGGCAGATATTAATCATTCTAGGCAGATGTACTGCCAGGCGGATGTTAATCATTGTAGGCAGATGTACTGCCAGGCAGATGTTAATCATTGTAGGCAGATGTACTGCCAGGCGGATGTTAATCATTCTAGGCAGATGTACTGCCAGGCGGATGTTAATCATTCTAGTCAGATGTACTGCCAGGCAGATGTTAATCATTGTAGTCAGATGTACTGCCAGGCAGATGTTAATCATTGTAGGCAGATGTACTGCCAGGCAGATATTAATCATTGTAGGCAGATGTACTGCCAGGCAGATGTTAATCATTCTAGGCAGATGTACTGCCAGGCGGATATTAATCATTCTAGTCAGATGTACTGCCAGACGGATCTTAATCATTGTAGTCAGATGTACTGCCAGGCGGATGTTAATCATTGTAGGCAGATGTACTGCCAGGCAGATGTTAATCATTGTAGGCAGATGTACTGCCAGGCGGATGTTAATCATTGTAGGCAGATGTACTGCCAGGCGGATGTTAATCATTGTAGGCAGATGTACTGCCAGGCAGATATTAATCATTGCAGGCAGATGTTAATCATTGTAGGCAGATGTACTGCCAGGCAGATGTTAATCATTGTAGGCAGATGTACTGCCAGGCAGATATTAATCATTCTAGGTAGATGTACTGCCAGGCAGATGTTAATCATTGTAGGCAGATGTACTGCCAGGCGGATATTAATCATTCTAGTCAGATGTACTGCCAGGCGGATGTTAATCATTGTAGTCAGATGTACTGCCAGGCGGATGTTAATCATTGTAGGCAGATGTACTGCCAGGCGGATGTTAATCATTGTAGGCAGATGTACTGCCAGGCAGATATTAATCATTGCAGGCAGATGTTAATCATTGTAGGCAGATGTACTGCCAGGCAGATGTTAATCATTGTAGGCAGATGTACTGCCAGGCAGATATTAATCATTCTAGGCAGATGTACTGCCAGGCAGATGTTAATCATTGTAGGCAGATGTACTGCCAGGCGGATATTAATCATTCTAGTCAGATGTACTGCCAGACGGATCTTAATCATTGTAGTCAGATGTACTGCCAGGCGGATGTTAATCATTGTAGGCAGATGTACTGCCAGGTGGATATTAATCATTGTAGGCAGATGTACTGCCAGGCAGATGTTAATCATTGTAGGCAGATGTACTGCCAGGCAGATGTTAATCATTGTAGGCAGATGTTCTGCCAGGCAGATGTTAATCATTGTAGGCAGATGTACTGCCAGGCAGATATTAATCATTGTAGGCAGATGTACTGCCAGGCAGATATTAATTCTTGTTGTTAGAAGTACTGCTAGGTTCATGTTAATTCATTGCATGGCAATTCAGGATGTGAGTATAAAACCTCCATGTTTTCTTTCAGATCATTATGGCCAAACAAGCCGGAGGACCAAAGGCTAAGGAGAACAAGGACTGGGATGAAGATTAATGCTTGTAGATGTCCTTTCTTTTTCCAGTTGCATTAAAGTGTTCAATGGACTTTTGCCATAAGAAGATTCCTGATTCATTTCCATTTTTCACTGCATTGTAGAAAAAGAAATTGTGCAGAAAACTTAGCAATGGTTCTTTTGTATTTTTTAATATTACATTATTTGCGTGTGAAAATACCAGCTCTGAACTCCAATTCTAACCTTCAATAGGAAACAGTTTTGCAAATTGAATAACTAATAATGCATCATATCAGCAGATGTTGTCAGTTAATATATTTATGAAAAACCATCTTTTTGTCTTGGAGTTGATATAATTTCTTAAAGTTATATTTGTACATGCCTCATTTTGTATTTCCTTTGTCTTTTATTAATACATGTACATGTCAGTTTTATAATTTCCTTTTGATAAATATGTGAGCTTGAAGCTTATTCACACTTTATTGTGAACAGTTTTGCTTGAAAAAGATGTAAGACAAAAGAAACCAGATGTCTCTAGTATTTTCTATGATATTTTTCTTTCCATTAAACTCTCTGTCTCTCTCACACATAAAAGATAACATCATATTCCCTTGCCCAAAGAACTGTGTGAGCCAAATTCACAAAACAGACTTATTGATAGAAATTAGAAATTAATGCTGATGCTATATATATATATATATATATATATATATATATATATATATATATATATATATATATATATATATATATTTCCTTATTAATGTTTACAGAAGTTGACTTGTCAGTTTTCACCAGACAGGGTTAAGTTGACTAAACTATACATCATCCTTAATGTAACTGATAGGAATAAATTTAATAAATTATACTTTGTCCTTAATGTAACTGATAGGGTTAAATTTAATAAATTATACATTGTCCTTATTATAACTGATGGGAATAGATTTAAATTTACTAAACTATACATTGTCATTAATGTAACTGATAGGGATAAATTTACTAAATTATAAAGTGTCCTTAATGTAACTGATAGGGATAAATTTACTAAATTATACATTGTCCTTAATGTAACTGATGGGGATAAATTTACTAAATTATACATTGTCCTTAATGTAACTGATAGGGATAAATTTACTAAACAAGACATTGTCCTTAATGTAACTGATATGGATAAATTTACTATACAGGGTCCTTAATGTAAATGATAGGGATAAATTCACTAAATGATATGTTGTCAATAATGTAACTGATAGGGATAAATTTACTAAATTATACATTGTCCTTAATGTAACTCATAGGGATAAATTTACTAAATTATACATTGTCCTTATAACTGTGAGGGATAAATTTACTAAACTATACAGTGTCCTTAATGTAACTGATGGGGATAAATTTACTAAACTATACAGTGTCCTTAATGTAACTGATAGGGATAAATTTACTAAACTATAGTGTCCTTAATGTAACTGATGGGGATAAATTTGCTAAATTATACTGAATTATACATTGTCCTTAATGTAGCTGATATGGATAAATTTACTAAATTATACAGTGTCCTTAATGTAACTGTTATGGATAAATTTACTAAATTATACATTGTCCTATATGTAACTGATAGGAATAAATTTACTAAATTATACATTGTCCTTAATGTAACTGATGGGAATAAATTTAAATTTACTAAACTACACATTGTCCGTAATGTAACTGATAGGGATAAATTTACTAAATTAATAAGGATATTTAACTATACATCGTCCTTAAAGGAGACCAGAAATCAATGGAAATATAGAATAATAATAAAAGCACTATAGAAGAAAACCTTATTCTGAAGTATCAACTGCGACCATAATGCCAACAGTTAAATATTGGCATATCTTCAAGGAGCTGAATTTCTTTAGCCTCATATGCAAAATTTCCGCACCTATTCAGTTACTTTCATGATGTGACGTCATAGTAGCAAATCCAGCATCCCAGCTGGTAGTTGCCAGAGTAAAAGACTATGCCATTTTGTGTTGCTTACGGGTGTAATAGCACATTAAGAAAAGGCTGTGGACAACATCATTTTTTCTTTCCAAAAGATAAAGACATGAAATATGGATACATTATTGCAAGCGAGTCAATTTCAAAGCAACACCATACAGCACTATGTGCTCATTACATTTCTCAAAGAAATGTTACGAGAGGGATTCTGATAAAATGGCAGCTCTAGGATACGCAAATGCTAGGCCTAGACTAAAAGTTGGCACTGTTCCAGATATACCGTTGGATATTTTAAATCCTGGGAAAAGTGTTAAACGTGTGAGTTACGAAAATAGGCAGAAGGCCGGGTAAGTGACCGCAAAATGCAGCAATCAATTCACAGGTCTTTTATCTACACCAGCAGTGCTAAAAAAAAAATCTGATAGCCCAACACCCGGGGCCACTCTAATTTTAGTTTGGGCCCATCCTGTATTCAGAGTGAGGTGCCCGTCGGGCTTGTCAAAAAAAAAATTGTTTACCTTAGGAAACTTTGATCGCTGATGAAATGAGTAAATGTATTTTCAAGATGTTGACATACATGCCTTAACACAGCACAATCTAAATCAAATCTCCACTGTCCAAGGTGAAATTGAGATCTGATTTTAATCAGAGGGAAGCTTTGATAAAAATAAGATTCTAAACCCCTGACACAGTCGTGTTTTGAGAAAACACAATTTTCAGTAATCTTTAAAAAAAAAAAGTAGAAGCAAAAAAACCAAGAAACAACCCTTTCAGTCTATGCCTGTTACATGAAGTTTGTATAAATGGTAATCTGTAATGATTGGAACTGATATAAAACTATCCCTTGGGCAGTTTAAATAGCAGCGATTAAAAGAAAAGAGGTCAGATATAAAATCAAAGTTTCACAAAGACCCTCCCCCCTTGCCCCAATGTGTGAGCGCCCATGGGACACGCCATTTCTCCTGTGATACGCCTTATTATCCCCCAAGACAAGCTCCTTTTTTTTCACATTCTGGTCAGCTGTGGCTAACTGCAAAAAGTACAAGTTTTTACTTAAGTACGCAAACAATAAAGCCAGGGTGACTAATTAACAGTTAATCCTTATCCTTGCATTTATCTTGTGAAAAGGACTGCCCTTTGGACATACTTCAAAGAAACCATGTTCGACAGTGTTTGTGTGTAAGCACCAGCAATTGATTGGCAAATAAACGATGCCCTATTTTGTTGCAACTTACAATGCCTAGGACTTCATTTTAATAGTTCAAATCTGCAGTCACAAGTTACCGTGTATGTGGCAACTGTTTTTCCCACGTTTTATGTCCCACCTTATTTCCTTAGGTTTAAGTCTTAAGGCATGTAACACTGTTTACTGAATGAAAATAATTATTCTGAATTAGTTTTTTAGCACATATTCTACAGGGTATATTTTCTTTTATTCCTTCTTTTAATTTAATCATGGTAATTAAACTTTACATGGATGGTAGAGGAATGTCAGGTGTTAACTGGCAGAGTTTGGTGGAAATGGAGATGCGATTTTGTTTGCAGAGAAAATTACACAGCATTCACAGTGATCATTCATGGGGAAATAAGCTAATTGGTGACAATTTTATTTTTTTAATTTTTTTTTTTACTATAGTACTATTGTAGTGGTTAAAAAAATCTGAAATTTACGTGTGTAATGTTTAATCTTAACATTCTACTTACTGGAGAAAAAGACTCTTGTGTGATGTTAATTATTTCGTCCAATGCCGGGTTTAGACATAGCGAGGCCCTAAGCTATGGGAGGCTGTAGAGGCCCTATTTGGTATAAAATAAATTTGAGAGGCCCCTTCAGACTGTGAGTTTAGACTGAGGCCCTTAGCTGTTGCTTGTTTAGCTCATGCCTAAATCCAGCACTGATTTCGTCACGACAGTATTCACAAGTGATAAAAAAGAATATGGCATCTGTGTATTGCATATGTTATATCTATTTATGTATGGTTTGTTTGTTTGTTTTTTTTTTTCTGAGAAATGAAAATTGACAGACATAATCTAATAATCGGGAGTTCTCTGCGAAAAATCTGGAGATATTACTAGATCGGGAGGTAGGTGTGGAAGTACCGCCACAATCGGGACGTTTTTCTCCCGGCTTGAGAGTTGACAGGTATGAACTGTACGGGCATGTGGAATTTCAGTCAGGGCATGTGAGTTTATACAAGTCACCAGCCTGGGGCCTGTGGCTAAAACAATTTTTTTTTTAGCACTGACCAGGGACAGTACATAAACTATTAAACCAGACATGTATATATTATCAGATTTGTCAATACCCTAACTTTAGCCTGCATGTAAAATACATTGTAATTGAATCATAAGAAGAAAGCTTCTTAATATTTAAACTAATTACTTGTGATTTCTGCTTTGCAGATTTATTTGTAGGTTTTTTTGTGTGAAAAACTAATGCTTAAGTTACGATTGATGAAAACCGTTCTCAGTGCCTTGTACACCTCCCCCGTAATGGATATTGTTTCACACACAAGGCGGTCCCTGTTCTAGTCTCTTCACCCAGAATTCAGTATTATCTTGCAGTGTTTCAGTGTTGGATGTATATTTTCAAGATATTAGTCCTTAGGTGTGCGTGTGTGTGTGTGTGTGTGTGTGTGTGTGTGTTGGGGGTAGGTAATGAATATGTCATTTATATATAATACGATTGAACCTAATTCTTCTTAAATGAATTTATTGCATTGTGGTAAATTTCTAATTTTTACATTGGGCACCATCACTTGATCCTTATCACATTTTTGCACTGCACACAATGTATAAGTATTTATTTTAAAATTACGTTGCTTTTTTAAAATTCCAAAATATGAAATATGAGCATCTTCTTGCTGTTGTACTTTTCTGCTTTCAGGTCTTAAACACATTGTTGACACACAATTCAACAGATATAGTTATGAGCATATCTCGGAAGCAGATTCAGCTTTTGAATGTGCAACCCAAATCTGGTCTCCTCATGTATGTCTCGCTCGCCATATTTCTGTTTGTATTTGAGGACTGGCTAGTATTGCATCACGGGACCACGTGATCTTCTCATCAAAAGTCAGAAAATCTCGGCAGTTTACGGAATCGTATCTTCAACGTAATATAATCACTACCCGGCTACGATATGTCATTTATAAACATTACAGTCGAATTAAAATCTAGAGAGAATTCCATACATAAAAGGAAAAGTTTTATTTCTGGCCTTTTTTAATGTAACTGATAGGGATGAATTTACTAGACTATACAGGGTCCTTAATGTAACTGATAGGGATACATTTTTTTACTGAATTATACAGTGTCCTTATTGTAACTGATGGGGATAAATTTACTAAATTATACAGGGTCCTTAATAAATTTACTAAACTATACAGTATCCTTAATGTAACTGATAGGGATAAATTTACTAAATTATACAGGGTCCTTAATAAATTTACTAAACTATACATTATCCTTAATGTAACTGATAGGAATACATTTTTTTACTAAATTATACAGTGTCCTTATTGTAACTGATAGGGATACATTTTTTTTTACTAAATTATACTGTGTTCTTAATGTAACTGAGATAAATTTACTAAACTATACAGTGTCCTTAATGTAACTGATAGGGATAAATTTACTAAACTATACAGTGTCCTTAATGTAACTGATAGGGATAAATTTACTAAATTATACAGAGTCCTTAATGTAACTGATAGGGATAAATTTACTAAATTATACAGTGTCCTTAATGTAACTGATAGGGATAAATTTACTAAATTATACAGTGTCCTTAATGTAACTGATAGGTATAAATTTACTAAATTATACAGTGTCCTTAATGTAACTGATAGGGATACATTTTTTCACTAAATTATAGTGTCCTTAATGTAACTGATAGGGATAAATTTACTAAATTATACAGTGTCCTTAATGTAAATGATAGGGATAAATTTACTATAGGATTAATGATCATGGTTGGGTATTTATCGACGTGTAAATTTTACCTAATCACTCACAAAGTAAATAAAGTCCAAAGGACTTTATGTAAACTTTGTGAGTGATTAAGTAAAATTTACACATCGATAAATACCCAACTATGATCATTTAAACCTTTAATTCCAATTTACTTCCTTTCTAACATCAGATCAGCAGATTTGATCAACAAAACATTCACTTTTACGTACATCGAAGTTTTCTTTCATTAGCCTCTAAACTGTGATAGAATACATAGCCCTATCTTTGATATACGGGTAGAATGTTATAGTGGGTCATGCCAGTGATATTTTGTTATGATCATTATTTTAATATATAAAAAATGGCTGTTGCGGTTAAACCAGGAACATTCCTTTTTTTAAAAAAATTACGCTTGCGTATGGCACGTGTAGTTATAGCATCGTCGTTGTTACTTTCTACACATTTTGATCTTTCAAAACCAAAATCGTGTCCCTTTTTAGTGAGATCCCTTGGTTGACATATGACCCTGACCTATAATAACCGCTCCTGTAACATGTTGAGGTGAAATGCAATAATTTCCAAAGATTAGCTTCTAAAGCCTGCCATATGCCTTTTTCAGCAAAAGTGGTGAGTGTTGGAGTGCAGGAAGGTCTGTGCAATTGTTTTAACTTAATAATGGTCGATTTTAATCTGTGGCTTGTCATTTTTGATCGGAAATCACAGGAGTGGTTGGGTGGGAGCTTGTTATTATTAGGGTGTATGACGTTGATATAAATAAAGCTTAACATCAAAGGATCTGGAAACAGGGAACCAAAAGTAGTCCGCAGAATTTATCGATGTGTAAAAATTTCCAGAATTGTTGATTTTCGCTGGTTTTGGCATATTATTATAAAATTACCAAATTTTTCACGTTTAAAAAAAATGTTTTTCAGCGGCCACCAGTTGGTAATTGCACTGTAATTACCTTGTTAATTACCATATGTAATTTTAATATTACGGGTAGCGGCCGCTGAAAAACATTTTTTGAAACTTTGGTAATTTTATAATAATATGCCGAAACCAGTGAAAATCATTGGCGAAATAATAAATGAGATTATCAGCCTCAGAAATTTAAAAAACCTCCAGCGGAGATTGCTAAACAGTATCAGATCGGACTAGGAAGGCATTATAAAATAAGGAATAAACACGAGAGGGAGAAACTGGAAGAGGAGCGTAGTAAAGATGAGCAGAGTAAACAAGAGAAGCTAGCACGAGAGTTACATCAAATAAAACTAAAACATTAGAAAGGACCAAGTGTTCATGATGATGAAACAAGAAAATGCAGTCGTGTAAATTCATTAAGTCAAATGCAAACTTAAAGGCGGATTTGAATGTGATGGAAGTCAAGTATAATGCTGGCATCGATGCCAATAAGTTAACTGATAAAGTAAGCAAATACAAGGCTGAAATTGAGGACTTGCGGGGTGAACATGACAGTAAGGCTGATCACAGCAAAAAAGTAAGTCATGTCAATAAAAAGCTTAATGCAGCCATGGAAACGGTTGATAAATCACTGAGGAAAATAAACGGTTGGAGGAGGAGTTGGTCTAAAAAGCGTAAGAAGGATGCTACCAATGCTGATATTGAAAAAGTTAAAGAAGAAAATGTTTTGTATGAATATCACCTGGACCAAGATCTTGCAGAAATGCGCAGATTGGAAAACAACGCTGAACTCTATTATAATGATTATGTAAAGGCTCATGAGGATTTAGATCGGATTAATAATCGACGTGAACGAAGATTACTAAAAAGTGTTTTTAAAAAATCTTGCTAGGAAATTACCAACTGTTTACAAATCTGGCATTCTTACCTTACTACAACAAGCACAGTGAACCGATCTGGATTTTTCCACTTTATTAAAACCACCTAATCGAGTAGATTCCCATTCATTACCATCCCTTGAAAGAATCATAAATAAATGTGAATTTTATTCTTTAAAAACCTGTTTCATTAGATTAATTGATGCAAAGGATTTCATTCAGAATTCCAAATCCTCTGTTCGTTGGCCCATCTTCCAAAACTCTTCTATAAACTTATTGTTAAGACTTGAATCTCCAAATTCAATAATTATATCAGCATCTCTTGGAAAGGTTTCAATAACGCTTTCATCTATAAACTTTGCATAAATTACTTTTTTACCTTCAAAGTCTGGAGGGTTAGTAATTGCTTTCTGTTTGCAAATTGTATAAATTTTTGCCATTGTAGTAAAATGTATATTTCAATTTTAGGGAGATTCCTACTGTGTAATCACCATCTTGGGGGTTTCGCTTAAATAATCTGGAAAATCATCTTTAGCAATATCTTTCCCAGCTCTAAAAAATATATCACGTTCTCTATCCTCTATAAAGCCGCCTTTGTTTTTTATTTTACGGTATGACCATTTTTCACCATCATCTGAGGTATATGCGCATAGATAATTTTCCTGTTTAAATACAACATATTTTTTACTTCGTAGTAAATTTAAAATACAAGTTTTTGGAATACGCTCTTGCTGACACACCTTCCAAAACTCTTCTGTAATTTTATTGTTTAGGCTTAAATCACCAATTTCAGCAACCCTATCTGTGTCTAGTCTCATAAAATATTGGCAAACTTTGCTGTTAAAAATATTTGTATAAATTGTTGTGTCCATGTAATGCTCAAATTCTTGTAAGTCATTGGTTTCTCTTTGTTCATCCAGTGTAAAAATTCGTGTCATTATACTTTTAATTTTTAATTTTATGTTTTAATTTTTGTCGCTCAATAAATCTTTGTCTTCGTGCAAATCAGTTCTGCTCTTAAAACATTTAAAGAATTTTCTCGTAGATCTCACGCGTGACTATTTTACTATTCTGTGCTGCAACCGCTGTTAAATCATCGTGAACCATTAATTGGAAAAAGCCATCCTTTTCTCTGAATAAATTTCAATTTTGCTTCAGGTGGTGGTTCATAAAAGTCTTTAACATTAAAGTATGTCATTTTATTTTAAATTATACAAAGAATTAATTTACTGATATTTCTGCGTACTCGGTTATTGATGGAGGATTTGACTTCTTTGTGAAATGCTTTGTCTGTCTTGTTACGTAATGATATTTAAACTGACGGTAATTAGCTTCCCCACAAACACGGCATAATTCTGTTTTGCCTCTAACTCCGCATCCACATTTTATGCACGGTTTTGGCCCGACGTCTTGATGTTTGCTTATCAGAGGTCTATGAATAGGATAGTAATCTCCTTGGCATGTTCCCTTTCCACATCTGTTTGTAGTTCCCTGTAATGGCCATATACAGTCCTTTTGAGCTGTTTTGTTTACCATGTTGCTATATTTATAACACTAAAAATATCTTCAATTTCAAATTTATATTTTAATTTATTCTGTGGTCTAGCCTAAACTGGCTTTGTTTGAACTTAATAATATTCTAAGTCAATTAAAATTTTATCTGATTTTATATAATTAGTTAAATGGACCAAAGTAGAAAAAAAAATGGCACCAAACGACGACATGAATCTGCTACACAACTTATGAAAAAAATACTTATCACTCACTGGCATTAAAGTAAGCTATCCTAGAAGTAATGCTGCACTGGAAACATTAAAATAAAAAATTGAGGCACTCGATAAAGAGTCATCTGAAAGGCAATATCGCATCAAGTTTTCAGTAGTGTTAAAAGAGCTGGTTAAATCAAAGCTACCAAACCCAAAACTAGCATCATCATCATTTGACGGCGACAATAAAACCTACTCAAGTAGTGAATGGGAAATACTATACGGACAATGGGAAAATACATTACGAGACCCTACTTTGTACTATACGGACAAGGGGAATTAAACATGGGGAAATTTAACATGGGTGGGACTGTAGACGGACAAGATTTATACGGACAAAAGGTTGGGACTATATACGGACAATGGGAATGGAACAGGTGGGGTGACGTCACGGTACTGGCAACAATGTGGCAAGTGGCTGACCTGAATACGCGCGGCTACTCTAGGTAGAGACAAATACAATAGAGATAGAGACATATATAACATAACCATAGATTGAGGAACATCAATCTATCATACCTAAATTATTCAATCGACTAAAAAAAATTTTAGGCAAGAAAGAGTAAATCTTTTCGAGGCAATTGATTGATCCATTATATATAAATTATACAACAACTAAAAAAATTTTAGACAAAAAAGAAATCTTTTCGAGGCATATGAAGTGGCCCTGAAAAGGGTCGTTGGTTGTTTTGTTAACACCATTTCGTTAACATAGAACACAGACTGGAAGAGAAGAAGAAAAAAAAAAAAACACTCTACCATCCACACAAACGGACGCGAACGCATATAACACACACATTCTTCTATCCACACAGACGGGAAGAGAAGAAAAAACCACACACTCTACTATCCACACAAACGTACGCTAACGCATATAACACACATATCTACTATCCACCCAAACGTATGCGTACGCTTAAAACACCATACCTACTATCCACACAAACGTACGCGAATGTATAAAACACACACACACTATACTATCCACACAGACGGGAAGAGAAGAAAAACACCATATCTACTATCCACGCAAACGAACGCGAACGCATATAACACACCATATCTACTTTCCAAACAAACGAGCGCGAACGCATATAACACACACACTATACTATCCACACAGACGGGAAAAGAAAAAAAATACTATGCTATCCACACAGACGGGAAGAGAAGAAAAACAACACACACTATACTATCCACACAAACGTACGCGTACGCATAAAACACACCATACCTACTACTCACACAAACGTACGCGAACGCACACAAACACACCATATCTACTATCCAAACAAACGGACGCGAACGTACAAAACA
The DNA here is from genome assembly GCA_016617855.1 of Megalonaias nervosa. Lineage (NCBI taxonomy): Eukaryota > Metazoa > Mollusca > Bivalvia > Unionida > Unionidae > Megalonaias > Megalonaias nervosa. The sequence goes on from JAECUM010000097.1 coordinate 324,420, forward strand.
CACACACACTCTACTATCCATACAAACGTGTGCGAACGCATAAAACCACACACTCTACTATCCACTTGGCAATTGCAGCTTGGCTAGTCTTGAAGACATCTTCGTAGGTGGACGAATCAACCATGGATGTTCAGACTGGAGACTGCTCCGTTTTATATGACTCAAGCGCGGACGCGATAGAAAATATTCCCACTAGGTTTTTGTTGGGTCGGAACGTTATGAAAGCTAATGTCATGGCGAGGGATAGAGAGAGAAGTCAAAGCGCATATATTCACAGTGTTTTTTTGTTTTTTTTAAACAAACGGTAGACACATTTTTTTTTTCAAAACACAACATTTTTTATTCAACAAACAACTAACCACTAACAATTAACAATAACATCAAACAAACTTTTTTTGACAAGGTTGACAACGTTGTGAAATCATGTGAGATTTCCACTGATGGAAGTCATGAGGCCATTGATGTACACTACGTTTCCTAGCTAAAGACAAAAGATAGCTATAATGGTCACAAAACCATCGATCTATTTTCTCATCGTTTCTAGAAGAGTTACGATCAAAATAAGTCACTAAATGTTCTAAAGGATATCCAAGACTGCGTTGATGAAGAAAATACACACAATATTGTCCACACACCATGGAATCTGTGCCTTGTAATTTCACATTATTGAATCGTGTCATCTGGGCATTTCTTCTCATAAAGTCAATGATGTCGTCTTCCAAAGGGGGTAATCCATGCGAATCAAAATACTCTACACAATCCTCTTTAGGGACGTAAACGGCCACCCAGTGGGTTCCTGAGAGATGACTGTCGTCAGTGTTGATGACATAAGCTTGATGGTCTTGAGGTTTGCGATGAGATAGTTCATCTTTTGCACACACGACCGGATTCCAAGAAGCAGTGTACAAACTGTTGTTCAAAAGGTAATAAAGTTCTCAGGTACCCCTTTTTTTTTTTCTTTTTTTTTTTCCCACAGGTAATGATAAGTCACTAATTCAATTCTGACTTTTTGTTTGAAAATCTCTGTGAAGTAATCGTCTCTTCGCTTCGACTATTCACTCTGGGCTAAGAGAGCTTCGATGTGATAGATCTCCAGAGTAGTCAATGGAGGGCAAGAATGATCACGCAAGCCTTTATACCACTCATGCAACACTGCTTCTTCCGAGATGAGACTCCAAGCGTCGTCCCGATACTCCTCCAATTTTCTTCTTGGCTCATCATCATACATTTATCGTGTTGAATTTTGCTTTCACGGTATCCTCCCATTCTATTTCCAAAGATTCTCTACCGTTCAAAGAGGGATAAGTGTCTTCCATAGTTTCTAATAGTCTAGAATGACTTCTCTCAAACTGTTGATTTCTGTGGTGTTATTGAATTCGGCATACAGCATTACGTTGACCGTCTCGGTGAGAGCTTCTGCAAACTGAAGTTCCACACGTAGTTGACCGGAATTTATAGGGTGGAAATGTCACTCGTCGCTGCCTTGGTCTGGAGTGAAATCAAAGGCCCACAAAGTGTAACCTCCTACATAACCTTCGTACGAAATACCGTGACTGGTGTTGGTTCCTAGCTGTCCGGTAGCTTCGTACAGGGATAAGTACGATCTCAATTAATTCTTCTGGGCAGAGTTAGTTTCGAAGGGTCTGGTACACAAGGTCTTGCCATCGCGACTGACTTCGGTCTTGGACACTCTGTAGTGCTTAAACTGGAAAGGAATTTGATCGTGGGCTCCGTTGAGGGCTGCATTGCTGACGATACCAACGATTAAACGTTTGGGTAACTGTCCTTGGAACAGATGATCTTCGATCTTGGATTGGAGTTCAGCAGCAATGGTGAACGTTTTCACTTCTGCGCGTCGTATCGGATACTTGGGGGTCGTTCTGCTGAACGTGTGACTGATGTCCTTTTCTGCGTTTGGTAACACTTCTACGCGACGCACGTAAAGTCTGGCTTCTTGGATGATGGTTTTGTACTCGTTGGCATGAGCCATCAAATGGAAAGCGGTACTGCTGAGATTTAGTCTCAGGCGAATATCCGCTCCGTTGAGCAAATACTTGTCTTGCAACCACATGTCCAAATGCAAATGATCCATCAGTTCTAAACTACGACCTTGCAGAATTTTCTTTCGGCGGTCGTTAAAACCCACATTGTGAGGATTGTCATCTGCTGTCAGGGCTGTGTCGTTAAACGTGTCCTCGCCTGCTATGTCAGGTTTCCATACGACGCAAGCATCCAGATGAGTGTTCTTGGCCTCTTTTCCGTACGTCCAAAGATTTTCCAGGTACGCTCGGTAAGGGTATCCATGCTACTGCTGCCCAGTTTGTTATTCAAGTACAAATCCACTTCGCTGAACAAGGCATGCATGAATTTGTTGACGGGAGCTACTCTGGCATCGGCTCCCGGGTTGGTTTTGTCCGTTTTGATCACTTTCAGTTTCAGGTACAAGTAACTGCTATTCAGATCGATGTAATATTCGGTCTGTCCTTTGATTTCAAACTCGATGGGAGCTGAATCCGTCAAAGAGGAGAAGGGATGAATTCGACCCTTTGGGATTCTTGCATCGTCATCAGGGTGGATGGCATGGCAAACAGATTCAGTTCGACTTGGATCAGGCGCAAGACTCTCGGTGCATCATTTTCTCTGATTTAATAATCAAAAACGTCTAAGTCTCGGACGGTTTCTCTTTTCTTAGTCTTTCTAGCTCTGGGGGTGTGAAGGCCTCTGAAGGGGTGTCTTCGTCGTCTCTTTCTCCCTTGTCCTTGCTGTGGTGTCAGGGAAGCAAGAATGCCTGACTCGACAGTGTCCGGGGCATTTATAGGAGTTTCTCGTCGGCCCAAAATGTCTTTGCTCGTTTGAAACAAGACATTTGTGCCTGCTCTCAAGAAGGCTCTTTTGGGATTTTGTTTGTCAATGATGACATTTTGGAGAAATTCTTTATCTTTCAGGGGGTGCAATCTCCGTGTCACCATCGGTTTCAAAACCGGAGCCACCGAACGAAAGGCTGATTTCAGCATATCTCCTAAACCATATCCTCGCTGTCGGGAGACTCCTTGGTACACAGGATAAATAACTGACAAGGGGTTAGAGTAATCGTTTTCGAAAATGGAGTTTCACTGTGACTTTCCCTTTGGTGAATGAGATATTTTGTCCTAGATCTCCTTTTATAGTCATGTTGACAGTGTCGAAATACGACTTACTGACGGGCAAATAGTGAGGATGTACAAATTCGCGGTGAACGTGATAGGTGTTTCCACCTTCATCGTTAGCGTTCGTGGCAGAATCCACTTTGAAAGGAATGACACGCAGTAACGGTACGGAGGTGTGTCCCACCACGTTATACTCCCCACATCGGAGTACACAAAAATCAAATTCAGTCCTTGGTTCATTTCTACAGGGGATCGAAAATATTTCGCAAAATCCAAGTTGCCGGTAACGGCTGGTATTTCGTTTCTAATCTTGATCAACTTGCGGTCTCCACCCAAATGTCATACAATTGAGGACAAAATGTAATGGCCAATACTTTGTCCTCTGAAAATTTTATCAGTAGGCGACGACCTATTTTGTGGTATTCGATCATGATACTTTTTCTGGTTTTCTCCAAGGCTTTGCCAAACACGGCACTGAACCTGTCAGCAATCGCCTTCACCAAGTGTAGAACACTAAAATAATAGCCTGGGGAAATTTTCAACCGATAAGAGGTCATTTTAGTTTTGGGATCTTGTGTTTTCATAGAGTCACATACACTGGCTCGTTCATCCAAGTGTTGTTGCACTTGCTCGTCATTAACGTCTACCGTAAAAGTGTTTTGATTTTCGACGATGTTTTTGATTTGTGTAGGGTGAATCATTTCCACCAAAGCCACTTCCCAATGGGCGTCGTGATCCAATTGGATGGCCTGTGGTAATTTGGCCGTGTAACAACATAAAGTGATGTGGGGAAACACCTCCATGGAACTGTCACTGGGTAACGTTAAGTAAAATTGATTGTTCATAATTCCTGAGTTCTAGTGTCCGAGGGGTCCCTGGAAATCACAAGAGTGTCTAAAAGAGGGTTGTTGTTAGAATGGTGACTGTTGAAAGGAGGACTGACGTTGGACGCAAGGCTCCCGTTGTTGTTCCCGTTAGAGGAATATTTCAGGGACGGATTGGGAAGAAGGTAACCGATGCAACTGCTGAGTAAAATGGTCCACAATTGTTTGTCTCCTTGTTGAAAACTCAAAATTGGCAATGACAGCACCGATGACACAATACACCACAAAGATTTGGCAGAAAAAGACGACGTTCTGCACACCACACCCACAAGGGTTGCTTTTGTAGATCTTGCAGAGAAGTACTGGGGGAAGGAGTGGTCACTGCAGTAGCTGAGGTTGTGCTGAAGGGCATGATGTTCACTTCTTTTTATAGTCAATGATTTGCGAAGCGTCGATCCAAGAGTCAAAACTGGGAGGATATCCTTTCCAACGTACTTTGACTTCTTTGACATGTCGTTTTCCCACTTCACGAGTTCTTTGATCGAGAATGCTTTCGATCTCGTACACGTCGTCTTCTTTTATGGTCACACGTTGTAACTCGGGCAAGTAAAACGTTCTTTTCAACACTTCTCCGTTCATGTCTTCCAATTTATAGACGGGAGGATAACGGCCACGCACTCGTTCAGTGACACGAAACAATTCGGTGGTCCAGTTGGGTAAGTAACCTTTGTCGAAAGTGCGTTTGGTTTTGCCAATGCACACCCAATCTCCTTCTGCCAAAACTCCACCTTTCTTGGGGACAGTCACCAAACAGGCGCTCGAAGACGGTCACTTCGTTGTCGGGAGTCACTTCTTGGGGGCACGTCCGATGATAAGATTGGTTGTACGATTGGACCAGGTGCTGCAAGACGTCGATGTACTTGAGAGTGTGTTGATATTTCCACATGCGTTCTTTCAAGGTGCGTTGAAAACGTTCCACGATGCTGGCTTTGGTTTCGGGATTCTCGGTGGTGAAAAAATGAATGTCACGTTTCTTCAATTCTTTTTGGAAATCTTGGTTCAGAAATTCGGTGCCTTTGTCGCTTTGCCATCGAAGAGGGTGATGCCTGCTTTATTTCAACACCAGTTTGAGGGCTCACACTAACTCACTGCTCGATTTGGAAGTCAATGGCACGACCCAAGCAAATTTGGAAAAGACGTCGATGACACAAAACAAATATTTGTAGCCACGATTGTAGGTGGCCAAATGAGAGACATCGGTTAAATCGGAATGCCATTGATGATCGATACCCTCCACTCGTGTGCGACTTCTGGAAAATTTTCGTCGAATCGGTTTGTGTAAAGTGTACGTGGCTTGTTCTTGTAACCAGGGTTGCACTTGAGGTAAACGGACACTTTTCAGTCGAGTTTTTGGCAGCACGATACAATTTTTGAACTCCTTCGTAACCTACATTATGAGATGGATCGTAGTAAATGCTGGCTAACACCTTCTTCAGTTTTTAAATAGGTGATCCACTCCTCACTGATGCTACTCTGGATGGGATGTGGGGGTGGTTTAGAAAGGGCTTTACGTGTCCGATATGCCACGGGAGTAGAAGTCGAAGGTGGTTTTGGTGGTGGTAGTGGTGGTGGTGGTGGTAATGGGATGGCTTTCTTTTTGACTTCTGTCGAAGGAGGAGTAGTAGAATAAGGTAAGGTTCCTCTGTCAGAGACGTCCCTATCCCCCAAAACGTTATACGTTAACATTTTTGTCAGCAGCCGTTTATAGCTTAAAATGATAACTTTCATATGATAAGGCTTTTCTAACATATTTCTGACAAAATTTGTTTTGTTGGGGTAGGGGGTCTCTGAGATAGGAACAACTTACCTTATTCTACTACTATTACAGTTTCTTATACTTATTATTTTTATAGTTTAGACAAAATTAATTAAACAAATGAAATATTATATATAATGTATCAATATAAGTCAACCCGACATGTTGGATTTGATCTGACAAATAAATTTTGTAAGAGATTTAATTCGATTAGAGCAGCCTCAAGTTATACTGGTATAGAAACGAAAATAATAAGCGATTGTATTAAAAAAGTTGGATATCATATATCACCAAAATATGGGTCAGTTTGGTTATTCGCGACTGAAAATGATACGAGAATAGCGGGTTGGGCAGATGATGTGATGACATTTATTGACAATATGGTTGATATTTTATTTGATAATGATATTTCTAAAGCTATAAATATTTGTTTAAAATAAAAATAATAGTCCCCTTTGAGGACTGTTTCAAGATGATTATATACATATGATTATGATTATATACATATGATTATATCTTAATTAGGGACAGCACAGTTTAACCCCATGTGATCCCCTAGGTTGTCAAAGAACATCCTAGCAGGATCAGAGGTCACATATAAACTTAATTCTAAGAACTTATCCTAGCACAGCACAGTACATGTAGACTTAATTCTAAGAACTTATCCTAGGACAGCACAGTTACATATAAACTTAATTCTAAGAACTTAACTCTAGGACAGCACAGTTACATGTAAACTTATCTTAAAGACAACACTACGGGCCTTCTCTATGTTTCAATAGAAATTTTTGCACACTCCCCCATCATAATCACCCAGGGAGTGCAAAATTGCACCCACCAAGTGACATGGTGGGAGAGTGTACAAATTTTCTATTGAAACATTAGACGGGCTGGCTGCCCCCCAATAAATAATAAATTTTGGCATAATATCGCCTTTTGCCCGACAGTATGCCGGTCACGAGAATCGAACCACGGACCTCGAGCATGAAAATCCAACGCGTTAGCAATCGGCCACCGGACTTCATTACATATATATGTTAAAAATGTTATTATATAGTTACCGAACAGCGTTCATTTTCTGATTTTGGAAAACACGTAATTTTACATTATATTATTTAATTCTGAAAACATTATTGTAAATAGAGAAAAAACATAATTTTTGATTTTATATTGTACAGAAAAACGAATATCCTAATGCTAGGCTGAAACTATATAAGATCGCCGTTTTTCACTGATACTAACGAGTGGACTGAATGAAATACACAGATGTTATATATATAAATCGAAGCTAAATTAAAAGATCTAATTCTGAAACATTATTATAAATAAATAGAGAAAAAACATAATTTTTGATTTTATATTGTACAGAAAAACGAATATCCTAATGCTTGCCTGAATTACGACCAACACAATTATCTTTAACAGAAGATCGGCCGTTGCCAAGGATACTGCCTGAATGACGCATTACTGCAGATAAATAATCAATATATTATGTGTTACGCAAACGAGAATCTACAGTAAATACGGTATTTAAGTAGGACGAAATTGCTAGTTATTTTAACAAATACAGAAATGATACCAGGATTTATAGGTCTTAAAATACTATCAGATTTACAAATCTATTATATTTCATTAGCAAAAAAATACGAAACAATATATATATGCTATGTTTGATTGGAACAGTATTATCTCCCTTTTTAAAATCAGATATGGTATACAGAGTTATATTTCTTGACCAACACATAATGTCTCGACGTTTGATATTAAGTAAAGCGTGCTATCATGATTATATAGATAAAATTTAATTCTACCAGATACTTTACGACGACATTCAAATAGTTCTTTCATCGCTGTCTTACCGAGAAGATACTTACTACCTTTTGCCTAAACCTTCGACCTATCTAGGTCTATGTTAATTTTTGTATACTGGTATTGACTGATAGGATTATGCAAATTGTTATATTTCAATGCAAGCTCGTCTCGTAAACTTTCGAGATAACTAAAGTATTTGCTGTCGTCTGATTTGATAAGGGAGAGTTTGATTCTGTCAAATTTACTAAAACAAATACCTGAAATTTCATTGTTAAATTCAAATGATAATTGTTGGTTATTAATCATTATTTTTTTATTTTGCTATTAACTCCATCTGCTAATGCTAAATTTTCAAACATTATTTCTAATCTTTAGACAAAATTAATTGTATAATGTCCAAGCGCTAGTGTGTTAATTCCGTCACTGCCATATCTTTTATCATCAAAATTACTTAGTCCACGTTTTATGATCGTATCAGTTTCAAGTTTATGATGGTTTGTTCTAATAACATTTGTTTTGATAAAACTGATGCTATTGTTTAGCGCTGCTTTAAAATCGTGAAAATTCATCATCTTTTTCACATATCCTCGAGGAATACCTTTTGCTTTTTTTGTAAGTTTATTGTCATCTAATATGACAGCATACATTCTGCTCTTTAGTCCAACAAATTCCCTAACCGGCATAAACATAAACTCATCTTTCATTTTTCCAATAACTTTTTTATTCGAATTATCTTGAAATCCACTATATGCTGGATAATCTGATAAATCGAACAGATTTTTATTATTGTAAATATCCTGATAGACATCTTCACATTTTATATTATAAACTAGCGAATCTGTGTCAGTAAATAGCAACTCTGAATCTAGCCACTGCTTTTTGGTAAAATTATAGTGAAAATCGTACATCAGCCACTTCGATATATCAAGTACAGCTGCACCAACATAAATAGGTTTATTTAACTTTAAATTTGTCTTTCGTCGTTGTATTGCAACAAGATTTTCATTAAATATTTTCATACTAACAAAACCATCATCATTAACTAATTTATTTCTGAGACTTATATCATTAACGATTTCTATAGAGACTCTCTTCCGAATATTTTCCATCGTCTTACCGAACACCGAGTTGTTCATCAGCTTGAAAAAGTTTTTCTCAAATTCGGTTTTAGCCACAGCACGACGTTTCGTATTTAGATCAATATAATTTGCCATCCACTTCTACTGATTAAACTTTAGCACGCGGTGGACCTTTCTCAGAGTTAGTCCAGCATCTACTGTTTGTTTTAAATTTTTGTAATGCATAACATAATTTCTTTTATCTAACAAATTTGGAACTAACTTATTAACAATCGAATTTTTTGATGTCGTCGTTGCTCGTTGTTCAGGCGATAATAAACTATAATTAATCATCATTGACTCTGCGCAAAACGGGTAATCATTATGTAGATCGTGTAGCGAACTAGGATAATCCAGATCAACTTCAACAAAATATGAGATATCTGAAAAATCGATATTAATTTTTCTAGGTAAATCTTTTTCAGTTTCTTTAAGAAATTGATCTGGTGTTATCCAATGAAATCCACTGTGTGGCATTGGCTCTGACATTGCATAGTGATACAAATTATTGGCGTCCAGATAAATGATGTAATTCGAAGGGAGATTTTTATCATAATTTTTTAAGTACTTCTTATTGGCAGCTGCATATTTCTTTGTTATAACGCTAATTCCGCCTCTGATACCTTTTTCAATAAAATTAAACATATCGACATCTGTTAAGAGATCTAGTTCTATTTTACTCGTTTTTAGTAGAGCGTCCCAAGATAATCCTGGAGAGGAATAATACCAACAGGGGTCTAATCCATAATTGCTATAGCTTACCCGACGAAAACTCTCATAAACATCTGCTAGCAATAAAACATCTGTTTTCAAATATAGATCATGATAATCACCAAATGTTTTACAACTAAATTTGTTCCAAATATCTTGTGCGTATTTATATTCGTCATCTGTAATATTTTCATTTTTGTGTTGCGAGTAAAATTTATCTTTGCTAGGAAGAGAAGTTTCATCAAATCTGCTCCAATCGTCGAGATACTCGTACGGAAATATACCTTTTTTGTAAGATCGATATAGTTTTCACCGAAGCAACTTTTTAGGTTAGCAAAATCGCTGCAACCTTTCACAAGCTCATCTAATGATGCTGCCATAAATTGCAGACTGTCAATAAAACGTAATCTACCGAGTGTCACCGACATATACTTTTCAAAATTATTTGGAATACATTTTATTACGTTATTTAATTTTAGTTTAGCTTTAATATTTTCATCACCAAAAGCTTCTACAATGATATGACTGTCATAGCCACGAAAGTTATGCAAAACTACGGGAATAAAATCTGGAGCATGAAATTTTAAATTACAACTATTATGAACTGCTCCACGATATTGGCCGGTCAAATGACAATGATCTCGCACCTTATCACAGGCTCCGTTAGAGTCTACCAACAACTTTTCACAAATATGACAATCAACCCCTTTATCAAAATCGAGTTGCGGTTTAGACGTTATTTTTATTGGAGCTGTTTTAAGTAATCTGTTAGAAATTTTATTAACTTCGTCTATTAAATTTTTTAATAGCCATACGGCAGGATTTTCACCTCTATATAACTTTATCGGAGTTGAAAATTTATCGCTAGCGCAACAAACTACTTTATAAGCTACTCCGCAAGGAATATGCTGTTGTATTTTTCTAGTACTGGATTTATTTGGATTATTTTCTGCTCCAACGACAGGAACGAGTAGACACTCGAAATCAGCGTAAATAACAAAAGGAATATTTAGTTTATGATTATAATTTTTAAATTTTAATATTTTTTCATTTTCGCTAGGCATACTTATTCTTTGAACATTGACACAGTATTTGAGATGCTTCTGTAGTCTTTCATCGCTAGAAAAACCTTGCAAACATCTATAGCAGAAATATTTTTTTTTTTTTTTTTTACTGTACTGTTTGCCAACTAGGCCGTTAAAGTTTTTTATCCAGGAATAATGTCCTCGATAAAATAATAAATTTATTGTATTTTGCGTAGCATTTTCTGAGATATATCTCGGGTAAACGTTTTCTCGCTCATCTAGTCCGAAAACATTGACTGAGATATTGCTTTGTTTTTCAAACTTTGGTATATGATTTTCTGCTACTGGAAAAGTTATTCCTAAAAAATTTAGTTCGTCCTCGTGCGGAAAATATTTGTTAACGCGATCAGCATTTTTTTCTTTTGGAAACATTGCAGAAAGAATAGACTATTGAAAACATTTGTCATCATCGTTTTTGACATTAATACAGCATTTTTTGTTTTTAATTTTTTGAGGGAGATCGACGTAGCAAGCGCTATTAGCGCCGCTGCCGTGAAATACGTTATATTTTGCTGTGTGAAATAAAACTTCTTTTATCATTTCAAATTTCCAACCTGATCCTGACGAAGTAAATTCTTCTAATTTTTTGTTTATTTCTTGATGTATTTCATCGGCGACCATGGCAATGTTTGTTCCAGTTAATATTTTTCTGTTAAATATGGTTCCGAAATTTCGCTGTCAAAACTTTTGTTTCAAAAATTACATCAAGTATATGTTCAACTGCGTGTAACTTTGATAAAATCGTATGATATTGGACTATAAGTTTGATACTTTTATGAGCCGCAAGTTCTTCTGATATAACAGGCTGTAAAAGATGAAATAAATTTGTGGAGCTAAAATTTGCTAAAATTTTTTGATCATCAAGTTTGTAGCTATTATCGTAACCAGAAAATGCTGAAGCAATTTTTTTCTGATTCGATAATGTTCTTTTTAGCAATATCTCGCAATTTTAACATTATATATATATATAATAATATTTTATATTTAATTGAATTTTTTTGAGATTTTTAATTAGAGATATGAAAAACTTTATAGTATAATGACAGAAATTTTGAGATATATCAGAATGACAGCGGAAGAGCAAGAAACTTATCATGTACATCCAATGTACAACTTATACGCTGCAAATATGTTAGGTTCTGTTATTATTATAAAATCTAAAAAATCTATCGGCATATCAACACCAGCTGGTATGTTAATTTCAGTAAAAGGTGACGATACAGAAAGAATTAAAATGTTTAGAAAAGATTTTATTTATAATTTGTTTTGCGGCGATATTCCAGAAGGACAACGAGTATACAGAACAAATGACGCAGTTGCTGATGATAATATTGAAAATTTATCATTACAAAATGAATTTTTTCAACCTCATCCAATATTTGATCTATATGAAGCAAATGATAAGGGAATTATTAGACATATAAGAACAAAAAAAGTTGTTGGAAATTTAGATAAAGATGGATATTTAAAAGTAATGGTACGTGGTATAAAAACAGACTTCGTTGGTTATTATAATCACCGTTTTGTGTTTGAAACTTTTAATGGCGGTATTCCAAATAGTTTAGTTATCGACCATATAAATAAAATTAAGACCGATAATCGTTTAGAAAATTTAGATCTGGTAACATCAAAAGAAAACACGAGACGTTTAGCTGGTTCTGACGGTAATAATTTTAAAAATCCGGCTAAACAAATAATTTCAATAAATTTAGAAACTAATGAAGAAATGAAATTTAGATCAATGGCATCTGCGGCAAAATATCATAAAATTGATGCACGTGTAGTAAAATTTGTCGCTGATGGCAAAACAAAATCAGGAACGTCAATGTTGACATTTGATAGATTTAGTTTTAAATACGATAATTAATGATATTTTCTATATCATTTCGAGTGAGACAATTATGACTAAATTCCATAACATCATCACGATTAAATCGTAACGTCATCGTTTTATTTGTATCAAGTTTTATTTTGTCAGCTGCTGTTAATAAAAATTTGTCAGAATCACCCAATGTTATCATAACATCAACAAAATAAAAATTATGTCCAAATAAACAAACTCGAATTGCTTCAGCTAATTCTTTGTGATTTAGTATATTAACTCGCTGATGATATTTTATTTCTCCAAACATCTTATTATTTATTAATTAGACAAAAGATTATTGTAATAATGAACTTAATTGAGAGACTGGCTGAACTAAATTCGGAAGATTTTGTTTCAGTTTCAAATTTTACATCAGAAAATATTGCTAATGACAGATTTGCTGATTATACTGAAAAAGATATTTTGCATAACTACGACGACGAGGAAGATGATGTTGTCGTTAGTAAAAAATATTTAAGCAGACCAACAACTGGACGATATAATGTTAAGTACCATATTGCTAAAAAAATAATAAAATTTAATTTTACTGTTGCCGAGCATCAAATATTTTGGCAGCTTATAAAACCCTTTTTAAACATAAAAATAGCTGGACAACAAAGAAATATAAAAAACGATTTTATTTTTGTTAAAATATTTAATTTAACGCCAGTCGATGATGCAAGAAAATTACATTTAATTTCTTTATGCAAACCAGTAAAATGTAAATCAGTACTAATAAAATACGAGGAAAATTATAATAATATTATTCGATCGCAGTCGATGATATCGACCGAGTTGGTACCCAACTATTAAATTTATCGCCATACCCTCGCCATTTGACTAAACTTTTGTTGCTGCGCTTTTTAATAACTTTTTCAATAACAAATATATCTTGTTCTGTTTTCTGAAGTTCTTGCTCATAAAAACTGCCAGTTATAGGCTCACCTAATAAATCTTTTAACGAGTATGTAACCGGTATTGTTAAAAGTACTTTATCAATAACAAATACTTCTTCGCTCCAGTTATGAGTATATCCTTTTTCAAATGTTTTTTTCGTCAAAGAAATTCTAACTTTATCACCAACTTTAAATTTGTGTCGTCGGTACATGTTTTCGTTTGCTAATATTGGATTTGCAATCGCGTCGTTTGGCGACATTTTACTTTTGCCTAGCGAAAGGGATCTGTGTTTCGTCAACAATGTTTTGTAAATTGTCAATATATTTACTCGTATTTTTAGCTGTCAAATATTTGTGGATTTTTTCGTTGAGCGTGCGATTAAATCGCTCGACGATGACACTTTTCCCCTCATTTCCTGTAACATATTTTTTAATGTTATTTTGTTCTAAAAATTGTTCAAATTTTTTATTAAAAAATTCCGCTCCATGATCAGTCAAGATTCTATTTGGTTTTCTTTCTGTGTTAACAATAATTTGTTTTAGCGCATCAGTCATCGATGTCCCTGTTTTATCCGAAACGGGTATACTAAACGCGTATTTGCTAAAAACATCTACAACATTAAAAAGATATATCTTTGGAGCGCCATCAGTGTCAGCGTTATATTGGGCTAGATTTGAAACATCAACTAAGTCTATCGCCCAGATATCATCGACGGTATTTGCGACAACTTTACGTCGCGGAAACTTTTTTTTTAGGTCTGTGTAGCTCTAAGGCAAGATCATCATATAATTCTTTTTTACCTAGTAAGTCTCTACCGAGACCGAGTTTATATTTTGCTCCAATAAAACCCTGGACCAGCCTTCGGTCAACACGTTCTCGCATATTTACAGGTTTCATATCACGAAGTTCGTCTAACATTACTTTATCGCAGCTGTGTTTATTTTGTTCGCTGTCTGGAAGATCAATATCTCTAGCAGATATCATCGCGCATCGCTATTGCGTCAACTTGATTGTAAGGCTCTTGTCCTGGCAGAGGATTATCGTTTTCGTCAAGTTGTTTATCAAGAGGATTATAAGGTCCAGTGTATTAATGGCCTGGCAATGTCCAACCCCCTTTTGGTCTCGGCAATTTTCCAATAAATTTATGTATATCTATACCTGTTCCAATTATTTCTCTGTTTTTGCATTTCTGACAATATGTAACAATTTTATTTTGCTCGAGGCATAAATCTCTATCGCATTCGCAGTCGCATGTCATTATTTATTTAGTCGTCTACTAAAATAATTTCAGGGTAACCCGCTCCGGACAACTTTGTTTTTGGTAAAAACATACTTTTTTTCTTCCGCAGATTGCGCAAATACTTTTCAGCATTATTCTATTATTTTTTGTTTTTTCGTCTTTATTTTCTGTTTTAGTTTTACATTTAAGACAATATGTTGACATTGTATATCTAAGTTTAGATAACATTTAATGCAATCTCATCATTAGCGTGAGAAGGTTGTTTGTCAAATTGCAAAATAAACTTTAAAAAATCTGGATTTTTGGTCATCTGTTTAATGAACATCACGGAATAATATCCGTAAGCGGAAGTTCTAACTGGTTGAATTTTATTGGACGAATAATTTATTATTTTCGCAAGAGACTTTGTCTCTAGAGACTTTGTCAGAGACTTAGTATCTTGCATTCTACTCATATATTTTTTTACTGCGTCACTTGGTGGAATTCCGAACGAGTCAAAATAATTATTATCATAAACAGCTACCCAATGTGTGCCAGATCCGTCGTTAAAATCTTGCATATTTATAACACACGAACCTGGAGACGCTAGCGTCTCTGGTGGTGGAATTGCCATAAGTTCATCTTTAGAATAAACTCCACTGAAATTTTTTACTTTTTTTAGTTTGTCAAGTATATCAAAATTACTTAACGCAGACTTTATCTCCTTGTTCCTGGCAACATTAGTCCTCGTCCTACTCCTAACAGATTTGGCAATAGACTTCCCGCCAATCCCGCTAGTAACGGGGCTATTGGAATAAATCCCCCTTTTCGCCTCTGTCGTGTCTTTTTTTTCGTCGTTGTCTTTTCTTTCGTCGGTGTCTTTTTTTCGTCGGTGTCTTTCTTTTCGTCGTTGTTTTTCTTTTAGGCATTATATTTATCCATCATATAAAATTGTTACCATTGATCTCGTACGAAAATTTTCTTTATACCACTACCTTCAACTGCCTTTTTCGTTGCGCCAGATACTGCTCCAGACGCTGCTGCTAATCCTAATGTACCTAACACTGACAAAAGTTTAGGTATTAGCGTTCTGGCTATTACAGATAATGCCGGACCAAAGAAACCACCATGTTTTGCCATCGCAGTTATTTGTGCAGCGCTTAAATTTAAAACAAAAGGTTTTTTTGCGATCGTATTTATTTACTTGTTTTTTGGTTAACATTAATTTTGTTAAAGTACCCGCTGCGTTATGGTTGACCTTCAATGATACTTGTCTTTTCTTTGCAACAGCAGCTGCTAATTTTTTAACTTGACCATCGGTCAAATATATTTCTTTTACAATATATTTTGTCATCTTATATAACGATTACAGATTAAACTTACAGTAAAGTGCAAAGCACTTTAAACTTGGACTGACATTTTACCTCGGACAGAGTCAATTGTAATAAATCTATCGCTTATTACTAACGCATATACGTTTAACTGATCTGCTGGAGCTGGAGCTGCTCCTAGTGTCCAAGTAATTTCAATATCAGCTGTGCTGTCTACAGCTCGCTCGCTATGTTTACTAACATCAAAATAAAATATCGGGTAAAGTGTACGAAATTCCTCTACTGATATCTGAGATCCATCTCCAACATCTTAATATTTTTGCAGTACGTCGAGCAGGTACATGTACGGTCGAGTAATATTTTTATTAGCGTCATCTGCAAAATTGCATTCTATCGCTCGTTCTGGATATTGCTTTGAATGTATTCTAGCGTATATTCGTCTAACATTAGAGCTATCAAATATCGCTTTATTTTGTTGTTGGTTATTACGTCGCGCTTGTCTCTGAAATAGAACAAATAATTGCCGTGGTTTTTGTTCACTTGATGTCGTTGTAACTCGCCATGTGTAGTCGGTGATATTCGGAATTGCTGTTTGATATATTTTATGTTGCTGAAAATAAGTTCTGTTTGTGTGTTTTTGCAGCATATCATTTAATTCCGCCATTTTGGTGATGGACGGAGTTATTCTTGGTATCCATAGTGCAAGTTTGTTTATGACAAATTGTACATCATCTCCATCATACCGAAATAAACAATCATTTTGTTCTGATCGATCTAAAATAAGCGTATGTTTAACTCCACGAAATACTTTATTATAGTCCCTGCAAAAGCCAAATATTGTACTTAATGGCAGCATCATTGTAATTTGACCTGATACTGCTGTAAGTGTCTTTCTCTTAAAATAACCTTCATTGTAACGTATATTTCTTTTGATGTTAAGAATTAAATTATTAACACGATTTAACATTTCAGTGCTGGTTGCTGCCGCACCTGGTGGTGTTATACCAAGATTATTACAAACTGCAATAAGTGAGACTCTTATAGCGTCTGCATCAGCAGCTGCAGCTGGTGGATCAATACCAAAATTGGCAGCATTAGCGATAAGAAAATTTCTTACAGTTGCAGTATCTGCATCGGCATTAGTCCCGGCAGCTAAAATAGCTACTCCTCCTGAAACGAATTCAGCTGATGCAACAACACCTGACAAACCAGCTCCAGTATCTTTAAACCACATCATATTAGTTGCAGTTGATCTGGAGTAATCATCGGAAAACGAAATAATATTTAAGATTGTACTTGCAACTTGTAAGTGATTTGAAATATCTTCGACAGTTTGATTGGCCAGCTGATATTTAGCACTTTTAAATAAACACCAACCGTCATTTATAAGAGCTACTTCTGTTCCAGCTGCAATTGCGGCAGGTGCGGCAGCTACTGTCATAATCTGACCACGAACTTCCAACATTGCTTTATGAGGCAGTAGAAATACGTCCTCGTCTCTAGTATTAAATGTTCTGGAGCCAGCCTTATTAGGTTCGTTGGAATTTTCATCAAGATATTCAACATACTCAAATTCTGTTACTGTGTCGTCTGTGTCATAAATTTCTGCTAAATCGAGATAATTTTTTTACAGACATTTTTTTATTTATTAGGTTATACAAAATTTTGTCATCAATGATAGCGAAGCTATTGCGGCGCTGTTACTTTAGATATTAATTTTTGTATAATTTGTTCTCCTCGTGGCGATAAAAGTTTTTTTGTCGTTGTTATCATTGCGCGTTGAGTTTCTTTTGTTGGTGCGATTTCTGAAATGGCTTGTTTGATTGTCGGTATACCACGTTGTGGATCGCCTTTGATTTTATCAGCTATTTTTTGCCCCACGGCAGTTCCAGCAGCAGATGCAGCTCCAGTTGCAAACGCTTTTGATGCGTCAAGTGCAATTGGTGCAACTTTATGAGCT
Source organism: Megalonaias nervosa (assembly GCA_016617855.1). NCBI lineage: Eukaryota > Metazoa > Mollusca > Bivalvia > Unionida > Unionidae > Megalonaias > Megalonaias nervosa. The sequence continues at coordinate 342,203 of JAECUM010000097.1, forward strand.
ATTCCTGGAACATTTTCTATAATTTTAGCAAATATATTTCCCAAAAATCCTCCTATTATTTTTCTTCGATAAACTTTTTTCTCTGTTTCATTATATCTGAGGTTGCATAATTTTATTACCAAATCTTTCAGAAAATATGTTTACTGTTCGCGTAAGTGTAAATAATAAGTAACAATTTCATTATTAAGATCTAATTGTCTTCCAGACTGATCTGTCAATTGCATATTTACTTCTGTTATTTGATTTTCAACGTTTAACGGATAATAAATAACCTGACGTGGACTAATTTGCATAAGAGATCCTGGTGGATCTTCTGGTGAAAAACTATATATCGTTCGTCCTTTACTATCTTTAGCTGAATAAGATCCAGATGCAATAGAGCAATTTACCAATATTGCGTTTACTTCAGTTATATTTACTGGCAGTTGGCCGTCATATGTTTCGGGATTAAGAGCAGGATATACATAATTATAAAATCCTATCAGTGGTGCGATACTTGTTTGCGGTACAAGACTAACTGTTATATCTTTTAATTTCATTCTTGCGCGTAACGTATTATAATTTGGTGTAAGCTCAAAATTATCAGCTATACATTTATTTTTTGTTATAAGTTCTTTTATTATTTTATTTAGATCAGTGACATTATAAGCTCCTTGTGGAATTTTAATTGTTTTCCACGCGACAAATGGTGGAGTACGTATAGGAACAGTAAATACAAATTCATCGTTAATTCCAGTTTTTACATTAGCCATAGCATGCCAACAAGTGCAGGAAATTAGTCCAATTTCATACTGTTTCTCACGATCTAGTTCTTTTGGCGGAATATAATTTACTGAAAAATTTGCGCTATCTTTATCAGATCGACTAGAGTCTAGTAATAATGTTGCTGACATTTTTTATATAAAATTGTTACACAAATTTATATCGCCGCGATTAAATCAAATCGTGATGTAAAGTTTCGTATTCGTCAGATGTTAATAAATTTTCTGATCTCAAATTATCAAGTATGTCAATAATTTCATTGTCAATTTCAGCACCAACATTTCCAGCTTCTTTTGATGATATCAATAGTATTAATCTGCCTATCATTTCAGTAACTGGTAAAAATATTCTAGCTCCAGTTCCTGTTTTTTTTTTTTCAGTTAACCTTCTACCAAGTTCTTCATAATCATCAACCAATCTACTTAATTCAGTTTGTCTTTCAATAGGATCCATATCTCTTGGAACAACTGTATCAGCTTTCATACGTTTTTCATCTAGATATTTTGCCTCGGTAATCAAATTATGGTTAGTATTTTCGTATCGGCCTTCTTTTATTCTACTAATAACTTTGATATAAAGATCAGCATAATCCAATATCGACATTTGCTAATACTGCTGTGGTAGTTTTCATTTTCTACTTTTACATCGTCAATATGTACCTTACTTTCTTTTATTTTTTCTAGCTCTTCAATTCTTTCTTCGGATTTGTAATCATCTTTTATAACATCTCGTACTCTCACAGCTTTAAAACCATATTTTTCATTAAAATTTTTATGCTCATTATTTGTTATTTTGCCATTTATATTTTCTAAATTAATGTCAAATCTTTCTTTGTCTTGAACATCTAATCCATGTTCTTTTCTCCATGCTTCTTTTTTAGCATTTTCTTCTTCTCTCTCTCTTCTAAGTTCTTCTTCTAGTTGTTCTAACTTTCTCTCTCTCTCTCACTTCTAAGTTCTTCTTCTTGTTCTAACCTTTTCTCAATCGGTCCAACTACTGTTGCTTCTGCTAATCTTCGTTGAAGTTCCAGTGGATCATTAAACAACCTTCTTAGTTCAGTTTGTCTTGCAGCAGGATTAGCTATATGCGCTGTAAGTAACTCAGCTAATCTTTTTCTCTCCGCATCAGATCTAGCAATAATTCCTCTAGCAGTTGCTTCTTGTTGTTCTTTAACTAGTCCGAGTAAACCTTTTTCCTGTAGTCGCTTAAGTTCTTCTTCTGATAATGGTTTAGTTTCAGGTTGTTTTCCAAGTAAAGCTTCAGTAACTGGTTTGAGAGCGGCGGCTGTTGTTTCTGCTGAAACCACTTGGCCACGTCGTGCTTGCTGTACTTGCTGTTTAAATTTTGCCTGAGACTGAGCAAGATTTTTTAGATTTTCTATATGTTTTCTGTACTTTGCTTGTCTTTCCATTAATTATATACTATTCTGTATAAAAATTACTGTAGATATTTTTTAATACAACAGCGAAACATTTTACTCGTATCATTTGTTAGTTTATCAAAAAAAAAATGTCATATTTATTTGCCGTTGCTTGATGATATAATTCAATAAATTTATCTTTTGTTACATCGCCACATTATTCGTTCGCGATATTTCTAACGTCAACATTGTCAAGTCCTGGAAATAATATAAAACAACCAGTATTTCGCCTAATAAATCTGTCACCATTATAAAAAACCCTGGGCGAGATAAATAGAATTACATTTTTTATTTCGCGACAGTGAAAAATATGATCTTATTTTATTCATTTCCTCGTTGTTTAGCGGAATATCATCAAAAACAACTATCTTGTGTTCAGACGAATCAAGTTGATTAACTGGAATGAGTTCTTCTGGTTGTTTGATAATAAAAAAAATCTTCGCCTGCCTCAAGATCATCACGAAGTTTGTTATTATAATTGTTAACTAGCTCGTATTTATCTTGCTGAGGATTTATCGTATAAATATAAACGCGATCGTAGTTAAAATTATTTCCTAAAAGTAAATTCATAAGTAAGTTTGTTTTTCCCGATCCAGTTCTTCCAACAATAAGATAATGACAATCTGGAAGTTCATTGTTATGTTTATGTTTCACCAACCGCTCTGTATCAAAATTTAATATCGATGATTTTGCCATTATTGTTATATAATTTTAGGCTACATAAAAATTGTCAAAAAAAAAAAAAAATAATGAGCTATTATACAAAATTTGGAACATTGGTAGGAGATTCTTCAGCTGAAAGTACAACAATAACAGACGGTAAGGTTGATTTATCAGGCTATCTAAAAAAATCTGGCGACACAATGAAGGGAAATCTGTTTATGTCAAATCAACGAGTATTAGAGTTAGAAACAGATTATCCGCCAATAAATGTCGTTGATACACAAGCTGTTAGTTATGCGCAACTTAAATTAGTCGACAATAATAAACTAGATAAATCGGTGGAACTTTAAGCGGCAACTTAGATATGTCAAGGAAAAAATTATAAATTTAGAGACCAGGTATCCACCAGCAAACTTAAATCAAACTCAAGCGGTAAGTTATTTGCAGTTAAAGTATGTTGATGATAACAAACTTGATAAAATAGGTGGGACAGTTACAGGTAATATCAATATGTCAGGAAAAAAATTATAGACCTTGGAAACCCAGCTGCAGAATCAGACGCAGCAACAAAAAAATACGTCGATGATCAAGAATCTAAGTACGTATTAGTCAACGGCGGTATAATGCGAGCATTCCTCAACATGAACAATAATGGTATTAATAATCTCAGAACACCAGAAACAGATTTTGACGCAGCAACAAAGAAATATGTAGACGATAAGAAAATTCCTATGACAACTTCGTTAGCTACAATTAATAATGAAATGACTACACTAAGTACTATTTTTTCTAATCATTTACAAACGTTCTTAAATTTTCGTAGAAATATAAACAAATCTATTAATGAATTTTTTGGAAGTCCAGCGGTTGTAGATATTAAACTCTCTGATATTAACACAAAACTAAACGATATTGTTAGCGGAATTCCTGGTATCATTGAAAAAACGAATCTAGTAACAGAGTTACTTACTAAAATTCCACACAAGCAGATCATCAATGTGGTATACACAGTAGCATCAGGAAAAGCAACATGGACACCGCTCGATAACACTATCGAATATACCGCAGAAGTAAGTGGGTTATACAGGCTATCCGTGTACGGTTCGGAAGTTGCTACGATTACTTTAGCTTCTGAACCACTGGAGTTATATACTACTAATACTATATTGAGGTTGTTAAATAAGAGCATCAAAGAAACATTTAAGTTAATACCAACGGAAGAAAGACCCTCTAAACATTATTATTGGTGTCCAGAATTTGTAGCTGATTTTGTTAATTTACTTATGACATAAAAATCTGTAAACAAATATTATATAAATGAAAAAACATATAGTTGATTTCAATCATATTTCAGAAAAAATTCCGAAACAAGATGTGGACGCTCTAATGCAATATTACAAATATTGTCATAAAAAAACTTTGATGTGTAAAAAAATGTTACAAATACTATAACAGAATACTTCGAGTGATATCATATTTGCCACTGTTAATGACTAGCTCTGGTATAATTTCAAGTGGCGCATCATTAAATCCGTTTTTGTTAAAAATATCTGGTGTCGGCGTTTCTCTTGCAACAGAGTGTAAAAAATTGAACCTCGTCTTGCGACTAAAAAAAAAATGCTTGTAAAACAGCAAGTATCAGCTATAAAAAATTACTTGATCAAATACGATCTTATTTGCGGGTATAAAATATGATATGGACGATTTAATACGCGAGTTCCGTATTATTGACAGTATGTTAACAGATATTCTGCCAATGAGAGTCAGCAGATATGAAAAAGATTATCATAAAATATGGGTTACAACAGTAGATGTTTAATTTTGTATAGCTTTAGAAATATCATTATCAAATAAAATATCAACCATATTGTCAATAAATGTCATCACATCATCTGCCCAACCCGCTATTCTCGTATCATTTTCAGTCGTGAATAACCAAACTGACCCATATTTTGGTGATATATGATATCCAACTTTTTTAACACAATCGCTTATTATTTTAGTTTCTATACCAGTATAACTTGAGGCTGCTCTAATCGAATTAAATCTCTTACAAAATTTATTTGTCAGATCAAATCCAACATGTCGGGTTATAGTGATACATTATATATAATATTTCATTTGTTTAATTAATTTTGTCTAAACTATAAAAATAATAAGTATAAGAGACTGTAATAGTAGTAGAATAAGGTAAGTTGTTCCTATCTCAGAGACCCCCTACCCCAACAAAACAAATTTTGTCAGAAATATGTTAGAAAAGCCTTATCATATGAAAGTTATCATTTTAAGCTATAAACGGCTGCTGACAAAAATGTTAACGTATAACGTTTTGGGGGGTAGGGGCGTCTCTGACAGAGGAACCTTACCTTATTGTACTACTGGAGAAGTGGACATCATCTTTTTAACCCAAGCTTTAAGTTCCTCTCGTTGGGGTGTAGAGGAAGGGGTCAACAAGGACGCTGCAATCTTACTAGGAATGGGAGTTGCTGACGCTGTTTGAAAGACTTCTCGTGTCTATTCTTCATCAGGCATCCGTGGGGTTCCATCTGTCTTGACCGCTGGTGGTGGTGGGGGGGGGGGTAGTGGTGGACTTTTCATCATGGTCTTAAAATCTTTCAGAGTGGGCAGACCTGTTTTGTCTAAACCTTTCTGGTGAAAGAGTTGTAGTCGTTGCAACAGTTGACCGTACCGTTGCGATTTTTCCGTTTCTGACGTGCATCCATCGTTTGTAAGACACTAAAGCCAGTTTTCGTCCTTCCGTCGGATTTCAAGGGTCACGTCTGAGATCTTTTGATTCCAGAGGTCCCTTTTATCTTCTTGACCCTCTTATCTTCATCCCAAGATTCTTCCCATCGTTCCCAATACTCCTTTCAGCAAGGGTCTGCCTATTGTTCCCAGCAAGTGTCCTAACAGGGGTAAAATTCCTCCGCGTTGCACCAACATCTTTTTCTTTTGACGAATGGGGATTTTCTTTTGGACCATTTGGCGAAGAAGGTGTCGATGTTTGGCTAAGCATCATTTTTGATGTTTAGACAAAGATATCGTGTCTTTCAAGACATTCAGACAACATTCGCTCAAGGTACTGATGACGTCTTTGGAGTCGGTTTCAATGAGATTTTTTCGCATGGGTGGGGATGCTTTGGACAGGACGGACAACATGTCCCAATGTTTGCCTAAATGAGTAGGCAGTCCTTTCCTTTTCTTTCCTTTGGGGGTAGAAGAAAGATGTCTTTTGGGGAGTGACATCTTTTTGGTTGGTTGGTTCCGGAATGCACACCAAAAAATACACTAACGTCGATGACTTCGCACACGGCCTTTTATCGTTTTTTTTTACTATCGCCTCGTCATAAAGGTGACTATTTGTTTTCCAAAATCGCCAAAGAATCCTCCTCTTTGGTGACTTCTCCTTTTCTTTGGACGAGTGTCTCTTTTCAGGGACAGACGTCGATGTTTGGCTAAGTGTTTTTTGGATGACGTGACTGTCCTTTTCTTTTTCCTTTTCCTTTTTGACAGAAGAACGACGATGGTGACGGTGTGCACGTCTTTGAGGGGACATCTTTGAGCGTTCAAGAGCACAAAAATACTGATCCCTACCGTTTGCCTCATGTCTTTTTCATACTGGAATGCGTCGCCACTGATTGTCGGCTCGTCGTATCATTTTCATGGCAGGCATCACACGTCGTGGAGGGGTTCGCAACGGACTCAATCGGGACAGTTCTTGCTTGGACAAATCCTGTAAACTCATTAACACACCCGATCTCTCTTGGACTTTGATTTTCGGGGCAGGTACTTTGTGAGCAGCGGCCACTTCCGCTAAAGAGGAAGAGGGTGTCACCGCTGGAGGAGAAGTTTTGGAGTCGCAGGTTTCCAATTTTTCATAAAATTAGGAAAGACACGTGTCAAATCGGGATTTGCAGGAGTCACCAGCAACAGAGAAGTGGAAGAACCTGAGGTTACTGGAGACGCAGTTACCGTTGCGGCAGGTCGTGGTTTGAGAATTTAAGGTTGCGTCCTGGCGGCAGTACATCTCTTGTGGGTAGAAGCTGTTTTCTGTGGACTTTTCATTTTCTTTTTCTGAGGCTGTGACCTCGTCTTGACACCGTTACTCTTTCTCGTTTTCTTCTGGGGATGTCGGGGTGTGGGTTTTTTCTTGGGGAGAAGTTTGGAAGCATTGGGATCCCATTTTAAGAGGGAACGAATGATGACACCTCCTAGAGAACAGCTACCTCCAGGTTTCAAAATGATTTGCTTTTTGGTTTGAGTGTCGATGCGAGGGTCGGCCAGTTGCGTCAAGGCTACTTTGTTTCTCTGAAGAAAAAAAAAAAAAAAAACTTTCGTTTGATGTGGAATCTGAATGATGCCTTGCAGTAATTGACGTGCTGTCACCGTAAACCATCGTAAGACTTCTTTGAGACTGGCTTCTAAGACACGAGCAAGTATTTGTGGATTTTTTCGCGATGATGCCGTACAAGGCACGAATCAATTTGATGGGAAGATGAGACTGAAAGGATGTTATGTTGACACTGTGTGAGACAGACCCAAAGTGACAGACGTTTTATGGACTTTTTTATGAAGTCGACGGAGACGTGTACACGACATGTCCTCCGTCTTGGCACCAGTGGTGAAACAGATGTGTACGAAATCGCAAATTCTCGGGAGTGGAGGGTTTTAAATCCACGAGTAATTAGGCGTGTGGGGTTTGAGTGGCATCGTCGTACGCATGAGTGAGCCAAGGCGTTCCTAACTGTTTGGCTAACACTTGCACTTGCGATTTATCTCTAGGGCTTTTAAACAAGACCACGTAATGAGCATTGAGACTGATGGTGAGATGGGCTTTACTTTGTTGAAAAAAATTTTGGGTGATGTAAATGACACTGGCATTCCGATGATGCCCTTTGCGCGTAAACCAGTTTAATTTCTTCTTCGTCTTCTCCTAACATGTCTTCGAAGATGACTAGATGGGTTTGACTGGGGCTAAACACGATCCCATCGTCTTCGCCAGGAATGCCTTCCACAAAGACGATGGAATTGCCTTGACTTTCTCGCAGAAGGCTATACGTCGACTGCCACTCTTTGTAACACCACACGATTCGTTGAGGTGGACGATCGATCAAATGATGTTTATGTTCGATGAAACGTTTGACAAATTCAGTTTACCTGAACCGCTAGGTCCAGCAAAGAGCATGTTAAAGGGATGACGAAGATACAAGGCCTCCCAACTGGCACGATCTAAGTGTTCGTCGATGACATTGAAAGTGGAGGAACAGGGAGCAGAGTCAGTAGAGGTAGTCATAGTAGTGTAAGGAATGTCACTTTTGACACGAAGACAGACAAGACAAGAGTTTTTATACTTTTTTCAGGACATGTTTATTGACATCTTTAATTGTGAACAACACGAAAGACAAAAATACATAAAAGTCAAATGGTTAAGTACATGGATAAAAGAAACATTAAAACAATCATAGTGGAATATAAACAAGTCTCTGTACAACATTTTTGGTGATCAAGATGTGGTATCGTAGGGACAGTGTGTAATGTTCTTAGAGTCTCTACACTTGGCAGTTTCACTCCTAGCCAAGCTGATTTCTTAAACGACATGGTATGCCAGTTCAATGACGAGGTCCCACTAAAGGTAGGTAGTGACAATCCGGAGACCATCGAGCATGTTCCAGGTAAGCGGAATCTTTCTGTTCCACTCGTGAAGTGACACACCGCAACTGAAGCACTTGACTTTATCCCCTTCGCCCAAGTAGATAAATCCGGCTCTGGCTAATTTTTCGGGGGTAGGTCCTCCCAGATATTTTGGCCATTTTCCTCGGAAGGTTTGGAATCAACTTTCAAGGTCGCAGTATTCAATTTTAAGCGAGCATGGGCTGTCACGTATGCCGCAATGATGACATTTCCAAATTCGTCGGCTTCTTCAATGTCCAGTTCTTCTTCGTAATTGACTAAGATCAAGTCCTCACGAACGACGTGCACGTGTTTCATGTATTTGGTTTTGTCGTGAATCATCTGGAAGTAGCTGGAAGGTTCTGTCAAATACTCCGTCTTGGGTAAACACGGCCGTTGCGCCATTTTACCCCACAAGCAATTTAACATCACTTTAGCAAACGATCGCCTTCCTTCGTTTCTCTCGATGTGGTCTGAAGTGATGCCTTCCTGCTCCCAGTATTTCTCTTTGAATTTCTTTTGGTCTTCGGGAGTGTGACACCAGGAAGGATAGCAGCTGGGTTTTTGTTTCAGTTTCAAAAAGGCATCCATGGTGGGAAAATGACTTTCTGAGTCTCGTCACCCTTGTGGTATTTTTCTGTCTTGGGAAAGTGGTAAATTTCGTACACTTCTAACAGTTGGTATCCCAGGTCCAGAGCTTTGAACAATTCCACGCTGACCCACGTTCCCGTCAAGGTGCATTCTTCCTGGGTGTGCTGACAAGGCTGGTCTTGGTTGCACGTTTCGGCACAAGTACGACACAAGGGAAACATTAGTTTTCCTTGGCAATGATGTGGTAAAACGGGATGGTACAAGTTCGTGGGAGGCAAGACTTTGCACTTGATCAATCCTTGGTATTGTCGAATGTTGTCCACGTCGATGTGTTTCGTCAGCAATTGCGGGTGCCCAGCGGGAAAGTGACAATATTTGCACACGTAAGGATACAGTGAACACACATCCAAGTATTTGATTTCTTCTCCTTTCTCCTCGTCCGCTTGGTACAACAAACAGGTGGCATTCGTCCGTCTTCCGTACAAACTGTCCCGTGGGTTCAGAGGGTCCACCAGCTTCTAACTTTCCACGATGCGCTTAAACTCGGGATCGGTTTTCAAACGGTGATCGTACTCGTGTTCCCACATTTCTACCACTTGGTGTCCTTGTTCTTCTAACTTCAATCGCCCCTGACAAGTAGCCTGGTACAAGTCTTCCATGGTCCGTTGTAAAAACTGATTTTTAGTGCTACGTTGAGGGTAACAGATGGGACTTCCGTGAAATAAGCACCCGTTAATCTCGTACACGATCTTGGGGTTTTCTAAGTGCCAGCCATCCACCAAATACCTTCCGATGGTCTTTTCACCTCCTCCGTTGCGAGCGTGTTTGATCCATTTGTCTTCCTTGTCGCACAAGTAATGTACCCAGTGTAGGGCTTTGACCGAATATTGACGTTTGACAAAGTTGGTCGTTTGAGGACTTATGACAGCTAGGGTGTTTTCGATCATGAATCGTTGGCGGTACACTAAGGAACACTCTTTGGCAATGGTGCAAACTTCTTTCAAAGGGTCGATCCCTCCGTGTTCCATGAACAGTTCTCGAAATTTTCCTCGGCAACGCCGTAAAATGTCCACGTCGGAACGACAATACTTTAACATTTCTTCCTGAGAGTCGAAAGTGTCCGAGGCGTGAGTGTGGTACCAAGCGTAGAAAGCTTCTCGTTGTTCTGTACGCATGTTGTCGGGGTCGTAGTAGTGAGCCTCAGGCAAATGGGGCAGAACGGCGTGTTGGTTGGCTTAGGTATTGAAAAAGTGTGGAAAGTAGCCTTTGGTCATTTCTGTCATTCAAAACGTTTTAGGCATGCGACTCAAAGGCATGGCCAAGTAACTCATCGAATCTTTAAACTGCACTTGTCCCACTTGCATGGAAATAATTTTGGCTCCGTTCAAAGTCACTTTAGGACGTTCGGTACTTTGTTCCGTATAGTATCTCAAAAGAAACTGTCCATCATATCCCGAGAAATTGTGAGCCATCACCGTGGCATAGCGATGACAATCTCCGTAATGATCGATGTCTTCTTGGCTCCACGTCTCGTCGATAGGGTCTAAGATCCATTGGGCGAAATCGGCCAATGTGTTCGGTCCCCGAAAGATTTTTCACGTCCTCCAGGAATCTTGCTACAGTGAGGACAATGAGTAAAGATAGGCTCTTGGATGCACTTCTCACACGCTCGGTGAACCACGCAGAAATTAGGAGTGTGAATGCCAGTCTCTTGCATGCATTCGAAATCGAAAACGATGAAAATGCCTTTCTTCTGGTCATCTTCTTCCTCTTCATGTTTGGAATGGTATTTTTGAATGTAGCATTGGTATTCCAAGTCCACGATTTGGTGACAAATGTGACATCGTTTCTTTCCTAAACATACATGAGCCTTGGCACTTTTGGTACGTATGCCTTGTCCACAAGTAGGGCACAATGCCTGGAGTTAACAAGCACATTTCTGCTGTGAAGCTTGTTTCTTGTTGGTAACAGGTCGAACTGACAAAAATGCGTTGACAAGCTGGGCACTCGTTCTTGTCCTTCGTGAAGACAGGGTTTAGGAGCCAAACATCCCTCACATTTCGATCCGCAATGCTTGTGTTTCTCTCGATCGTTATAGCCATAGTCACATTTCTCACAGTGATAACCGTATCCCAGGAATGCAGTGATACTGGTAATGGCTTCGAAATGTTCATCGTGATGATAGACGTGGATGTATTTTCCGTCTTTGAAATCTTTGCCTCGAAACAGCAGAAGTCCTCGCACTTCTTGAGGGCGTACTTTCAAGGTGTAACATGGAGCCAAGACGTCTTGCAATTTTTGCATTTCAGGAATGTCGCAGGGTGTGTCGTTGGACACGCCAGCTTGTTGTAACAGAAGCTCTGCTTCTTTTCGTTGTTTGGCTCGGTTAGATTTTTGAATATTTTGCCAGGCTCTTTTCCATTGTGCCGTGTAGTTCTTGTCGGCATACGTTCGTCTCACCACGATGGCACGGGCTAAACACATCTTGTCTTGAAGGTTGTTAATTTGGACGAGACTCTTTTTGGTGCTGCTAAGATTGCCTGCCAATAACACCTTTTTGCGTCCTGTCCCTTTGGGGAAGAGAAACGTGGGTCATCAACAGTGTCGCTTTTCCGTCAGTGATGTGAAACTTGTCGTTGGATTGCTGTACGTGTTGATTCTTGTCGATGACTTTGGAAGGTATCAATTCTGCTGGGCTGCTAAACTCGATCCAAACGTGGGATTTCAAACTGTCGTGATGAATGGAAAGTCTCAAGCGGTCGTCTTCTTTGGCTTCACATTGCTGTTTCAGTGTGGTTAACAAAGAATCCCACACATTGGTGATGACCCCCCTCCCCCCCCCCGCTACCCGCTTTCTCCAACGGTACGTCGAACTTGAAATCTTTAAACTTCACTGTGTACGTGTAGGTCGTGGTTCTAAATTTTCTAGAGGAGTGTTTGTCCGTCTCTCGAATGTGGTAGTACTTTTCAGGGTTTACTGGTGGTGATGACGGACTTTGGTTGGGTGTAGACCCTCTGGGTCTTGATTCTGGTTCACTCATGTCATCTTCAAAATCTCTGGCATGTATCTGAGCCAAGACTTTAGCTACTGCGCGAGGCGATAAATCACGTTTCTGCCTCTTACTTCTTCTCCTTTCTTTACGAAATGATGCGATCGTTTCATCTTGACTGCAAAAAGTCAAATGACTACATTTGAAACGCCATTTACACCTTTATATCCATATCAGACCAGTGTATATATAAAGGGCTATTGCCTTCCCTCTCAGTATTCATTTCACTCTCAAGCCGATCAGCACGATGGAAGAGCCCACACAGTTCGAACTTCTGATTAGAGCTTTGCGAGGTGTCACACGAAAGTATTCTTCAGACAAGCCGACTGATTACTCCCCCACCTTTCGAGATAAAAGTCAAGATACTTGCTATATCTGTCAGAAGAAAGGGCATTGGGCTACAGAATGTCCAGACCGTCAAAAAAGCAAGACAAAGAGACAAAAGTCAAGATACCTGTTATCATTGTCAAGAGAAAGGACTAAGAAACAACAGGAGCAGGAGGAGGAGGAAGAAGAAGAGGTGACCTCGGCAAAGGAAGAACCCCTACACGTTCAGAAAGAGAAGAAAAGAAGACGAGGAAAAAAGTCAGGAAGAAGAGGAGGAAAAACCTGTGAAAGTGAAGAAAATCAGAAAACAGAGAGAGTGAAGAACAAAAGACACAAGAAGTCTATGAACTTTTTTAAAGTGTTGTGTTGTGTTATGAATTGGATTGTAAAATGTGTACCAGAATAGACCAGCCGGAAAAAACGTAAGCATCTCCTGGTTTTGATTTTTTAGACTAAGGGCCTACACTTACGTACTCACACACGTACATCAGTGTTTTTCTTCTCTTCCCGTCTGTGTGGATAGTATAGTGTGAGTGTGTGTTATACGCGTTCGCGTCCGTTTGTGTGGATAGTATATATGGTGTGTTTGTGTGCGTTCGCGTACGTTTGTGTGGATAGTAGATATGGTGTGTTTTTCTTCTCTTCCCGTCTGTGTGGATAGTATAGTGTGTGTGTGTGTTTTATACATTCGCGTACGTTTGTGTGGATAGTAGGTATGGTGTGTTTTATGTGTACGCGTACGTTTGTGTGGATAGTAGAATGTGTGTTATATGCATTCGCGTACGTTTGTTTGGATAGTAGAGTGAGTGGTTTTTATTTCTCTTCCCGTCTGTGTTCTATGTTAACGAAATGGTGTTAACAAAATAACCAACGACCCTTTTCAGGGCCACTTCATATGCCTCGAAAAGATTTATTCTTTCTTGCCTAAAAAATTTTTTAGTTGTTGTATAATTTATATATATATATATATATATATATATATATATATATATAATGGATCAATCAAATACCTCGAAAAGATTTACTCTTTCTTGCCGAAAATTTTTTTTAGTCGATTGTATAATTTAGCCATATCTGAGTTGGTGAACAACAAAAGGTTCAAACTGAGAGGATCCTGGTGTCCAAAGATCACGAAGGCTGAGGACACAGATCTTGGAATATTTACTCAGATATGGTTAAGAAGTCAGGTACATAAGTTGTCACATTGCCAAGAGGCAACCAGACAGCAGAAGGGTAGTCTGTCCAATCTTATACACTGTGGCCCCTGGCTTCCTGTTGCAGTTAAGCAGTCCATTAATCCATTTGACCCATCAAGCCTCCCATCCTGGACTTGGGTGCAGCCCAGGTGGGGATATAAAGCAGGAACCCAGGCCCATATCTCTGGAAATAATCTTGAAGGTATGTATGCCTATTACAATAGCTTCCCATACCGATATCTGCCTCTCTTAGCATACTGAAGGAGGAATCTATCACCAGCCACATTTATGCTGGCCCACATGAAGTTCCTATTGTTTTTTCTGGAACAGATATTTCAGTTTTAAACTTTTCCCCTCAGCCCTGCTTTTGCTTAAAGAACCTGCACCTGAGGGATGGGTATGATAGCAACTCACTCAATGTCAGCAGGGGTTCACATCATCCAGCATTTAAATGACTGGTTGAATGCACAATGTTCTCAGATGCATCCTTCTGAGAGACCTGTTCCTTTGCTGGAAGATAACGCTTTGTATGTGATTATTCCACAACCAAACGTTGGCTTGTATCCCTTCTCAGAATGTTGTTTATATGGGGATCAATTGCTTCACTTGTCAAGGACGAGTTCCGGTTCCCCACAGCAGGATCACTCACAGATAATGTCTCTAATAGTAAGACTTTCACAGAAGACTTCATTGTATACTCTCGCCTGTCTCCCCTGGTTACTCTGAACATGGCATAATCTTAGTTCACCTAGGAAGAATTTATATGCCACCTCTCCAGTTCCTGCTGCTGGTGAACTGGAAACCTCACAGGTATCTTTTGTCAGCTATGATTCCCTTTGTATCCAAATTTTGTCACCATATGAACTGATGGCTAAATCAGGACAGGTTTTTGGCCATATTTCCGATATGTACCCCAGAAACCACTTATTTCTATGCACCAATGACTTAGACTGAGGCTAGGGTACTGACTTAGATCATAAGGGGGGGGGGGTGTCTGCAGGAGTTCTGATCTGATGAAGAATCTTCCCTTTATATGAACGTCATGGAGTACCTCAGACATCAAGGGGGAATGTATGCCACTTGTCTTTGCTTTGTCTGGAACCTCCTTCATTGACAGCTTCAGTGGAGATCAATCAGAGTTAGCTTCATTCCAGACAAGACATACTCTGACAGACAATCTGTAGAGATCTACAACTTTTGGTCTCTCCACTTTTAGCCCAAGGACATGGATGGTGGACACCTTCTGCCATTAGTGGGATTGACTATGCCTACAGCATTCCCACCTTTCAGAATAATGCCTCATGTTCTTCACAGTCAGGACTTCAATATTACAACTCACCCCTTGGTAATGGTTCATTAACCTTGATCTATTAATGGGTACCGATAATTAGTTATCACTGAGAAGAGCTCTACTGAAACAGAATGTGTCCCTCCTGCACAACAATTGATCGAGTCTCCACCTTTATGCTTGGCTCATAAAATAATCATTGATTGATTATCAACCTTCACACTTGACTCATATCCATTAATCTATCCACCAAGTTTTGTTTTTGAGCAAGGTTGCCAACTGCATGGCCATAGCTAGAAGGCTAATGACTTCCGAAATTTACAATGCCACATGGAGGATATTCTGTAATTGGTGCAATTTGATCAGCATTGATAATATCTGCCTCTCCCCCTTTAAATACAGTAGCAGATTTCTTTTTCTTTTCAAAGAAAAGTGAGAAGAATGGATAGGAAACACAACTAGGGCTGTGACATTTACAAAAAGGTATTGTTCTTAGTACCCTTACCAGAATCTTCCTGTTTATGCAGAATACTTTGCCACTTGCTTTCCATAACATAATTTCATTTGGTATTTAGCTCCAAATAATCAAGAACAACTTTGTTAATTGGAAGAATCTGTGAAACAATGTCTCATCCAACAATAACATTTTGATTTTTGAGTATAGATTTTGATACTAACACTGAAATTAATTCAAAAGTTAACTGCGTAAAAGCAACTAATTGAAAACCTTCTTAATAACCTGCAAAAGTGATGGTCAACAATACAAATCCATCCAAAGGGATTTCAGTGATGGTCAACAATACAAATCCATCCAAAGGGATTTCAGTGATGGTCAACAATACAAATCCATCCAAAGGGATTTCAGTGCTGGTCAACAATACAAATCCATCCAAAGGGATTTCAGTGATGGTCAACAATACAAATCCATCCAAAGGGATTTCAGTGATGGTCAACAATACAAATCCATCCAAAGGGATTTCAGTGATGGTCAACAATACAAATCCATCCAAAGGGATTTCAGTGATGGTCAACAATACAAATCCATCCAAAGGGATTTCAGTGCTGGTCAACAATACAAATCCATCCAAAGGGATTTCAGTGATGGTCAACAATACAAATCCATCCAAAGGGATTTCAGTGATGGTCAACAATACAAATCCATCCAAAGGGATTTCAGTGATGGTCAACAATACAAATCCATCCAAAGGGATTTCAGTGATGGTCAACAATACAAATCCATCCAAAGGGATTTCAGTGATAGTCAACAATACAAATCCATCCAAAGGGATTTCAGTGATGGTCAAATCCATAAAAAAAAAACTTGAAGGGACTGAAGTTCTATTGGCTGAAAAAAAAATTCTAGTTCAATACAAGACCATTTCTTCCTTTTAACTGTGGAATGTTTAAACCATATTTGATATTCCTCAGCAATAACAAGGCTTTCAAATTTAGTTCTTGTGGTGGACATATTGGACATCAACTTGGCACTGTTTTTAATTGGGACCGTCAAGGCGTCACAAGTTTACTGGTAGAAACCCAATATTGATGTGACTTTTTATTTCATAGGAGAAGCAACAATAACATGGTTTTCAAGATGGATGTTGTGGTGGCCAGATTTGAAATCAGATTGGCACCATTTCTATTTAGTACCAACTAGACCTCATACGAAGATTTTTTTGTGAAAGCACGATCTTGATATGACCAGCCATCTAGGCAAAGTAGTGATAACAGTATTTACTAGATGGCCATCGTGGCAGTCATATTAGATTAATAGCACATGTTCGTTTATGACCAAGTAGACATCACAATTCATAAAGTCTTTCAATGAAAGCCTTGTGCTGATATGATCATTCACTCAGGAGAAATAGTGAAAAGATTTTCAAGATGGCCACTGTGGCAGGCACAATGAATGTCTGAATGGCACCATTTGGACCAATTAGACATCATATGAAGCTGTTTAGTAAAAACCCTATTTTGATATAACCATCCATTCAGGAGTAGTGATAATATTTTCAAGATGGCCACAGTGATGACCATACTGGACACCAGATTGGCACCATTTTTATTTAGGAAAAAGTTTTCTGGTGAAAACCACATGGTAATACTAATTTTCAGGAGGAGTAGCAATGACATTATTTCCAAGATGGCCTCTGTGGCAGCCATTTTGGACACCATTTTCATATTGGACCAGTTAGACATGATAAGAAGTCTTTTAGTGAAAACCCCATGTTGATATGACCTTGCATTCTGCAGCAATAGGTACAACAAGATGTTCAAGATGGCTCTGGTGTGGTGGCCATATTAGATGACATCATTTTCATTTAGGACCAACTAGTCCATGGGATGAATGTTGTAAAAAGTTTAATGGCCATACTGGATGTCCGAGTGGCACCATTTTCATTTAGGACCAAATAGTCCATGGGATGAATGTTGAGTAAAGTTTAATGGCCATATAGGATCTCTGAGTGGCACCATTTTCATTCAGGACCAACTAGTCCATGGGGTGAATGTTGTGTAAAGTTTAATGGCCATACTGGATGTCCGAGTGGCACCATTTTCATTTAGGACCAACTAGTCCATGGGATGAATGTTGTGTAAAGTTTAATGGCCATACTGTATGTCGGAGTGGCACCATTTTCATTTAGGACCAAATAGTCCATGGGATGAATGTTGTGTAAAGTTTAATGGCCATACTGTATGTCCGAGTGGCACCATTTTCATTTAGGACCAACTAGTCCATGGGATGAATGTTGTGTAAAGTTTAATGGCCATACTGGATGTCCGAGTGGCACCATTTTCATTTAGGACCAACTAGTCCATGGGATGAATGTTGTGTAAAGTTTAATGGCCATACTGGATGTCCGAGTGGCACCATTTTCATTTAGGACCAAATAGTCCATGGGATGAATGTTGTGTAAAGTTTAATGGCCATACTGGATGTCCGAGTGGCACCATTTTCATTTAGGACCAAATAGTCTATGGGATGAATGTTTAGTAACGTTTAATGGCCATACTGTATGTCCGAGTGGCACCATTTTCATTTAGGACCAACTAGTCCATGGGATGAATGTTGTGTAAAGTTTAATGGCCATACTGGATGTCCGAGTGGCACCATTTTCATTTAGGACCAACTAGTCCATGGGATGAATGTTGTGTAAAGTTTAATGGCCATACTGTATGTCCGAGTGGCACCATTTTCATTTAGGACCAAATAGTCCATGGGATGAATGTTGTGTCAAGTTTAATGGCCATACTGTATGTCCGAGTGGCACCATTTTCATTTAGGACCAACTAGTCCATGGGATGAATGTTGTGTATAGTTTAATGGCCATACTGTATGTCCGAGTGGCACCATTTTCATTTAGGACCAACTAGTCCATGGGATGAATGTTGTGTCAAGTTTAATGGCCATGCTGGATGTCCGAGTGACACCATTTTTATTTAGGACCAACTAGTCCATGGGATGAATGTTGTGTATAGTTTAATGGCCATACTGTATGTCTGAGTGGCACCATTTTCATTTAGGACCAAATAGTCCATGGGATGAATGTTGTGTAAAGTTTAATGGCCATGCTGGATGTCCGAGTGACACCATTTTTATTTAGGACCAACTAGTCCATAGGATGAATGTTGTGTAAAGTTTAATGGCAATCCTTCAAGTAGTTTAGGAAGAGTAGCAATAACAAAACATTTACTAACAGAGGGACAACAGACCATCCCATGAGCTCTTCTATGACCAGTAGTGGTATAAAAAATTATCCCACGTCAGAATCCCTGACAGGATTAGTGTCTCATGGATCATTGGTGCAGTTTCCAAAATGCGTGATGTAGTTGACTGGATCCGTTACTGACAGGAAGTCGCATGCACAACTACTGAAATTTCCAATAATTTAACTCAGCACACTAAGTTCATCATATTCGGTTAAATATGATTTTTAAATTATGCCTCTTCTGTAAATCTATCTAAAAATGCCTTCTCAAACTCCCGACTTATCCCTGAATTTGACTCATTTTTGCAAAATACAGGGCTTTTCTCTCTGGTGGGAAAAAAACTTATTCCAGATTTTTTCCCATTTTGCTGGTAGAGCATCAGACTTGCAATCCAAAGGTTGCAGGGTTGATACCCACCCAGGGCCAGTCCTTGTTGGTTGCCTCAGCTTGTCCTTGGGAAATGCACTTTGCTACCATATCCTTGGCATGATATAGCCAAAAATGTGTTAAAAGTGCCATTAACACAAAGAAAAGTTTTAAAAAATACACCAAAACAGATCACATCTATCCATTCAAGTAGAGAGGACAAGATACAGCTCAGAGTTTTAGTTTTCAAAGTGTGATTGATAGTTAGAACAGGAAAACCAACAACTTTTACTAAAAATATTTTATTTCATGAAAATACAGTATAAAAGAGTAATCAAAAACTTATTTCTTATGTAGAGAATAAACAAATGCCTTTACTGATGGGTACATAGCAAAGGGCCTCACTGAATATAATTTACTCCACATGGCCTTAGGCACGAACTTATTTTGGAAGAATGGGCATTCAAGGGCTACAACTCCTCCAAATGATGTGGAATGCTGTAAATCCAACTTGTTCAATGCATTGTCAATATAACGGTAGATTCTAAATTTGATTGAAATCCAACATTCCTTAGAAAAGTTATGATGAAGAAAACAAAGTAGGACACCAATCAGGGGCAATAACTCTTCTAAAGGATAATGTGGAAGGCCAAAAATTCAACCTGTTTAAGGTATCACCAGTATAAAATTGAAAGGAAAATATGGCTGAAGTTCCATCCTCTTTAATAACACTAGAATGAAATCCACAAGCCAGGGTAAAGTTGTGCTGTAAAAATCAATGTCAGACAGAGAGCCAGTAAGGGGCACAACTGGAAATTATGTGGAGATTGAAATTGATCTAGGCATCATCAATATGATGCCACATACCAGATTTGGGTGAACTCAACAAACCTTGATAAAGTTTGCTTCAGAAACTCGAGTCAAAATATGAAGGTGAATCAGAGGCATTAATTCCTGTAAATGATGGTGTGGAAAACTGGCATGCCATTTGGTTAAGTCCAACAAACCTTGGGAAAGTTAGCTGTGAAACTAAATTCTGGAGGACTGGTAATCAGGGACCATAACTCCTCAATGATGACAGAGAAATCACACTTTCTTTATCAATATAAAGATGTATACCATTTTAGTTAAAATCCAACAATTCTCAGTCAAGTCTTGCAGATGTCAAATTAATGATGGTGGGTTGAACTGAGAGATGAGAAACATAATTATTATAGAACTCCAATGACTTCATCAAATGGGGCCCTAATTACATAAACTTGTTATAGCATATACTCGCTAATAAGAGGAGTCAAACTGCAAACGAAAAGATCCTGATCTGCTGTAGCATAATGCATCTGCAGACCTGGGTATATGTTATTTGTTCTAATGGTTACTTTTAACAAACTGCAAAACCCTGATCTACCAGCGCACTATGCAGTGGCAGATCTGGGTCTGTGCAGTTTGTAGATGGACTCAACTTGTAGGTGTATATATACAAGTCAAATGGGGCTCCAACTACACTGAATTATTTCCAATCAAATGGAAATCTAATTAGACAGAGTTATTACCAATCAAATGGGGATCTAATTAGACAGAGTTGCTACCAATTAAATGAGGTCCTAATTACAGACAACTTTATATAATCTGACATTTCATGGAAAGGATAAAAAGAAAACTGGTTTCCTTTATATATCACAAATACATAAACCACTGAAACAAAACTATACCTTTTTGTGTTAATGTTGCAATATATTACACAATACAACAAACTTGTACACGTTATCAACTTTTGTCTGACTCAAAGTGTTGAATTTCCAATCTGCTTTTTGAAAGTGACAGGACTTTAAATCCCTTAAAAGCATTATTAATGTCAGACTAAGATTTTAAACCAGATTTAAATTTGTCATCATGTTTTTGCTCAAATTTGTAAGGTAAATTTTAACATTACCATACATGTACCTCTCCACTATTTAATGCTGGATCAAAAAAAGCGTGTGATTTTGCATAATATAAGATTACTATACCATTCTTGAACTACATTTTTTTTTTATGAAAACTAAAATGGATGTATACACATGATATATATTTACAAAAATATTACATTTCTGTTTTGATGCAACTACTTACAAAATCAATATACTGTACAGGTATTGTGAAGTGTAGAAAGCTATTTACAGATGCTAACAGAAGATGACATAAAATTTTGTATGGACTTCATAATTCACACACAAAACTTCAAGAATTTAGCCAACCATAACAAAGCACATTTTGCCCAGTACTCCACCAACAAATCAATTTTTGTCTTCAGAGATTATGCTGACATGAATGCCATGCTAATTTTCCTATCAAGTAACAAAATATGTGTACCAGACAAACTTGCCTATAAGTAGGTCCAACTATAAACAACACACACTGATTTACTACTGCAAAACGTGCAGGTATATAGGGTCTATGTAGTTTTGCTGCACAGATCCAGACATGCCAGTGCATAATGTGATGGAAGATGTGGATCTATACAGTCGGAGGTTGGATCTGACTTGCATGCAAGAATATACAGTAAATATCTATCAGATATTAGCTGCACCTTTTTAGAACAGATTGTAACTAACAGGTAGCGGTAAACTTCATGTGAAGGCTTCAGTTTTTGTTAATACAAATGCATCTGATTGCAAACGCCCATGACAGAACCTTGATTTTGTTAATATCTTGTCACCTACATCTGAAAAGCATCTTCATCCCATTTCTATACAGCAATGCATATGGAAATATCTATAAAAAAAAACTATATTTACAATACAATTTTCAAAAGTAATGAAAAATAAGATTTCATTGTTAGTACATGGTATATATTAGAGACCAACTATAAAACAATAACTGAAATTATATACATGTCAGTAATGCTTACAACTTTTCAGTCTGTACCCATTATATATCGATAATTGACATCAAGTCATGGCATACACTAGTACATCATCCATACATCATTCCTTTCAGACTTTTCAATCACACCAAGGAGTGGAGTATTCCCAAGACAAATGATTCCATATGAAGTTAAATCAAGGTCACACAATATGTGTGGATAATCACATTTTTGCTGTATTTATATATAAACAACGAATGAAGTGTACTTTCATCTCCAGTATAGAATGTTTTTACGAACATGAAAAACTGTTTTCGGGGGGTTGTTGTTGTTGTTGTTTCTCAGAAGTAAAGTACATGTTCACATAGATAAAAAAAAGAAAGAAAGCAAGAAAAGAAAAATGTAAGGTAAAATTAATCTCTGAATGTTCAGTGTAAAGATTAATTACATAATAACTTCTAAACAATAACTTAGATGAGGAGTTCTTTAAGTTTTACTGCACAAATGAAACAAGAATTAAGTTGTTTGAAAACTGAAAAGCTTGCCTATAAACTTAGGCAAGGAGTTTTATTACACAATTGCATAAAGAAATTAAGTTATTTGAAGACTATAAAGCTCATCTGTATGTTGGCACAAGAATCAAGACAAAGATAGATCTACATGTATAATCTTCAAGTCGATTTCATTCCGCAAAGTGCTTTATTTTTCACAATGACACAGGAAACCAGATCTACCTTGGAAAGTAAAGAAAACTATCAATCGAAGAACATTGTGGGACCATTTCAAAATGACAATACAAATGAAGTTAAAAAACAAAGAACCAACTGGATAGTCCATACAGTGATTTATACCATCATCAAATCACTTGTTCCAGACAAATAGCAGAAGGAGTGCCACTGACATCAGACCCCAGTTGACAATTATGGATGCAGCTCCAGCGATACGGCACTTCAAGGTATCAAACCTGAAATATAAACAAGATCCACATTAAAACTTTTTTCCATCTTATTTCGCAAAGTCAGACTCCTTAACATGTATACACATGTGGTACTATGTGCTT
Organism: Megalonaias nervosa; assembly: GCA_016617855.1. Lineage (NCBI taxonomy): Eukaryota > Metazoa > Mollusca > Bivalvia > Unionida > Unionidae > Megalonaias > Megalonaias nervosa. The sequence goes on from JAECUM010000097.1 coordinate 365,149, forward strand.
TAAACAGTGTTCCAGTTTGGCATAAATAGAGGGCACTATGTCCCACCCAAATTTTTGAGCACCTGTCAAATTTATGACCACCACTAATTTTTTGATGTCACTGAACACCTCTATAAAATTTAAAAGCACTCCAATCATTAATTCCAAATTTCATTCTGTTCTGGCACCATGCTCTTAGCTGGTTTTGCCACAACCGTTCCATTGTTTAACTTCGGTCTCTACTGTTATACTTCAATACTGTTAAATCCCATCTTGCTGCATGCAAAATCACATTTCATTGTTGCACTATTCTGTATTAGAAAATGTCTACCACAAAGAAAGCTGGAAATTTACTTGCAAAGACAGTACCTGAACAAAAAATAAAGTGACAATATTTCGGTACGTGCATTTTATTTTGAAGTTATGCACTAGATTGCAATGTTTATTTTATTCCTATTTGATACCAAAGATATGTAGGATAAAAAGCTCCTATCACCCATATTGTCCAAACATATATCCTAAATTATGTATGTGCACAAAAGTCAATGATAAGGCTTATAAAACTTGATTTTTGTTTTGTAACAATGTATAAATGATGTATGTATTTTCATTAGTTTTGTAACAATGTATAAATGATGTGTATATTTCCATTAGCTCCGACAACTATTTTGTAACAATGTATAAATGATGTATGTATTTCCATTAGTTTTGGTTAATTACCTCTGACACCTACTTCAATTTTGCTTAAACCATTTTGTGCATCCATGTTTTGCGCTGACTTTCCGTCATATTCTTGCCAGAATCACCCCAGAAAAGGCAATTTATGCATTTGTTGATCATTTCTTTATCAATAACTGTAGTACATATATAGAACCTACATACATTAATGAAATGGAATATGAATATTAACTATGAGAATGATGTTGTAACATAAAAGTAACTCATTGTTTAGAAAAAGAAATATTTTGTTATATTATTTACATTATACTGAGAATGTAATTATACTTAAAAGTTTCATAGTTTTAATTTTTATGATATTAATTTTCCTATTATCATATATCATGTAGACCACAAGGTCATTTATTATTATTATTATTATAGTAGTAGTAGTAGTAGTAGTAGTAGTAGTAGTAGTATCATCAACAACATTACAAAATGTGAAAATGGATGATAAAACTATTATTGGAGCTGGAAGAGTAAAATGACCTTTTTGTTTCAGATTTTCTCAAAATGAACATAAAGAGGGCGCCATGACCAATGAGATGGCAGCAGCCAACAGTTATGACCACTGAGAGTGCAGAAGGAGAACCAGACAGTATGGGCAAGACACAGAGGAATGGAGACGGCCACAGAGTTGGCATAAACAAGGGAGACTGCTTCCCCTGATAATATTACCCTTCAGCAGGCCACTGAACATCATAAATATTTTCATGGCTGGTTTATCCAACCGAGGAAGATGAAGATGGTTTGCAAATATATATTGTACTTAGGTGAAGATGCCATTACAGATGTTCAGAATAGTCAATTCTATTTTCGTAGGGTTGATGAAGTGTATGATAACAGACCAAACATCTTGCTATATATGCACATGATGGAGAAGTTAAAAATGCAATCCTTGCAGAGAAGATCTTTGCTGGCTCAGCAGAAATAATCACTGATGCATTGGAGAGCCAACTGAATGATGAGCAGTGTCTGTACAGGAAATGTCTGCATTTGCATCCAATGGTGCAGCTGTCTTTTTAGGAAAGATCTCGAGTCGGGAAAAGACTTAAAGACAATAACGGGAAACATAGTGAATCACTGCAATGACCACAGATTAGCACTAGCAAGCAGGGATTCATTTGCAGGAGTGCTGGCAATGAAGCAGCTAGACAGCATCATAGAAAATCTGTACAAGAATTACAAATACATTTGCAATGAAACAGTGTCTGAAGGTCATACAGATTTTAATGAGTCCCCGCTTGCAATCAAACAAGCTAACAATCAGAGATGGCTTAATCATGAGCAGGCAGTTGTTTCATTCCAGTCCATCTAGACAACAAAAGTCTTGTAGCAAAACCTCATGATGACATGACCACCTCATCTTGACACAACCATCCATTCAGAAGAACTACCAATAACAAGATTTTCAAGATGGCCAACTGTGTGCTTGCCATACTGGATGTCAAATTGGCACAATTTTCATTTAAGACCAACCAGATACAGTAAGAAATCTTTTGGTGAAAGCCAGTCACATCAATACGTCTTTCTGTTGAGGTGGAGTTGTGATTTTCAAGACAGATGCTGTGATGGTCATATTAGCAGTGAGATTGGCATAATTTTTATTTTAAATAATCTAGACATCATAAGAAAGCTTTTAGTGAAAACCTCATGTTGATATAACCATCCACTTATGATAAGTAAAAATAACAAGATTTTCAAGGTGGTCACTGTGAAAGCTATACTGAATGTCTGATCAGCACCATTTTCATTTAGGACCATCTAAACCATGATATGAATGTCTGTGTACAGGTTCGAGGCAATCCTTCAAATATTTAGGAGTATTAATAACAAATTATGCTAATGTACAGACAGACGTTAAATCAAAGACCATCCTGTAAGCTCTGTAAGGTCTATGACCAGTTTAGCTAAACATTTTTTCTTTCAGAAATTGTTATGATAGAATTTCATCTGACAACAGTATTTTACGTAGCATTAAATTGATTGGCATTTCTGGTGAAATGTGATTGTCAAGTTATGTTTAAAAGTCTTCAAAAATGTGTTGGAGGAGGATATAAAGATTAGTTGTTGTTACTATTTTCTATTTTCCATTTAATTAGGGCTTAGGGTGTATATATATATATATATATATATATATATATATATATATATATATATATAGTTCTAAAGTTCTGACCTGTCCTGACACAACATGGTGTTAAATGCATCAGGTATGACTGAGCAACTGATTACTGTAACAACTAAAGTACAGACACTGGCAATTCATTAATGTTTCTTCCATTCCTTCCATATGCAGGACTTTATTTTTATATATGTGTGTGTGTGTGTGTGTGTGTGTGTGTGTGTGTGTGTGTGTGTGTGTGTGTGTGTGTGTGTGTGTGTGTGTGTGTGTGTGTGTGTGTACATATGTGTGTGTGTGTGTGCATGTGTGTGTGTCCTTCATTATAGCATGAATTCAGATATAACACATGGTGAGGCTCCCAAAATTTTATAACAATTTCATAAACTTCTTTAATTACTATAAACCTCTAGTGCCAAAATAAACAAGTTTGATTTAATAATTTGGCAAGGTATGTTGCATTCTTTTGAGTGTCTTTCATTACTTGAATAAAGAGGTTAAAAGTTTCTATTGGAAGTCTTCATTTCATCTTTGTCTGAAGTCAATCATGGCTCATTTGATCTGTGTCAATAGTCAATAACTGTTCATTTGATCTGTGTCAATAGTCAATCCCTGTTCAGTTCATGTGTCGATAGTCTATTACTGATTATTTCATTAGTGCCAATAGCCAATCACTGCACTTTGGTTTTAGTTTGATTCTTAAAGATGTCAACTCTTTAAAGCTAATAACTGTCAATCAAATTATTAATGAACCATCAACAATGTGGCCATTTAGTTTTCTTCGTGTCTATTGCCAATGCTTCCCATGCATAACTGTTGCTTAGTCCAGGGTCAACAATTGCCAACATCTGATTGCTTAGTCCAGGGTCAACAATTGCCAACATCTGATTGCTTAGTTAACTGGCATACACATCAAGCAAAAAACAAATCAGATGTCAAGAAAGATTTTCACCCAAATAAATCAATTAAATTACCATCCAGATTAAGCATTTGCTAACCACATTTTCTCTCACAGCTTAATATTGCCAACAATATTGGGAACTGCTTTATAAAAATATAAAAAAGAAAGATGCCATCATGCACACATGGCTTAGCTGTGTTGTCAGATGCCATAATGCACTCAAAACAACCAGTGAATCACACTGTCAATTCCCGACACAACTCACTCCATTAGTCAACAATTATTCATTATGCAGCAACAGAGTTACATATAGTATTTCGATTCATAAGGAATCTAGCTGAGAAATTTCTGGCTGTTTGAAATTTATACAGACACTGCTTAAAGACCTTAATATCGACACATGGATACATATTAAACTAGGAATGTTCTACATCTTTTCTCATGGAATTTTTGGATTATTTTTGGTATTGAATTCAGAGACATGATCATTAACACACACATACACTTCCCTGTGTATATTAATGGAATTATTATGGATTAACTGTTATGGATAAAATGAGATCAGCCAAAGTACTTGTATCAATAATTTAATTATGCATGCAGTGCTAAAATAAAAATGGACAGCTGATGTCAGGGTCTCCTCTAAATCTAGAGCAGACCGCTCCGGTGGCCTAGTGGTTAGAGCGTCCGCCTCGGATGCGGGAGGTCGTGGGTTCGATCCCCGGTCGAGTCATACCAAAGACTTACAAAAATGGTACTAACAGCTGCCTCGCTTGGCGCTCAGCATTAAGAGGTTAGTGTTAGGACTGGTCGGCCTGGTGTCAGGATAATGTGACTGGGTGGGACATCATGCTACATGTCTGCGGCATGATGCCCCAGTGCTAGACATCACTATAAACTGCCACACTGCAGACATCGTAGTGATATGACTGAAAAATTGTTAAAGCTACGTTAAAAATCATAATCACATCACATCACAAATCTAGAGCAGGCCAGGCCCCTCCAATATTCTATGTGAGTTGCCTGTTGGGCTTGCCCAAAAATAGGTGTCATCTCATTTGCCTGACAAACCTACAGTGCACAAACTGCTACAGAAAACCTTGCACACATTGATTGTTGTGGGCTTAACTCCATTTCTCAGCACATGATAGGCTACACATGGCCAGTGTAACTGGTGGAGGAAAAATTGGCGAAAACCCCTGGAAGAACAATCAACCCATGAGAAGGTACTGGCAAGCTTTCTCACATACCCACAATGGCTGAGTCCGAGACTTGAACCCACATGGAAAGAGCTGAGATGATAGTGATCTTTTAAAGGCAAGCACTTTAGACCACTCAACCGCCCAGTTCCGGTATGCATTGGTATATACATGTATAGTATACATACTATACATGCATGTATGGACATATGGTTTTCTGCTTAAAATCAAATATTAAATATGTAATCACTGTGTTTTAACTATTTCTTGTTTAATATGCATTGATTTAAGCTGGTCACTAAGCCACTGACGCAAGAGCTTGGCACCCACTCCCATACCACCTTCATTTGTAGGTCCATGATAACTGACTTGCCACACTATTGCATGACATCTTATGTGGCATGACAGAATTCTGAGGGCCATGACCACTGTTATATTGGGGTTTCATTGTATGCAGATAGAGATATATCTATATCTATCTATATATATATATATATATATATCTATATATATATCTATATATATATATATATATATATATATATATATATATATATATATATATATATATATAGATATATTGATTATCAGTCCTGGCTTTAACAACTTTTTTGAAAACAGAGACCTTCTAGATATAACCAAAAGATGGGCAAAAAGCACTGTGGTGTAAAACAAGAAAAAGTCAAATTAAACAAGCCAAAGATGATGACAAATATTTCAATATATTACTTGTTGTCAAGGCCGAACCGCTTCTTCTCATACTCCTCTTCCATTGTCTGCCCATCAAAGAACCATGTGACATCCTTGAGGGGATATTCGTACCCCTGGCGACACTCACATTTATAACCACCTCTCTGGAAACGCTTCCCTGGTATTGGCACACACTGAAGCAGATGAAATAAAAGCAAATTTATCATAGGGGTTACAACTTCATAAGCACTGATAATTTTTCATTCTTTTCACTTTATGTTCTTGTTTACTCTCCCCACATATATATATATATATATATATATATATATATATATATATATATATATATATATATATACACAAATCTTCTTTATGAGAAAGAGAGAGAGTGAGTACATGGATTTGGATATTTTTAGCGTAGCTTTACCAATTTTTCAGTTATATCGCTACGATGTCTGCAGAGTGGCAGTTTATAGTGATGTCTAGCACTGGGACATATGCCGCAGACATGTAGCATGATGTCCCACCCAGTCACATTATCTTGACACCAGGCCGACCAGTCCTAACACTAACCTCTTAATGCTAAGCACCAAGCAAGGCAGCTGTTAGTACCATTTTTATAAGTCTTTGGTATGACTCGGCTGGGGATCAAACCCATGACCTCCTGCATCCGAGGCGGATGCTCTAACCCAGGGGTCTCAAACTCAAAACCCCCATGAGGGCTGCATGATAGTATTTTCGATGGCCCAAGGGCCGCACCACCTTTATTATCTTTCATGACATTTTGTGCTGCCAATCAGTTTGTGGGCCACAGGTTAGGGCTTGGCAGGCTGCATGCAGCCCACGGGCTGTGTGTTTGAGACCCCTGCTCTAACCACTAGACCACCAGAGCAGTAGGTAGTGACTACAATAGCTGTAAACTATACAGCATGTGAGGTACTTGATCAACATATATAGCACAGTTTCATTACTTCACCAACCAAGAATATCAGTTTGATACATTTTTTTGTCAGGATGTTGAGTGAACCAGCACTGGAGGGTATAAAAAAAACAAATAATTACAGTTAGATTATTACCAATGTATTTATTCCAGTTCTCTACATTTCATTTTGTAATTATGCCATATTATTGCATTTATTTCCCAAAGGTTTTGAATTTTATATTAAATGACATAGAAATTATGGATGATCCATTAGGCCACAAAAAAAAATATGTGTTTCAAATCGGCGGACTTTAACTATTGTTTGATGCCGACCCTAGCACTTCCCCCATGGATAAAAAACAATAAATAAAAAAAATTAAACTTAAAATAAAAAAAAAAACAAAATTCCTGTAATTAATCTTTAGATCTAAGTGAACCAGTTTTGCCCAGTATTTAAAGTGCTTAGTATATTATAGAGATGCTCCCAGGGTGCATGATTGCGTGTTTCACACAAAATTTGTATGAATTTAAGCACATGGAAAGTGGTAATGCACAAGAACTCCCACAAATTAGTTTCAAGACATGGATATAAGTATGTATTCTGCACACTAAACAATTTATTTCTGCCATTCACCCTTAAAAAGCTTGTCGCAACTTTATTATTTTGTCACTGTTTACACATCTGGTTTCCGTAGCATGACATGAATGATTGTTGAACTATCTCTGATTGGCACATTGGGCCCCGTAACAAGTATTCTGTCATAGTCTGAACCTTGCATCAAGCAAGTTTTTCAAATGCAGGCTATCTAGAAGACCCAAAATGGCTGAGTCAGTGTGGTTCATCTTTAGATGATGAGCCTATTCAGCAAATAATGGCTGATCATAGTCACAAAGGCCATTTATTTTTAAAGTTAAGAAGTATATCAGATTACTGGAACTGAGAAAATGTTAACAGTGATACCAGTAAGTGATTTTGAACCCAAAAATGGTGTTAAATACAAGCCTGATGTACAAGCTGGATGGATGAAAACAGATGGCATGATAGTCAACCCCTCATTTCAGCGGTACTGTATTTTGGAATTAAGTGTAAGAAAGGCTGTCTGCCAAATTAAAATTTAAAAGTAGACTGCACTTTTCATTTTACGTAACATACTCTCAGGAACAAAATTAAATGTTTAGTTCACAGTGTTGACACAAGACCATATATATATATATATATATATATATATATATATATATATATATATATATATATATATATATATATATATATATATATATATGTATATATTACAGTAGAAATATAATCATTATTTTATACAGTCTTCATAGCAGAAATATCATTTTAGACGTAGCTAATACCTGGCCATTGTAGAGACACAAGCTAACAATGAATGCTGATGCACTTATTAAATGTTATTGTTTATTGCATGGTTCACATGCAAGAACCAAAATGATATTCCAGTAATATGTTATTTATGCATACCTTTATATTCTGTAAAAATATGAATTTGGTTTCCGCCTGTGGTATAGCCTTGTTTCTTAAAACAGCCCCAATTTTAGCACAAAATAACTATTTCATAGCCAAATGTAATGTCATGAGCACAAGCCTATGATGCCATAGGAAATAAATTTATAAATCAATTAAAATTTGAAGATTTCAACTGCTGAAACATTTTCTGCTATGGTATTATCTGATAACATCTTTGGAGTTTGTGAATTTTTGGGCCAAACAGAGGTCTCATAGTATCTACTCATTTTAAAATAAATGTGATATATAATTTTGTGACATTCTGACCATAATACTCTATAGCTATATTGAATTTAGAACTATATTTCCTGAAGTATGGTGTTATGTATATTTATATTGTGTTCAACTTTTGTCCATGATTGTAGATTGTAATATTTGGAAACAACATGTTACATAGCTAATTTTTTTCCATTACTGAAGATTGTAATTTAAGATAATGATCATTTGCAAGCAACATGTTTATTTGGATTTGAGTTCAGGACATTGGTTTTTCCCTTGGTTATTTGCTAAAATGTTAGTAAACAGACCTGACCTCTTTTGTATTTTGGTGGAAAACTTCACTGTAAATGACTTTGGTCCAGGACATTTTGTTGTGTCATAAGTCAGGTGACAGTCAGTATATAAGACTGAAGTAAACAAAATTATTTCATTCCTACTTTAAGTTCAGTTGTGTTCAGGCATAATTTCAGAGGAATCATGTATTTAAAAATTATTCATTGGAATTACACAGTGCTCATTGACATTTTGGACTAAATCACTACTTTGGGATTACATGTATTGTTAATTCATTCAAGGACATTCTGGATTAGATAACTGTGATCCATCTACACTGTTGGCATATCGACCTATTCAATACTGGCACATCAGCACATTCAATACTGAAGTTCATTCAGAACACTCTACAATCTGTGATAGCATTTTTAGAATTATCTGGGACTTAATTCATTATATTGTAAGTTCCTTTTAAATTTTCACTCTGCATTCTATGGAAATAAATTATTTATTAAATTTTAATAAACTTATTCGTTTCTCTTTTTTTCTGTTACTTAATTTGAGACCATCGAGTTGTAACAATGGATTTAAGACTATATTTCCTAAAATAGGCTACTCTGTAATAAATTTAGATCTATATTTCCTAAAGTAGACTAAAATGTAATGAATTTATAACTTATAACTATTTCCAAAAATAACTTACAATGTAGAGTAAACTCCCAATTCACACATATTCAACTTACCTGAATCTCACATTTACATGAATTAATATTAACACCGAAGTAGAAAAATACACATGAGATGTGCACTGTTCATGAAGATACCCAAATGCACAGCATGGGTTCCCAAGCAGGATTCTGGAAGCTTTACTCAATGTTGCCATTGTGGTTACTCTGCTTAACCCTTATGTTACATGTTCAAGATGAATGCTTCTAACAGTTATTCTATAAGTGCTTCCACCTCCACAAGGAAATGAAAAGCTATCACTCTGGAAGAAAATTTACTTGAAGTTGTGAAGAGTCTGAGATATGAAAGAAGTGAGAACACAATGGAAATTAGGTGTGCTACAGGGTACAGAGTCAACTCTCCTTACATTTAGGAATCAGATGATATAAACAAAGGCATACAGCAGTTATGAAAGTATTGGCTGAAAAATGTTTTATTTTTGGTGCATTTGGTGTCATAAATGTTAGGTCTATGGAACACAACCCATCACTTTTATAATATTTCCAACAGAAAAATTCACCTCAAGTCATGCAAATTTGACACACACAAGTTTTTTCAGGAATGCAATATACATGTAAATCGGGGGTTTACTCTATATAGATGACTAAAACAGAACTAGTAAATAATATTATGCCTTTGTCAAAACATTTTCATAGAAAATGATGCATAAATCAGGGATTTACAAATCCACTTGCCCAACATCCAGGACAAGCTCAAATTCGGATTGGGCAAAATTTGCAAGACAATAGCCCATGGGCAACTCCCCAAAACTGAGAGAGGGATATATGTTGCAAGAAATTTTATTTAACATCATTGGTTTGGGTAAAATACTGTAACTTTGAGCTAATTTACTGACGAGTTGTGTTCAGTTCCTAATGCTATACGTTCTGCAAGTTTTATACCCTGCAATCTTGCTACAACACATATATAAATATAATGTGACTGTGTGGGACATCATGCTACATGTCTGCAGCATGATGCCCCAGTGCTAGACATCACTATAAACTGCCACACTGCAGACATCGTAGCAATATGACTAAAAAATTTTTAAAGCTATGTTAAAATTCCAAATCACACACACACACACACACACACACACAGACAGACAGAGTATTTTTATGTTGTTTACATCATAATTATAGGACACTCTACACATACTGCATGGCAAACAATTAAATGGAAAAAAATTAATGTGCTCAAATCATCCTCAAAAGTAAAATTCTTACATATTTTGATGCAAGTTTCTGATTTGAAGTGGTAATTATTAAGTAAGTGTTGTGAATATAAGTAAATTATTACAATCTTGATCTATCTCTCTCCATCATAAAATTGTAGCTACTTCCAAAATATTTTCTACCTATCCCTTTATCTGTCTGCATACATGTACATATCTGATTTTGCTGTTCCAACTATATCTGCATTCTAACTCTTTCTAATCTACAAATCTGACTGCATGTATATTAACATATATATTTTTGGATAACTTTAATTATCTGTATATTGTTTTAAGATGCCAGTAGAGATATAAAGGAAACAAAAGTTTCAATAATTATAATGCGATTTACTTAAAATATACCATATTTTCTCTTATTGTTTTTTTACTCATGTACAGACTCTATGAGGTACAAAAATCAACAACATCATGGACAGAATAATGAATACTGACCTATCCAAATACAAAAAAATTATTATTTTAGTAGGTGGAAATGATGCCAGTGATGGAAGGTCACTAAATCAAATCAGAACAGATTTTGAAAGTTTACTGTATGCTGCTAGGTATTGCAGTCCAGATACATGTAAAATAATGATATCAGGACTACCTGCTCGTGTGGACACCAGGGTGAAAGAAATCAATGGTCTGATAACTGACCTATGCGAAGACTTCAACCTACAGTACAATCCACAATACACATCTTTCTTTCTTCAGAACCAGGATGTCAACCTAAGCCTTTACCACAGAGACAAAGTTCATATAAGTAGAAAAGGAACCTCTCAACTACTGAGAAATCTTAACATGTATGCCCCCATTTTCAGGCACTATAATGAAGAGTACTGTCTCTACTGTGGAGAAACTGAGCATATGACACAGGTATGCCATCTTGGCAAACAGATTCATTGCTTCAGATGCCATAAATTTGGACACAAACAAAGTCTCTGTCAATCAACGTATTATACATACTAGGAAGCTGGCAAAGAGGAGAATGCCAATGCTTCATTTATAACAAGTCTAAATGTACCTAGTGAGACTCTTGACTCTAACTATTCAATGAACACTATTGTAAATGCAAATGTTAACGGATTTTCAGGGTCTGTATGTGACTTTGAAGACGCTAATATATATGAACATTTAAATATGGAAATAGGATGAAAGAATGATAAAACTAGTCTGGAGACAATCTCAATGAGTACCCCATTGCATGATGACACACATATAATTGATATGAAACTAAATACAAAAGGTTTTAACATAGGTCACTTAAATGTACAAGGTATATTGGGAAAACTACACTAGATTAACTTAATGTTGTCTTCCAAGGAAAATAATATACATGTTTTAGGACTCACTGAAACCAAACCAAATTAAATGCTAACCACAATGATAATCTATTTCACTGTCAAGGCTACAATAAACCATTACGCAGGGACAGAGAGACAGCAGGGGGAGGTCCTGTTGTATACATTAGGGAAGATGTAAATGCAGAAAGGCGACTTGACTTGGAGTCACATGAAACTGAAAGCATCTGGGTGGAAATTTCTCAAAATAATGCAAAATCATTCCTAGTTGGTTTCATTTATAGGCCACCTTCCTCCAAAGCAATTTGGAATGACAACTTTTTGAAACAAATGGAAATGTTCTTGCACAGGAGAAAGAAACATATATGCTCGGCGATGTAAATAAGGACCTGCTCAATACTTAAAAATTTTAATGAAAAACAATTTCTCAGTGACCTATATAAAGTTCCATGGAATAGGATCCAGAATTTGGATGACATAGATGAAGCTCTGAGGGTGTGGACTGACTTATTTATGGATGTAGTCTCTAAGGGTGTGGACTGACTTATTTATGGATGTAGTCTCTAAGGGTGTGGACTGACTTATTTATGGTTGTGGTCTCTAAGGGTGTGGACAGACTTATTTATGGTTGTAGTCTCTAAGGGTGTGGACTGACTTATTTATGGTTGTAGTCTCTAAGGGTGTGGACTGACTTATTTATGGTTGTAGTCTCTAAGGGTGTGGACTGACTTATTTATGGATGTAGTCTCTAAGGGTGTGGACTGACTTATTTATGGATGTAGTCTCTAAGGGTGTGGACTGACTTATTTATGGATGTAGTCTCTAAGGGTGTGGACTGACTTATTTATGGTTGTAGTCTCTAAGGGTGTGGACAGACTTATTTATGGTTGTAGTCTCTAAGGGTGTGGACTGACTTATTTATGGTTGTAGTCTCTAAGGGTGTGGACTGACTTATTTATGGTTGTAGTCTCTATGGGTGTGGACTGACTTATTTATGGATGTAGTCTCTAAGGGTGTGGACTGACTTATTTATGGATGTAGTCTCTAAGCATGCAACACTGAAAGAACATCAAGTAAAGAATGAAATCCAACCTAATTGGCTTACTACTGAAATCCTAGATGCTATGAAAACATGATTCCAATTCAAGGCTATGGGAAACAATGCACAATATAAAGTATAGATAAATAAAATAACAAGTGTGATTAAAAAAGCTAACAAAAACTTATTATCAATCATTGCTTGAAAACAAAAAGAGCAACACAAACTCCATTTGGAAGTCTTTAATGAACTCACTGGAGGAAAATAACAAAGATCAGACAAATAAAATTCACTCACTTCTGGTAAATGACACCATAGTCACTGATGACACTGACATTGCAAATGTTTTCAATGATTTTTTCACCAACATTACCACAAAGTTAAAAGAAGCAGTGATAGAAAACAACTTTAATGAACTGAAAAAGTTCTGCAGCAGCAAAATCTTTAAGAAGGTATGTTTCTCTATCCCACCAGTATCAAAAAACCTTTGTTAAAAAATATCTCTGTGAACCTGATACCAAGAAAGCTACAGGACTTGATCAGATTGGTCCATGACGCATTAAATCTTCTGCCTCTGCTATTTTAGATAGCATAATATTCATAATCAATTTAAGTATTGCAACCTCATCTGTCCCCAAAATATGGAAACTGCAAAACTCCTAATCACAATACTGGTCCTAAGGATGATACTGACAACTACTGGCCAATCTCAATACTACCAAACTTGTCAAAATTGATTGAAAAACATGTCCAGGACTCATTCATGTCATATTTAACCAAACACTTGCTGTTACACCCTAATCAATCAGACTTTAGACAGAAACATTCATGTGAGACTGCCTTGATTTCCCAACTGATAAATGGCTTTAAGCACTTGACCAAGGTAGACTAAAAGGATCTGTATTTGCAGATTTCAGGAAAGCTTTTGACATAGTGGATCATGAAATCCTTTTGAAGAAACTGAAAATCTACCAATGTGATGAAATCAAAGTTAAATGGTTTACTTCATACTTAAGTGAGAGAACACAACATGTTTATATAAATAATGTTCTGTCTGAACCTGGAACAATTAGATATGGAGTACCACAAGGCTCAATTCTAGGTCCATTACTATTTATTTTATGTATTAATGACCTACCACTTTTACTATGGGACTCAATATCATCTACAGATCTCTATGCAGATGACACAACATTGTCAGACATCCAAAACACAAAGCAAGAACTCAGAATGCCCTAAACAAACTGGACAACTGGTGCACATGCAATGGCATGGTGGCAAATACTGGTAAAACTAAAATATTACTTATCTCAACACAGCAAAAAAGGACAAATCTTGATAGTGATGAACTATGTGTGACAAGGAAGGATAAAAATTTGCAAATGGTCTGTCATGATAGACTACTTAGTGTTTTGGTAGATAATAACCTATCATGGACTGAACATATCAAACATATCAGTAAAAAAGTCAATTCAAGTTTATGGCTTCTCAGTAGGATAAGACATTTTCTCCCTGAAAGGCACAGAAAACTATTTAATAACAGTTACATACAACCCTATTTAGACTACTGTAATACAGTATGGGGTAATTCAAATGATAAAAACATAGCAATGCTGGTACATCTTCTAAAAAGTGCATTTGGGCTAATATCAATCCAGAAAGAAAGCAAGGAAAATTTAGCTGGTAAGTTAAAAATATTACCTATTAAAGACCGAATCTGTTTGAGAAAAGCCAAATTAATGTGCAGGATATCCAATAATAGTGCTCCTGAATATTTGCAATCACTATTCCAGTGTAGGCTACCTGGCAATACTCCCTACCTGCAATTCATGTCTACCAAACAGTATAAAATTAACAAACCAAATAAGGAATTATATTTTAAAAAAGTTTCCAATACTCTGCAACTTTGCTCTGGAATAGTATTCCAGTTGAGACTCCACTCTATTTCCTTCTTCCAAACCCAATATATCCAGTGGCTTCAGAGATGCAGCTAAAATAAACAAATTCCTTTGTATGAGGTCCTCAAGGTAGATTAGTTCTTAGCTAATTGTGTTACCCTCTTTAAAAAAAGTCATTATTATTATTATTATTATTATTATTACTCATATTGGGATGTTGTATTTGGGTCAAGCTCAAGTTTCCACAGACAAGTTCAATTTTCCGGTCAGGTTGTTGCTGGCAAGCCATCTTATTTAAAATCTGTAAATTCCTGCATAAATGCATGTTTTGGTCTTTAATTATACATTATCTCCAGCATCAATGCATGTTTTGGTCTTTAATTATACATTATCTCCAGCATCAATGCATGTTTTGGTCTTTAATGATACCTCATCTCCAGCATCAATGCATGTTTTTGTCTTTAATGATACATTATCTCCAGCATCAATGCATGTTTTGGTCTTTAATGATACATTATATCCAGCATCAATGCATGTTTTGGTCTTTAATGATACCTTATCTCCAGCATCAATGCATGTTTTGGTCTTTACTGACACATTATCTCCAGCATCAGTGCATGTTTTGGTCATTAATTATACATGACATCTGGCATCAATGCATGTTTTGGTCTTTAATTATACACGATATCCAGCATCAATGAATGTTTCATGTTTTGGTCTTTAATTATACATGATCTCCAGCATCAATGCATGTTTTGGTCATTAATTATACATGATCTCTGGCATCAATGCATGTTTTGGTCTTTAATGATACATTATCTCCAACATCAATGAATGTTTCATGTTTTGATCGTTAATTATACACGATCTCCAGCATCAATGAATGTTTCATGTTTTGGTCATTAATTATACATGATCTCCAGCATCAATGCATGTTTTGGTCTTTAATTATACATGATCTCCAGCATCAATGCATGTTTTGGTCTTTAATTATACATGATCTCCAGCATCAATGCATGTTTTGGTCTTTAACTCATTAACCCCTGGAGATTTTTGTGATTTTCATTTGAAATAAGAGTAGGAAACACATTTTGGGGGCTACTTCTGAATACATCCAAATAAATTGGCTTGCAAGAGATTTTAGGTTAGCCTGTGGCCTAGTTGTACTAGAAACATTGTTTTTCACTGGTTATTTCGCTTGCTTACTGTACCCATCATTTTCATGTCCTGGCCCCTTTTTACTCCAAATCCCCATCTTATACCACTTTTTGCAAAGGTTCTCCTGTCTGTGTGCAGCTCAAACCTGTCTGTCTTAAAGTCTAAACTCTGGACACAAAATCGGATTCTAACCACGAATAAAATTTGGGTATAAAAAAAATCGGGTCTCAAAATAGAGGTTTTTTCCTCTGTATTTTGTAATGGGACTTGAAAGTCCAGATTATTTGGTCCACATGTAGAGCTACATCTATCTACTTTTCTGTAATACCACCCACTTTAGTGTATCTTGAATGACCCTGACAACACAGAGCTTGGAAGTAGGGTACTACCTCTGGATGCTTAAACGGGGCACCAGGGGTTAATGAGTTAATATACAATAACTCCTGAAGAAAAAAATTCTCGCACTAACTTTTCAGTGAATCAACCATGTTCCATCCCGCAAGGTTTCAAAAGGTTACATTTTGAAGGTGGTATACCTGGAGATGTCAAATGAAAGGAAATTAAATAAAACATCCACAAACACAGGACAACAAACCAATGGTTGCTTTTCTTTGCTTGGGAGAATGGGCAAATGGAGAGCCATATATCTGGTGGTGTGATTCTTCATACTTGTCTCCATTTTGGAGTACATCACTTCCTTGTGTATGTTTTTAGTGTCACTTCATACTTGTATCCATTTTGGAGTACATCACTTCCTTGTGTATGTTTTTAGTGCCACTTCAGAAGCTTCCGCTAGACAAAATGGAGGAATTCACTGAAGTTTGTCTGAATTTTGGTTTTGACACCAGAGAACAACCACTGTACCTATCTCGTGATTATTCCGCCAGTGCCAAGTCCAATATATCAGATTCATCCATAATTGTGATCTCCATAATATGGATTTCTGGGATTATTATTGCTCTCAGTCATATTACATATTACAACATTAAGAAATGAGGATTATCTGTGGAAAATAATCTGTTGCACCAAGTTCTCCATACATGAAGTACTATATTCCATCATAACCATGGCGATCATACTGTATACATCAGCATCCTGAAATTCTAATGAATCTTGACAAACATTTTTTTTTATAGATAATTAACATGGTGGCCACATATTTGTGAAATTTAATCACTCTGATTAAATCAGATCTCCACTGTCCTGGTGAAGATAGTGACAGTGACCACTCAGGGGTCATGTTCTAGTGAACTTTGAATTAGCCAATGGAAATGCAGCTTTCAGAAATTTTAAAACAAATGAAATCGTTTGGCACATAGTGATGCTCTTCAGCTGAGTCTCCCAAACACGAAGGTATAAGAGTTCATCTAACTGGCTGATAAAATTAGCAATTATGGTAATAACACAGCTGAACAGAACATGACCACTAAGCAGTTGCTGTCAGATCTTCATATACTTACTTATTAAATATACTAAAAGCTATGTCATATTTGGGTCTGGATTTGCTTCAATTGTAGTATTATCCTTCCACATTTCACTAGTTTTCTTTCAAACTACCAGTATTTATTTACAAAACTGATATTTCAACAACAGTATTTTATGGCCCTCTGTTCTTTTGAGAAACTAATTATTAGCTAACAATAAGCCTAAGCATAACATTTTAATGATGGTTATTTCTGGTTGCCCAGTTTTTAAGTTTTATTTGATCAGGTCCTTCAACAAGTCTTGGATCATTCAACAAGTCTTGGATCATGATAATAAAATTTAGTTATGCTGCATCTTTTTACTTCTTAATTAGGGCCTAGGCTGCACATATTTTATTCCAAAGGTCTGATGTACATGTATGCTGAGGTGATGTGTATCACACGCATTTTATTCCAAAGGTCTGAGAACTGCTGACATGCTTTGTATCACATGTTTTATTCCAAGGGTCTGATAAATGCAGACATGCTGTGCAACACTTATATCTGGTGTCAATATGGCAATAAAGCACATGGTGTCAGGGAATTATGTAATATCTAACAGTACAGACCCACATGGTGTCAGGGAATGATGTAATATCTAACAGTACAGACCCACTAACAGTACAGACCCACTAACAGTACAGACCCACACGGTGATAGGGAATGATGTAATGTCTAACAGTACAGACCCACATGGTGTCAGGGAATGATGTAATATCTAACAGTATAGACCCACATGGTGTCAGGGAATGATGTAATATCTAACAGTACAGACCCACTAACAGTACAGACCCACACGGTGATAGGGAATTATGTAATATCTAACAGTACAGACCCACATGGTGTCAGGGAATGATGTAATGTCTAACAGTACAGACCCACAAGGTGATAGGGAATGATGTAATGTCTAACAGTACAGACCCACATGGTGATAGGGAATGATGTAATGTCTAACAGTACAGACCCACATGGTGATAGGGAATGATGTAATGTCTAACAGTACAGACCCACTAACAGTACAGACCCACTAACAGTACAGATCCACTAACAGTACAGACCCACACGGTGATAGGGAATTATGTAATGTCTTAACAGTATAGACCCACATGGTGTCAGAGAATTATGTAATGTCTACCAATACAGACCCTGGAAATATTATTTAATTATACGGTTTTTATATGGTCATGAGATAAACTTTCGCACCTATTTTGTCTTGTACTTTTGCCATAAAGCACCTCAACAACTGGGAAAATATAATGACCAAACAATTGCTGGAATAATGATGGGCACCTGATGTACAATGTCCAACATGCCATGTCAGCTAATATTCACTTGAGAGAATTTTTGTGTCATACCCAACAAAAACAGCCATTTGGGATCTCTGGTATTCGAGCATTCTAAAGTCAACTCCCCATTAATCTCTCTCCATGGCTTTACATCTATGTATTATTTCATTTAAACATCACCGTGAGAAGCATGTGTTTATAATGCCATTGTTATGCATATCTATATTTTTTGTAACTCCCGGTACATGATTTTAATGAACTTTTTTCATTCTTATTCATGGCTGTAATGTGTACAAAATATCTTTAGTTAAGTTTGGCATCCATGATTTGAATCTGTTAAAAAGCATAAAACTTCAGAGGATCTAGAGATGTTTACATACGTGTTGACAGTTATTAATAATAATCTTAATAAGACTTAAAAGGTGCCTTATGGTGTAGTTTCTCGTTGACTGATGGGATAATGATGTTTTGAGAATAATTCTGTAGCTTTCCTTTGGTTGTGCGAGGTCATGTTAATATGCTTAATTCAACACAAAAACAATAGTGTATGCTGTCACTTGGGGTCCGTTGTGAAGTACAGTCACAAGATATGGTGTACATATGGAGAAAATTAAGCAATCAGATTCACTGCGATTTTTGGAGTCATTCACACTTGTTATGTTCCTGTTGTAAGTCTGCAGACGTGTTTTATGTTGTATTTAGATATTATTCAAGAGGAAAAAGATTTGTTTGGACTGTTCAGTGAAATAGAAAGTGCTCATTATTTGGACTATAATACCATTCTGGAACTGTTATAAATTATCTGAAGCAATTCTGGACAATGCCATCTTCACAATGTCGCAGTTCTTGGAGGACCAGTACATTTCCGGTATTGAAATTTATAAGGAACTTTTCTTTCAGTTAGGACTCTCATAGCCCTTTATAAGGACTAGCTTGGATTCAGTTCATAATACTGTAAGTTCCTCTTACATTTTTCATTTACAACTTAATTAAACTGTTTGTTAAGTTTTATAAAACTTGTTGATTTGCTTCTTTTCTGTTACTTAAGTTGTGACCATATAGTTGTAACACCATCTGAAATTAATGGTATAAGTGCGGGAAACATTTAGTGTCAAATGTGATCTCTAACTTGATGCCACACTGTTGTGACTATTTTTGTTTCTTTGTTGTCCGTGGATACTAAGCATGAGAAAAATGGAAAAGTAGAATTTTAATAAATAATATTATTGCCAACACAGATTGTTATTTAAAGGTATTTAATTCCCAGGATATTACATTTGCTAAGGGCAAGCCCAATTGAAAATCCCCCATATAATTACCTGCAGTTTGATTGTTTTTCTTTACCAAACCTATATGAAAGGCAATTAATTACCATATACTTACATATTGAGATTTGTAGTCACATTTGGCTGTGTTCTTGAAGGCGTTAGCCACATGAAACTCTGCAGGACACTGGACTATGTCCAGTTCTTTCAGGGACACATCTATTGTCACCACACCTCTGAAAATTTAAATAAGGTCAATATTTTACACTGCATCTAATATTTGTGTGTTACTGTTCAGTTGTAGAACAAATTATGAAATCTTGTTAACATAAGACCATCACACTGATCCATATTTAAAATCAACGTTTTTGCATTTAAGATGGGTGAAGCATAAATTCTGTGAGGATATAATTTTAAAAAATTTGATGAGCACTGCAGTAAACCTGAAATAGATCATCAATATCACATGTCAACATGATGTGAATATCTGCCCATATGAACACCGATAAATACATGTAAATTATCTCAGATACAAATCAGGCTAGAAAGATATCTGCAACAGTGGCACTTCCCCAAGCTTTATACAATCTTTCAAAGCCCCCAACCCCATTTTACCAATCAAGCATTAACTTAAAAATCACAGTGTATTTTCATGTGCTGTCTGATTACTTCACCTGTTACAAAAATCTCTGACAGACCTTGGAGAATTTATGTTATGTAACATTTTTCACCTAGTACATTGATAACCATGCTATGTCAGGCTGTGTTGGGTCTTTTCCAGTAAAACATCCTTGGGATTCAGGAAAGGCAATTTCAATGCTGAGTTGTCACTCACAGAGGCAATTTATAATTTTGTATCATTTTCATCTGTTTGAGTAATCAGAGTAACCCAGCATATATTTTAAAAAACTGCTGTCCCTCATGTTACCATGTAGTTTTATTTTAACAGATCTTATCAAGTTAGCCTCTGTTCTCTCCTCAAAAGCATAGTGATAACAAAAATTAAAGAACAACTGGACTTACTTAAATTCAATGTTAGACTTGAGGCTATCCATGCCAAAGAAGGGAATGTAGTAGGTGACCACCCAGTCCATCCCCATGTCATCACACCTAAAATAAGGCCTGGACCATTCCCCATCTTCATATCGTGGAGCCCTGTAAGTGATGGGATAGTGCTCAAATCGAATTAGACTGGTTATATTTGGCCCGGACCGAAGCATGAATTTGTCCACATACTTTCTCAATCCGTTAAAATTTGCAACCCAACGTCCTTTCATTTGTCTGAACCAAGGTTCGTCTACATAAGGAGTGCTAAATCCAGCAAAGTCTACGGCTCTGAAGGTGTCCAGACCTCCACCTTCAGTTTCATTTCTGAAGGCAAAAGGACCAAAGAACTCTCGTGTGATCCCTGTTGCATATCGGGCATCGGTAGAATTAACTGGTGGTGACATGCGGAACTTGTAGCGATCGAAGAACACCCCTGCTCCTCGCACTTTAAAGTCAGCCATGACCATGGATAACACTTCTCCAAAAATATGGGTCTCATTCAACCTGCGATCTCCTTTAAGCTCCCCAAACTGTTCATACTCATCTACATTCTGAAGGAAGTTGCTCAGAAAATGTGCCATCCTCAATGCCGTACGTCCCTGGGCCTCAAACTGTTTGTTCACACCATAAGAAACATCCCCAGGGAGGTATAGTTCATTTGCCTCCTTTGATTTGCAGGTTTTTCTAGTCACATCAAGACGTCGATTGAGGATTATTTCCATTCGTGACCATGCTGGCTCTTCAAATGCATCTCTCTTCTTTCTCAGTTTTGGAGTTTCCCCAGAATAGTTTGGAACAAATCGCTTCTTTTTTGTACTGTTGATGTCAACGGATTTTTCTATAGTGTTTTTATTTGCAGAACGCTTTGCAATCCATCGTTTTCTGGGAGTCTGTATCAACTCTGGTGACATCAGATCCATGAAGCGATCCTTGGTGGGAGCAAGCTCAGTGGATCTTTTCTTGCGGGTCACCCATGTTGGGTTCTGATTAGGGATCACCCTAAGGTCTAAATAGAAATAAATATATAATCATGAAATTTCATGTAAAAAGCCAGCTGTATCATGGAAATGTATATGTGCATGGGAAAATCTAATATCAATTGAAAAACATGAATCTGATACTGAATCTTCTACATGGCGTTATGAGTCATCCAAAATGAAAGAATGAAAATATACTTCAACATAACTAGAAAGAGAGTACCAAAAGGAACTGATGCCCTCTACTGAGTGAAAAAAAATTTCAAGGAATTCAAGATAAGACCAGTTTGGAAATATCATTACACCTGTAATTTTACAAACCTTTAAGCTACAAGGGAAGAAGAAGTGGTTAAAAAACTGAATGGTGAAAAGATAAGATAGAAAACAAGGAAACAAGAAAAACATATAAACAAACAAATCAATAAAACAGTCAACCAACAATCATCAACCAGAAGTTTACAGCAAAATACCATGGTCCCCATGCTTTTCTCGGCTATCACTTCCTACCCACACCCTTTACACTTATACATGTCTTGGAGTGAAGTTCCTTGTAAAAGTTATGAAAAATGGAAGGATTTGTCTTGGGTTCTTATCCTTCAAAAGTATTTGGGGTTATTAGTCATTTCCCATACTCTGAGCATAAATATTTTCAGAATTCGAAATTTAGTCGCAGATGAAGGCAGTGTGATCTTACCAAAAATTTTGAATTCTGAAAATATCTATGCTCTGAGTATGGGGAATCACTAATGATCATGAATTATCTAGAACAAGGAAGCATTCTTTCCAGCTGTATTCTGGGTTGTTTTAGAAGCTAGGGAGGTGTTACAGGAACAAATGATTTTGGAATTTCTGAAAGGTCAATTTTTGTATTGTCATTGCTGGAAGATATTCTAATGTCAAAGGTATGTATGGCATTTGGTTTATTGTAGTACAATGTATAATGTTTTATATTTGTGTTGGAAAACAGATGCAAAAGCAGGGTTTGAAGGGTAGGATCTTAGTTTTAGGGCATGCTGTAAGGATAATGTTACTCTGCAAAGTGACACAGGTGACTCATTCACTTCAGCCAAAAGGCTGGGAATGTCATAAATGCTCCCAAAGTGAGTTATACTGCTTGATAGTGAACTGGGTCAAGCATCTTTAAATATGACTTTCTGGCTAAACATTAAAGTACACCAACCATACTCCAGTTTGTATCTCAAAAAGATTCTATACAGGTTAAGAACAACTTTTTCATCAGCACCCCATTCAGCAAACACTACAACTCTGAGTAAATCAAAGGGTTAAAAGCATATAACTTTCAGTTACTTAATGTGTGGAATGAAGGTGAGTTTTCTGTTGAAGACACTGCATAAAAATCTGTGCAACAACCAGCATATGTGTTCTGTCCATCATGAGTTTATGATCATCATGTTGTCTTCATAGTTGACATAAATGCATGAATAATGTTTTTTATTTTGAGAACCTGAAACCACTGAATGTGTCCCAATGTTGAATCTTATTTATATTTTGTTGCAATTGTCTTTAAATTGTACGTGCTTCAATTGATAACATGTTAGGTAATTATTAATATATAGGGAGCAAGCCACACTAGAAGCCAAACACTTGGTAATGTTATTAATTTTGATGTTAAAATGCATAAGAGATAAGATACTACCTTGGGGCATGCCCATCTTTTGCTTGTACATATAGGGAGGAGCCCACTCGTACCTTGAAAGTTCGATATTAGAGAAGATGG
This sequence comes from Megalonaias nervosa, assembly GCA_016617855.1. Lineage (NCBI taxonomy): Eukaryota > Metazoa > Mollusca > Bivalvia > Unionida > Unionidae > Megalonaias > Megalonaias nervosa. Next base: position 388,813 of record JAECUM010000097.1, read on the forward strand.
CCTTTTAGACCATTACTCCTTACTTCGATGTTGTATCATAGGCAATTTCCAAGTCGAAGAAAACAGTTAATAAATATTCTTTCTTGATAAAACCTCACAAATGAATGTTTCATGTCTAGCCAGTTGATTGCTGGTACTATGGCTATATCAGAAGCCATGTTGGCAAGGAGATATTAAATTGTTGGTCTCCAAATACCAAATAAGCCCTGCATTGATCATTCATACTGGTAGCGGATGTATTATGGGCCTTGTTTAAAGCATTCATAATTCAATTCTGGAAAAAAGAGTTCAAGTTTGAATGCTAGAATGACAACACAGGTGTGTCGGGTGGTCATTTTATGTGTGGTCTTATGAACACCAGCATCAATCGGATTTCATCAGCATAAACTTGATTGACATGGATTCTATTCATATCTGCATCAGTAGGTGATTAACATATTCCACCCATTAATCAGGAGTTAATTATGTAGGCTTGGACAATAGAAAGCCCTGGATCTGACCATTACAAGTCTTTAATCATGCTCAATGAGTGTGGGATTTATGTATGATACATTGCAGTGAATTCTGTTCATAGTTGAAGTCTGGCTTCACATATACCCAAGAACAGGATATCCTACTTTGATGTTATGCAGTCATTAGCCTCCAATATTGCTTCAAAGGAACATAATCCTTTAACTAGTCTTGATTATTGCTATAGGCAGGGTAGGCCTCTTATCCCCCCTCATCCATATTAAAACCGCCAAGTATGAGAAGACTGGCATAGAGATAAATTCAAATGATGGGAGCAGACCAATCAAATATAGTTGACTAGAGAGCTCCAGGTGAATTGGGGTGTGGTCTATAATTTAAGTGGGAAACAGGTGCCATTTATAAGGAAAATGTCGCTAAGATTTTCAGTGTGCTAAGAATTCTATAGGAGTACAGATGATTGATTGCACCTGAGTTAAATCACAGTATTCCTGGAAATGGTTGAAGTGAATTCTAAAGAAAGGCCACTCTGAGATTTGTGGCAACTTGTCTTGTACAAGGGGTTGGAATTAGATTTAAAAGCTTAGAAATAAAAGACAATATCTTGGCTGAATTTTGCATTTCATTTGAATTAATTAGATTGTGTTACCTTCAGTTACTTGTAATCTTTTGAACTGAATTATGATGTATATTTGTATGTATTTGAATGAGTTAGGATGTGAATTTGCATTTATCAGAATGTAACAAGCATAGATTGGTGGTTATGCAAAGCTAGATCCTGAGTTAGATTTCTTTAATTCTTATGATGCATGCGGTATGAATGATCACTTCATTAACTGTGTTGTAGTTTACCAAATAAGGAATATATCAGTATTTATATGGTGTGTGTACATGTGTGTGCATCTTACCATATTCATTGAAGCAATATTATTCATACACGGTAGTGAAAGGAATCTGTAAGTTATGAAAGTGGAGATTTGTGGTTGTACATACTAAGGTTGGTTGCCTATTATGGATTTCTTGAAAGATGCAGTTGGGATGCAAGAAATTATGTCTCTTGTATTCCTTCAGGAAGCTTCCAGGGTGTACACACGAGTTCACTATACAGGAGGAGGAAGAGGCAGTCAAGAGTGGAAAGAAGAAGGAAGAAATGAGGAAGAGGTGGAAAGTGAAAGGAGGAAGAAGAGAAAGAAGGAGAAAGATTGGAGCAGATGAGTAGCAGGAACAACACCAAGTAGAGTGACCCTCTCTCATATAGATGATATTTTGAATCATGAACATGATAAATGGGAATTAAATTAAGCAGGTCGATTACTATGTCAATTATATGCGCAAAAATTTAAGACTTTATGTTGAATATATTAATTTGATTCTTTTACAATTTATAAAATTTGTATCTCTTGAAATTTGAGATGTTATTATATTTAGGTTGTCAGCTTTGCTGAATGGGGTTCAAAATTCATTAATGCACACCTTCTACGGTTATTATTTATAATACTGCAGCTGGACCATGACATACATATTACATATTGTCACAGCAGCACTCACTTAATGATAATCTTTTTGTATCTCATGCTTTCTTCGCTTCCAATTACAATTATTTTTACATTTTAAAAAAAATATTAATTATTCAAGATATAACTGTAATTATATATATATATATATATATATATATATATAT
>JAECUM010000098.1:0-72500 GCA_016617855.1 Megalonaias nervosa
TTCATTGACATGTATACTTTAGCCTGTTACAAATTTTTTTTTCTATTGTGTTTTGTTGTTTTTGTTCTACAACTTTGTTAAATGAAAGCAACTTTTTTAGGCTGATCAATCTTATGTAACTGAAACACTGTTGCAAACCCCCAAAACCCTTTCATTACTATGTGAGGTGTCTGCAATTTAAGGTATAGAAAGACATGGTTTTCTTGTTTGTCATTATTTACAAATACTACAAAGGATTTTACATTTAAACTGAAACAAATCACCAAAATTTGTTAAAAAAAAGTTATTAACTCGACAATTTAACAGCTTAATCCTGTATCATGAATATTTGTTCCTAATTATGAAAATTTACACCTACAGAATATGGTATGGTTGTATATTTGTAAGTTGTAAAGGGAGTACATAATTTATATCAACTTTAGTGGATTGGAAGCCTTATTTAGCTTACCATTTACACCTTTGTGTTTTGCATGCAATTAAAAAGAAGTAGACTTTGTTTACAGACAATTGATTATGGAGTTCAGTTATATTGTTGGTTCGCTCAACCAACTGATGATTGATTATAATTGATATTCAGAACAACACTAGTCTCAGCATTTAGAAATAAGTTTGTGTGTATTTAGTTTTCTCTTTATTTCTTACTCATAGAAGCAGATTTAACCTACTGTGCTTGTAATAAAAATGTTAATAAAGCTTATTTATAAATGTTATCATTTTCTTTCTGGAACCAATCAGTGATATTTGGTATTTGATAAAATAATTGTATTAAATAAAATGTGTATACTTTAAACAAACAATGAACCATTTACAGCCTAACTGTATCACACTAATTGCATCATGGATTTTCACAGGTTAGAAATATGCATTCTATAAGTATTGAGTGAAGTTAATAAATTAACAGAAGTATTTATGAAAAGGAAGGCAGATCACTTTTTTCAGTCGTTAGTTGAAAATAGCATTTGATCTCTGGCAGAAAACTCCAAGTCTGATTGATCTTTAAGGTCATTTCACACAAATTTTCCACCATTAGGTAGTGGAATTGTCTCATTTAGGTTTTAATCTCTGTTGGATAGATAAATTGTCCAGAAACATTTTTAAAAAAATAGAGAATCTAACTTTGTGAGTTCAACTATTTTCATATTGCAGATCTATTGATGGATGTCATTATGTAACTTTCTTTACCATAAGCTCTGCAAGTAAAGAAATGTCCTATCAACAAATTTTGTGTTACATTCTTTGAGTAAATTCCAGTTTATTGTATTAAATAGCAATAGCTCTTTATATTATAGAAGAAATACATCAGTAATTCGTAGTTAGTCTAGTGACTATTTTGCTACTGGTCTAATCACAACACATTACCATGAGATGCTGTCTGCAAACCCATGTATTTAAGGCTGCATTGTTTACAAAAATTTTCAATGTTGACATAGTAGACAGTAACCAAAACTATGCCGTTTAATGAAACCAATTCTAAATTTACCCTTTTCCCTGATTTGCACATTAGGCTTACAGCTGACAGCCATGTATATGTAAGCCTTTGACAATATGCACATTCTATCTCTCACAACTTATTGTTTCATTTTCTTTACATCTTTTACATCTTGTTGGACAGGATTCAGTTTTAAAAAAATCATCAATGCAATTGGAGGTACCAAGTGGACATGTGCATTGGTTAACACCAAATGTACAACCTGCATGTTTGTTTACATGGCTACTGATTTTGTAAACCTGTACAGGCAGTAATCTAAATGAACTATTTACACATGTAAAAATTGCAGACTTGGTCATATACACTCACGACATTGCTTAGTGGAGTGACAGTGGGGCCAACATCTCTTGTACATTCCATTCCCTCATTTATGATTGGTATAATTAGCTTTCCTCAGACCTGTAAGGACTTGGAGACTCAACGCTGTTTCACATACATTAGGGGACTGGAGACAAGGAGATGTAACACCCACATCTTACCTATTCTTGCCTAATGCATTATGATTTGGTAACATATTTGAAGAAATAACAATTTTATGGAGTAAAATCTGTTTCTTTGATGATAGTTATCTGATCATAATAGGTGCATTCACTCCCTAGCCCTCTCTGCAGTTACATCCCTGGTAGAGCATGCACATCCACTCAAATAGTGACTTGTAAATGGAGAGGATTTAGTATCAGTCCACCCACCCCCATCCAAGGGGAGACTACTCTTCTGACCGCCTCTTTAGTAAGATGACTTTACTTTTGTTGCACAAAACAAGCTTGGGAGAGCTTGAATTTTGACAGTGTGAAAGTACTTCAAACGTATTATGATCAAGTAAGTATTGAAGAAACAGTTTACACCAAACATTGTTAGCTTTTAACTTGAGATACTGCAAATTCGTTATGTCTTTGTTAGAATACTAATTTTCATGGATTTTGTGGTTGCTGCACACCAGAAATTTAAAGACCCAGCAAACTGATTCTTCTGTGAATACAATATGGCTTCTCACGCACTCCATGAAATTAAGTACCAGTATAAATGTACATTTTTCAAAATCATGAAAATTGATACCTGCCAGAATAAATTAAGTAACAGTACCTTCCAACTAAATTTGTGGCATAAGAAAAAAATTTATTTATTGTTCACCTCTGTAGGATTTGTTAAAGAGAAGTTCACAGTCATATCATTAAAAAACAGTCTATTTTTAAAAAAATCTGTTGACCTAATTTTAAAAAACAATTTAGTACAGGATCACAAAGTAGAGGTTGTGTAGACACTAATGGTCCTAGATGCAGGGATTCTGACTAAAGAGAACTCAGCTTAAAGTTAACTATTATTTTATGGTGAAGCATTGATCTATTTTAGTGAGAAGAGGTTCACACCTGTAACATTTGAGGCTAACGGAGTATCACAGGCTAAGAAATTAAACAGACAGGATCGAGAAATCTACCATCCACCCAGTGGCAAGTTCAGTGAAAAGGCAGGGACATTTCAGACTGGTAGGTCACAAGTGGAATTTAGAGATTGACATAATAAAATGCTTTTGTTTTATGCTTCTTTATATTGTTTTTGTTTATTTATTTTTTTTAGCAAATAGGTTAACAGACTCCTGAGACCTAAGAAATGTACAACACTAAAAACCAATACAGGAACATACAAAATACATATGATTATCATCTTCGCCAGGCAAGGTACCAATGTGTTAACCCTATCTACACCTTGGCAGAATGATCAGATATTTGATTTTTTTGTCATAGCAACATTTGTTGGATTTCTTGAGTTGTCTCCCTTAGTATGTAATACCAACTAACTAATAGTGTGTAATGGCAGTGTGTTGTTACTAGTACATCGGCTGAAAATGGCAGAGGCAATTGACTTCAAACAGATACTTTGTACGTTTAGCGTTGAATGTATGACTGTGTACCAGAGAGAAGCCATAACAGGTGTCTTTGTGGGAAAGGATGTATTTGAACTAACAAAGACTGGCTGTGGAAAATTGCTTATATATCAGTCCATACCAATAGTGATGATGTATCAATCATGTTGGAACAGTGTTCAGATTTAAACAACTTGAGTTTGATTAGATGCAGTGGCTTGCCACTGCCATATCCAATGAAATTAATGGACCCGAAGCACAGAATTTTATCTGATCAATCTGCCAACGTGTAGATAGGGTTAACACATTGGAACCTTGGCTAGCGAAGACGTTTGATTATAGACAAAAGTAAATGTACCATTGGAAACTGTTATAGACCTGATTATATTTACATGGAACTCTATTGAGACAATTATCTCATAACCCTTCACATCCATACTGATGATCAGAGTTTGAATTCGAGGAATTATATTTAAGAAAAAGAATGTTCATCTTATATATACTTTTTGTGGCATAATGTGAGGTCTGATCCCTGTGTAAAGATTAGGTATTACTAATTTGATATAAACTGTGAAGTATTTACTACACTTCATTATATTACTTGGTTCCAATTCAGATTACTTTGAATTTTGTTTTTCTTTAATCACTAATATGTAGAGTTTACATATGGCGGCTTGACCACATATTTAAAATCAAGAAAAAAATAATGTGTCATTCAACACCATCTCCATTAATTATGCTCAGTAAGGTAATTAATCATTGTAATTACTGCAGTATAACTCAGCCTGTTTGGTTGAGCATATGATGAACTGGATGTTGCTGGTGTCTTTGATCAGTAAGCCTTGTTTTTCCCTTTTTTTGTCAACAGAGTTGGGAGCAGACACACATATAGCATTTTTACTATTCATTTGTGTTTGTTTATTTGTTTTTTCATTACATGTTCATTACACACTTGATATCTTGTACATAGCTGCCAACCCTCACGATTTTGGTGTGAATTTCACTTTTTCAGCGATTCACAGATTCACGCCGCATGCAAAAAAATCATAAATTCTCCAATTCTAAATTGCTTTAAATCTTTAATAAAATAACCAATTTCCCATTAAGTGCTAGTTGTGATATTGGCAGTTGCCGAAACGGTCCGGAATTGCTGGTCCCGATATTAGTAGAACTATAATCGATTGATAAAGTTGGCCCTGTAGTAAGTATTTTAGCATATCTTAATCTATATGTATAAGAGTAGTTTTACAAATGCTTTTGAGAGAAACTGGGGTCTAACCAGAATTTTGTTCCGTGCATGCGCCGCCAACACTGATTTGAATTACCGTTCGGCATCGGTGTTGAAAATGTCTTCACCAACAAGGAAAAAGAAATGTATTGCACAAAAAGTGAAGTTTAGTTTGGAATATACCAAAAATTGGCAGTGCATTCAGCCATCAAACACAGATATACATCATGCTTTTTGCACAGTGTGCCACAAATTTTAGCATTGGGCATGGTGGCAGAGATGATGTGAGAAAGCACATTGGTAGCAAAAAGCATGTAGAGGTTGGGAAAATTAAGAACTCCAGCAGATTTCAGCTCTGGAATATTTTAAGCCATGGACGGAAGACCTGCAAGCTACCAGTGCTGAAACATTGTTTGTGAGTTTTCTTGTTGAACACAATCTACCTTTATCAGCTGGATCCAATGTTAAACATTTGTTCCAACAGATATTCCCGGACTCGAAGATCGCTTCACGAATTCATGTCAAAATTCACTAATTTTTATCCGTTTTCACTAATTGCGAGCCTGGAGGGTTGGCAGCTATGCTTGTATCCTGTTTCACATATGCTTAAGAAATTGGTAGTGGATGTATCATGTAGCAAGATTGGTCCCAAAATTAGGACACTGATTATTTTTCATACTTTAATAACTTCATTTTTTTTTTTTTTTTCAGCGATCCTTTTAGATACCCTCACTATCTTGAACACTATTTTACCTACACTCATGAAAATCTGTACAGGGCTCAAAGTACCTGTGAGCTGTTCAGAGTGTCTTGCAAAAATTTTTGCTCTACTAGTCATAATGAGCATATAGGATGGTCTGTTGTCCATCTATAGTCATCTCTTTTCTTACATCCATCTGTTAGCACAAGTTTAGTATTGCTACTCCTTGTAAACTGCTTGAAGGATTACTTTACACACACATTGATCCTAAGGTTTAGTTGGTCCTGTTATCAAGATGGTGCTGCTCTGGCGTACAGTATGGTCACCACTGTAGCCCTCTTGAAATTATTGCTATTGCTACTCTACTGGAATGGATGGGCATATCAGCATAGACTTCTTATGATGTCTAGTTGGTCTTAAATTGGTGCTGATCTGATGTTTGATGTGGCCACCATAGCATCCATCTTGAAATATCTTGGTATTGCTAGTTCACAAGAACATAAAGTCGTAGCAACATGGGTTTTCACTCAATTTTGTATGATGTCTAGATTGCCCTAATGAAAACGGTACTGATCTGTCGTCCAGTATGGCCACCATGGAAGCCATCTTGAAAATCTTGTTGCTTCTCCCACTGAAGGGAAACCGTATTGACATGGGGTTTTAAGGACTTCTTATGATGTCTAGTTGGACCTAACTGAAAATGATTCCACTCAGACATCCAGAATGGCTGCCACAGTGGTCATCTTGAAAATACTGTTACTGTTACTCTTCCTGAATGTGTGGTCATATCACCATGGGGGGTTTTTACTGAAAGAATTTTACAATGCCTACTTGGTCCTAAATGAAAATGGTGCCAATCTGACATAACATATGCCAGCCATCTTGAAAATCTTCTTACAGCCGCTCATCCTGAATGTTAAATTATTTCAGTATGGGGTTTTACCAGAGGACTTCTTAAGATATCTAATTAGTGCTATGTTGACATCCATTATGGCCACCATGGCATTCGTCTTGAAAATCTTGTTATTGTTACTCTTAAATGGAAAGTCATATCAACATGGGAGTTTCATCATAACACTAATTATGACAAGATTTTCAAATTGACCACTGAGTCAGCCATATTAGATATAAAATCGGCACCATTTTCATTTAGGACAATATAGTCACCCTTAGAAGCCTTTTGATGAAAACTCCATGTTGACATGATAATTCGTTCAGGAGAATAGTGATAAGATTTTCAGTATGATCATTGTAGCAGCCAGATTTGAGGTCAGATCAACACCATTTTCATCCAGGACCAACTAGATTTCATAATTAGTTGTTTTTCATAAACATAGCATGATACATACTTCTCAGCACCATAAATACCATTTGTATTAAAGCAAACAAAGAAGTGATGCTTTTGCTGTTACATATGGGGATGGGGATAGCGCTTTAAATATAATCTTGGTTCATGCATCAACTGTAACTTTAAATTGATGGTCTAACTTGCCGACAAAAATTACAGAAATTGGTACCCCACGAATAATACCACGAATAATAATGAAATCGCAGTATTTATCAAAGGTGCATGTTACATCATTGTTTTTAATGTTACAAGATTTGATGTATCAAATGTATGAAAGAATAAAACACAAAACTTGGTGGTATAACTTTCCTTTTAAAACATATTACTTTATTGGTGAACAAATGCTATAAAGTGAAAAAAAGATTTAAGTAACTTCTACTTTACATTTGATTGGTAATTTGTTATCTATATCTCTTCCACCCCAAACCCCACATAAACACAGATGCATGCATTCATTCAGTTTTCAATATTTCTGGCTATGTGGCAGTTCATTACATAACATGGTCAGAAATTATGGGCCTAGCTATTCATGCAGATATCATTAATTTGCCAAAATGAGGATTTGAAAGGGGTCAGTCAAGCAGCAGCAGAATTTATGAAGTGAGAGGCAACCTTAGTTAATGTGGAGTACTTGCTCAAGAAAAAAAAAATCATAACCAGATCACATTTGGGACAGTTTTTAAAAAGTGGAAGAAAGGATAGTTCCTGTTAGATGATAAATAAATAAACAAAATAACGATATATTTAGCTATTCATATTTTAAAGTGATTTTAAAGTTTTTGCACACAAAAAATGGATAATATTTTGAAAAGATACTTTCATATGCTTTCACTGATCATAAACTGCTACTGCATGTGGAAGATTTTAAAACTTTTTTGGGGATTAGCAGAATTTTGCAATTGGGAAGAAATAGAAATTTTGAGGCAGTTGATATGTGAATGCATCTCAAGGAGAGTAACCAGACATACCACAAATGAGGTTACTGTGACCTAATTTTCATGCACAATTGCCATATGTATTTGAGCTATATGTTCATTGCACCTATATTACCTTTGACCCTATTGCCTATACACATATGACAATTATTAATATGTGGATGCATTTCTGATGAAAATCATCCACAGTACAGATGTCACTATGACCTATTTTTCATGCTTGAGAGAACATTTCCAGCCATTTGTTCCTTATACCCTCAATATTGTGAACCCAGTTTTACTTACACTAATGAAATTTGGTACGTTGATGCATAACAAGGAGTGTTGCTCAACCATAACAAATCTATGCATCATTTTGAGCTAAATTATTCTCAAGTGCATTTTGTGTTTTCAGACATTCCTGAATTCTGGGCAGACCAGTGTTTGTCAGCTGTTGTAGCTTATTTTCATGCAAGGCACTTAACTCCCATTTCCTTGGCATCAGAGCTATTTGTATATTGTTGGCTACTCCAGATGTGCTTGTTAGTCAAGAGATTTATATTTATATTTATGCATCTTGTTTCAATAACGAATAACCCATAAAAATTCTTTTTTTCATGAAAACCATGAAAGTTGATGCTTAAAAATATTGACTTAGTTAGCATAATCAATTTTTGTGTATCTTTTATGTAGATTATACACTCGTCGCACACACACACACAAACACACTTTCTTCTCAAGGATAACATGTAGCAGCAAGCCTTCATTCAGTATCTCATCATTGGACTTGACTTTTCATTATAGGTGGTGTTGGAAGAGGAAGAGGTGGTGGTGGAGGATTTAATCGTAACCGTGGAAGAGGAAGAGGGAGTTTTCGTGGCCGCTACTAACATAAACTTTGAATGAGATTTTTGTAGCCAGAAAAACTGCATGTTAATTTATACAGCACTGTTTTCTCCAGGATGCATAATGGCACAGATCCATACTAAATTGATCATATCCTCCCTTCAAAGTGGGTGCATAAAAATTGTGTACTAATGATTTGACAAGATCCTAATGAAACCCTGTAACAGGTGTTACTCCCATTAATATTAATATCTCATACTGAAGTGCTTCATTTCTACATCATGTGTCAGAATCATTCTGTTATTAATGACACATTGCATTTAAGCAATGATGCTTTCATCGATAATCTAGTTTTTAAAAGTGTTCCACCAACTGCACATGGCAATGTTGTAATATGGTGAAAATCTTGTTTTTAGTAATTGTAATGTCTTTTGCATGTAGTTCAGTGTCACATTATATGATACTATTGTCATTATGCCAATATTGGGGATACACAGTTGCGAGTTTTATCTTTATTCCTTAAATTTTACTGATCACACACACGTTTTTGTTGAAATGTAGCAGTCTTGCTATACATATGTTGGTACTGTTCTATATAAAACTACTTCCTGCTTCCTAAATTCCCCCCTTCCTTTTAGAAAAATGCCAGCAGGATTCCCTTGCTCATTGTGAAAATTCTGGAACTTTACCAAGGGTCAGGATGGAAGTATGTGCACAACTGCCATTCAGAATGGAATTAACATGGAAACTGTTTTTGAAACACTTGGAAGGACATTTAATAGGAGGAAGTTGATGTTAATAATAGAAAAAAGGAACATAATCATTTGGATCCAGATTAGTATCTTCTTGTGGCAACAATGTGACAAGCAGAGCTGTATACCAGGATAAAGTGGTACTATATTTTTGGACTTTTAAAAAATATATATATTCTTGACCAGCAGCAGATTTCAGCCTGGTTATTCAAAGTAAGTGTGAACCCATGGTGGGGGAATATGTCTATCTCACCTACTGTCTGGAGACTGTGTTGGTTAGTATAAATGGGCAGATCATAACAAATATGTCCCCAGTTAAGTTGTTCATAAATTCAAATTTATTGCAATGCCAGAATGACATTGCTCATATAGTTCCAGATTTTATTCATGAAATAATACTTTAGTTGGTAATGTAGTTGAGAGAACTTTGACGATGTAAATATGGATCGACTGCATGAGCTCTTTGGTATAACAGTTGCTTAGCGAGACATATCATTTCTACAGTATTAACAACTAAACCAGTCTTGTAAATGATGCATAGAAAGTTGTTGCATTACAAAATCTGAGTGGTCACAAATTCGCTGTGAAAAAATATATGAAATGAAGGGAGAGGGTGAGTGTTTTGATTTAACTGTTTTACTTATTTTAACATTTTTGTTAAATTACAGGTAGGTATATCTATGTCTCATCTAGTATTGAACAAGTCGGTCAATAAGAAATGCCCTGCAAGTGACTAGTTTGAAAATATGTACTTGATAAACAGCAGGGTTTTTCTTTTCTTTAAAACATATTTTTTTAGTTATATGGACAGTTTGATATGATGAATGGAAGGTCAGATTGTTGAAATTTTATAAAGTTTGTACAGTGATTGGTACAGAAGATGAATGCTATTCTAACAAAAGATCCATCTACTTCATTATGCATTGTTTATTTTTAATAAAATGCATTCATAATAGAAAAAGCATTGATGATCAGTGTTTTGTTGTAATAAATATGACCAAATTTTATTTTTCTCTTAATTTAACCACCCACCTTCCAAAATGACAGAATGATTTGTGTGGAGCTGGACATCAGCACATAAAAGAATATAGTGTAGATGCAGTGAAAGAAAAGTACCTTCAGACAGAGACACTCTATGGCAGCCAACCCAGGCTGGTGTGTGTAGGATTGAACATGCAACTGACTGATAGTGAATCTTGCATGCTAACCACTGAACGATTGTGGCTTCCTGAGAGTCAGTCATGGGGTCGATTGCAGGTGCTCAATTACAATCACAATTACAGGTTGTTTGGCACTGATGATTACAATTACAATTTTACTTTATTTGGAAACCATGATTACAATTTCAGGGGGATGATTACTATTACCATTGCTTTGTCTTTGTTTATCTTTTTTTGTTTCGGGCAGATATTATACATGGTAAGAGTTGCTAACTGAATATTTTTGAATTAACATATGGCCACCTAAAATTACAATATGAAGTATATTTTTTAAAAAATTAGCTTGTATATTGGTCACCTAAAATTACTCATTCCTTATTGTAATAGTCAACATTCATGGTCTTTTGTTTATGGAAACTTTCATTATTCTTACACTTATTAAGAATGTAATTATTGATTTTTTGGTTGTAATCATTTGTAATAATGATTACACTGTCAATGTAGGACGATTACGATTAGAATTATAGAGCTTTTGAAATCAGTGATCATAATCGACCCCATGCCTGCTGAAAGTTGAGATGAATTATTATTGGTTTGTTCTAAACTGCATGTTGAACACTATAATTAGTTATATCATCCAGAGGATGAGACTTATGTGCCTCTCCCTAAGACAAAAAGTCCGCAGAGCTGGACTGTGCTGGATAGGTATCAAAACGTGACCCATGAATTGCAGGTCCAATACTCCTAACTAGTTAGCCCTGAGCTAGCACAGCTTCCTGAGAAGAAATGAAGAAAACAATGCAGTAAAAAAAGAGCAATGTTTGCAAGATTAGTGTATTATGAAAAACAAACAACAATTACACATCAACCAGTTTTATACTTTACAAAAGTACAGCATGTGCATTAAAAATTTGAAATATATTCACAATTAATTTATTAAATAAAGTATATATTTACATGTACTTCAATTAAAATATATCTATACATGATTTTGTGATTGTGTGGGTGGACGGAAAGAGTATAAGGAAAATTTGCTGAATATATCACATTCATTCATTACAGGGCATACATTTCCATCATGCAGATTTAAAGGTGTTCCATGTGAAAATAAACTTAAGAATGGAAGTTGTTAAAAAATATGTACTTTTGGTAATCTAAGAAAATCCATCACATTAAAGAAGAGGTCCAACTGAACCCGATCTGGATCAATTGGCTTATGTGAAAGTTGACCATTTCAATAAGCAGGCTTATGGAGAACTGCACAAACACAACAATCTAAACTATCTCCCAACCAATAGATCATATTGCTTTTAGTTGTTAATTTCAAAGATAAAGACATTAATATTTGCTGTTCTTCATAATTAAACTCATCCAAGATTTTGATGATACAAACCTATATCTTTCATAATAAAACTTCCTAGTTTGATCAAAATGGGTCAGAAATACAGTCCCCTGAGTGGTAATAATTTATGGTCAGTCAACCAGATACAAGAACAATTCGTTAATGTCTGAATTTGGCATACAATAAGAATCATATCTTGTAAGCCCATTTACTATTTGATCAGAATTTTATTAGAAATATAGTCTAGACTGGTAACAAGCTAAAATGCATAACCACCTCATTAATAAATATGGATCCAGCTCATTATAGAACTGTTCTGAAATATTGAGGATATAAGCTTTTATTCCAAGTTTGATCAATCGACCAGAAATAGTGTGGTAATCAAATACAAGATCACTTCATTAATATACACTGATCACGCTCATTATGTATTTTGTCCAAGATCATCATGATACAAACCTGTATTCCAAGACGGATCAAAACTGGATAAAAATATATGGATTCCAGCTTGTCCAAGAACATCACGATACATATATTCAAGTCAGATCAAAACTGGATAAAAATGTATGGATTCCAACTAGTCCAACCAAGATCATGATCATACAAACCTATATTCCAAGTCAGATCAGAATTGGATAAAAATGTATGGATTCCAGCTTGTCCAAGATCTTTATAATATAAGCCTACATTTAGAGTTTCCACACTTTCTGAAACAAACATGTTCAGGTCTTTTCTATGTTTTGTCCAGAATGAAATTGGGTTAATTTATGATGCTTACTAAATGGAATCAACAACATTTTCAAATCAAAAACACACACTATTTAAATCTAAAGCTGGTTATATTTTGAGACTTTGAGATTATATCTTAGACATATGACCATATACTAAACCACCAGATGTATCACAAAAAACAAAGGGTAACTTCTGAAATTCATACAAAATTGCATGTAACTCGCTTGAATTTACAGAATAAAAATGTTAATTCTGCTTTACATATATGTTAGTAAGAGGAAAGTTTTAGAAAAGGGTTGTTTTACATTTTGATACAAAGGACTTAAAATGATTTACCTTTGTATAAAATGAAGGACAGCATTTTTAAAAAATCCAGTATATCTGGTTGGTGTCCTAACATTTACTTTAAATGTAATTTGACCATGGACTGTATGTTTATTGTAATTATTGTAAGTTTCACTACAACTCCTACCCCCAACCCACCTTTCCAGTGAATTTTACTATGAGACCCTGCTAAATAATAGCAATAGGTAATTAAATGAAATGGTTACAGTTCCGATGATATATCAGTGAAAAGGGTTCAGATTCAAGTATGCGCAACAACAAACATTTACACTAATATCATATATCATCAGTGTACAGTTATCTTCAGCACAATTGCAAAATGGAGATGTTTCACTGGACAATCAGTTTCATTAGATAAAGTAGCAAGAATTCTGTAGATTTTAGATAACTTAGTCATAATCGAGTGTATCAATTTCATATTACAGAGAAATATGGTAAAATGAGTACATTCACACACAGATACACATGATAGAGCATGATAAAGCATATCAGACTGGAATGGGAATACTGGCAAAAAGTATGGATTATGACACAAACTTTTTCAATATAACCAAATACACAAGAAATATCTGTATACTTGCATCAGTCAATGATATCCAACACAAAATTATTTAACAGCTACATGGGCCTGTTTAGAGAAATATCTTTGCAATTTGAGTAAAAGTAGTCGGCCCCACATGTAATTAAGGATCTTGAAATCCTTGAGATTCAGTTGCAAATATGATTGTTTACACAGTTTCTGTAATTAGACAAATATGAACTATTAAGATTAAACATGCATGGTACCCAAGGAAGGTGGGTTTTAAAAATATGCTTGGGTACTAAAGTAACCTTAAATTCTAATCAAAATCTTTTTAAAGACTGTAAATGGTATCTATGGTTGACAATCCAAATTAAAAGGTGCCTTCCCTGGATCTTGCGTATGTTTTACTGGAACATCCCCAAGTCACAGATGTATAAAAAAAATTTCAAGGTGATTTTAAATAGATGTAAGTTTTGAATACGCACATGCAAATGTATTTATGAGAGGACCAAATCTGCACATGTTGATTACTTATGAGACCTTGAAATGTAGAGTATTTACTCCTTTATAAGACCAAGTGGCCTACCCAATAGATTGGTAAAAAGGTATGAGACAGATTATCAGTTGCAAGTATTTGCCAAAATTTTTTAAAATTGTGAAGGGCTAAATGAACAAGCATAGGGTTAACTATGGTTAAATAAGGTAATTATCTTTACCATTTTTTGCATGGTAGGGGTGTCAATCATTTGATTTATCTGTAATAGGTCAGCAGAATTGAGAGTGACAAGAAAAACCTGGTAGATTTTGTTTTAACAACTTCCTTTCATAGGTACCTTGTATGTTTAAAACGTGGCCTTGCTAAAAAACACTGCAGACATAGAATCTTACAGATCATAATTTTTCTAAATACTGGGAATGAACTCATTTTTGATGGTGTAATAATTATCATGGATTGTGTGGCTGCTATATTGGGCAGGGATGGTGTTGAAGAACAGACCCAGGAAACCATGCTGACTGCATAGTATGTTATGAACTGCAGCATAGTCCACTGAAGCTGCAATAGATTGAGGATAGAAGGCTGGTTGTATAAAGGACTGTTCTTTTTTATGACCAGAATATGATTCCATGTATAGGATCTAGGAATGGAGATCAACGACGCCTACATTAATAGACAAAGTAGCAACTAGATGAGTCATGCTTTTCTTCTTTGCCCTCGACAGTTTCAGTAGGTGTGAGAATCTGCATTCACAAGCTTACTTTTAACCAATCTTGTGTGGTATAAGGTGCACTTTGGTATCTGGTTCTAAAAGTGGAGAGTGTGCTTATTATTAAAAAATTTTAAATAAAATTTGCCAAAATTGTGTAAAAGAGGAGATGGGCACATTATGGGAATAATACAATAATAATCTACCATATGATTTTTATCTTATAGTAATTTTCCTAAAGATAATTGAAGATTGCTTGTAAAATACTTAAGTATTTTACTTTTTGACAAATTTATATTTTTATATAATTAAGGGTTCAAACAAACAAAAATCACTAAAAATGTATGGTTTGTTCTTCTTTTAGATGAATATCTATTCCCAAGTAAGGGTAATTACTTAGAAAAGTATGGGAAAAGGTAAGCTGTCACTAACTGTCATTACATTAAAGAGTATGTGATAAAGTAAGCTGTCACTAATTGTTATGACAGAAAAGAATACATGTTAAAGTAACCTGCCATTACATACAAGAATACATGTTAAAGTAACCTGTCACTAATTGTCATTACAGAATTATTACATGTTAAAGTAACCTGTCATTACAGAAAAGATAAAAGTAACCTGTCACTAATTGTCATTACATACAAGAATACATGTTGATGTAAGTTGTCTCTAATTGTCCATAAAGTAATAGCTGAAGTAGTTTAAAACATATTATTTACACAGACTCCTCTTACCAAATGCACACAAAATTTGTTCGTGAGTAAATTTGTTCAGAATGTCACAATTGTTGAGATCACACAAGTCTTCTACTACAGAAAGCCAGCATGGCCAATGATATTGCAATTGTTACACTGTATAAACTTTTGTTTTATTATTTACTAAGAGACGGTAGTTGCAACCACATCTGAAATTTATAGTGCTACAATACACAGGTAATGAATGTTGTCATATATCAATGACATCTTAACGTAATAATGAATGACCTGTAAGTCAATGTTACCAAAACAGGCATCTTTAAAGGAATTGTGAAACCTGTATTCAACAGCTCTTTCGGCTCAAAGACAAAGGGTTACTTTAAAAATATTTTTACTAGAAGATTTAATATACAATTTTACATAATGAACAATGAGATAGATGCTTCAACAGCCCATAAATAAAATCTGCAAACTGCCAGCTGGTTGGACCTTCTCTTGTGTATGTGCCACAAGAAATTAGTTCCTTTTGAAGCCTATAACCTGCAGTAATATATATTAATATTACATTCAATCAATGATAAATCCATTTCTCGAATTCCAGAACCTTCAGTGCCTTAAACATTTTTGGCCATAACAATAACCATAAACATTAGTCCTGAAGAGTTCTCTTCAACACTGATGTGATTATTCACCTAATTACAGTCTGACTGACTGGTTCCTTTTCATACAGTTTTTTAAAACTGACAAACTATGGACTATTATTCTGATGCTTGAGTAATTTTGTCCACATAGACAACTCATTTTATCCTATATAAATCTGTTTTTCTGAAATTTTGCCCTTATACTTAAGGAGCAGGAATTTTCACTAAAAATCAAAATAATTCTTAAAAAGTTGTTGGTAATTAAAATACATGGGCTGCCTTCAGCATACACATTTACCTTGTCTTTCATCCATTCACTTACATATCACACTGTATTTATTTTTTCCTGACATGTAATTCATGAATCATTCTTGTTTCTAAGGAGTTAAAACTGATGAGATAATCAAGAGAAAGTGAATGCAAAAATTGCCATTACTGCCATCATCAATAAATTTGTTATGCTAAATGCACCTATGACAGGGGAGCTTGCAGCACTAGAGTAAAACACAAATGGGTAGAAGAAATCATTGGGAACCCTTGCAATAAAAATGGGAGGTTCTCCAACATATTTGATTGCTGGTTGTGAGACGTCAACAAAAGAGACGGTCTGGCTGATTTCAAAAGACTGTGTCAGGCCTTGATTTCCAGACTGACAGAAGGTCCCAACACACTGGAAAGAGAAAACATAGCACTGAATATTTGTATCTTTATGTAGAAAATCCCATCACTGAAATTCTTCCATGAAACAAAAAAACCCACTAATAAATGTTGTGAAAGCCTATTTATATATATATATATATATATATATATATATATATATAATTTGATCTTCTGATTGTACTAGTTACAGCTGAGAGATATAAATTTATTACCCATGTGACCTGTTACCATTCTAGCCTTACATTTTTTCTGTGTTTCTTTCTTGTATGAAACTTCTTTACAAAGTTTGCTATTAAATGTGATTGGTATGTGTACATACTAAATTCTAGCAATTAGTTTTCATGAAGTAACTCACTGTGCCTTGATATATTTCACTACCAATAACTGCATACTGAAACAATGTATACATAAAATTGTTTGGCTTTCAGAAATTTATCAGTCTTAAGCCTACATCATGCTGTCAACTCTATTAATATAAAGAGTTTGTATTTCTAATAAAAGTCACTATATATACGGTTTTGTTGGCCTTTTAACCTTGAAAAGTGAGTCCAGCTATGTGAACAGACCTCAAGATTTTAATTCTAAGCAAATAAGAGTGATTAGCTCCCTTATTAGAGTGATTAGCTCCCTAGAGATAGATGCCATTAGTGCAAGTCAGTAAAACAGAATTAAATAGAAGCTTCTCATAAAAGGTAACTACTTAAATACTTTCAATAAAATTGATTTATGAATATTTTAAATTAATTCTGTGTTACAAGTTAAAGAGAAAAAAATGACCTAAAACCTGTAAAATTCAATTACATGTTTTTAGAAGGATGTTGGTAGTTGCGAGTGATCATGAAATTAATATTATCATTATCTCGCAATTTATGTTAATCCCTTTGATCCTTTTTAATGTATGTTACCCTAACACTGTAAGACATCAGTATTCATATCTGTACACTGACTGTGAATTAACTATTTATCATGGGGTTCCAATTTTAATGTATTCTGCAGCTGCTGTACAGAATAGCTTCCTTCCTCAAGCCATAAATTTAGGTGCTAAGAAAATTTTTTTTTCTAACAACAACCAAAATTTATATCAATTGATATACATTGCTCCAGCTTGAACTGCAAAATTAGCATTTTTATAAACACTATGCCCTTTCATCAGCAGGCAAAATTGCTGCCAGCACTCTGGTTTGATGCCAGATAACTTCAGGGTTGACAGGGGCAAAACATGAGTAGCCAGTCCATCTGGCCAAGTGTGTTTCAGGCATATCAAATAAACTGAATCTACAAATTGGGCATTTATGATATTAAAAGAAATAATAGAAATCAAGTGAATTATAAATAACACTGACTTGTTTCTGATGACCACTTGCATATTTGGGTGAGATAATTAACATGTTATCTGTGTTCAATGGATGCCTATAACTCCAGTCAATGACTATTCTGCACCTATGTGATGTCTGATGACACATCCTACTTACGACTCCCAAAGTCAACTTGTGAAAGCATTTGGATGCCTTTAGAACTATTAAAAATGAACATGACACTATTGAATGTAAACAAGGTTTTAAAAATAACTAGGTTACAGAATTCACTTCAGATGTAGAAACAGAATGCATGCTAAGACCATGACAGTGCTGTTAACTGTTCAGCTGCATTCTGCTAATGTGGATGTATTTGATCCAATTCCAGCAATCCACCACTGGATCTTGTTCTTCCACAGACATAATTTCATGGGTGACTGTTCTTTGGGTACTAGAGCATCATCTTTAGAGGCTGGTCAAGATCTCATACTGTCACTGATGACAACATATGGATGAGAGTCCTAATTTTTACTGATTCTTATTCAGACTGGTCATCACTGACAGCAACAGATTCTGATGCCCAGCCTATAGGTGAGTTATGTATGTATCTGAATCAGCTGGACAGTAAGAATCATTGTACTGATCAGTCAACAGTAGCCATTTTGTGCTGAACTTTACATTTTTAATTTTTTTTTCACACATTATATCAATATTTTATTTTTTAAAATTTATTTACATGTTTCATTATATAAACAACCCTACTAGGCACTCATATTCATATCTACAGCATTTACCACAACTGACTGCATTTTGTCTTGTATGATGAAATGTTGGACAAGTTGGTTATGGCATGCCCTTCAGAGCACCAATCAGCCTTTCTGAAATGCCAAATTAGCATTTTTATAAACTCTTATGTCCCTTTCTGCATGCCTTCTAGTTAAAAAGGAGTTTAATTGTTTTTCAAACTTAAATCACTTGCCTAACTGATTGTGAACGGCATTCTAATTAGATTAGCACGTGGCAGATCTGTTTTCACCTGAGTTTAACTAGAACAGCAAAGGCATTACTGCCAGTGAAGCAACTGGATTAACACAAGTGACAGGTCTATGTTCACACCTGTGTTTATCTAGAAGATCAATGGCACTACTGCAATTTACTGTAACTATAACAAATGTGAAATTAACATAATTTTGCAATATTCAATTTGCAATTAGACATCAGTGGCTTTGACCGTAATCTATTGATCACAGACTCCACAGGATGGTGCACTTTCCTCAAATGTAGTGTAACAGTAAAGCTGAAAAAATATTGGCATGGGAAACTTGATGTAGGCAGACTTGTCATGTGGAACCCAAAATGACTATTTTAGCTCCTGTGCACTTGACCACTGACCTCTGGGCTCAAGTATCAAATGGAAGGTGCTTCTGCCAACTGTAGACTATCTGAAGAAAACTGGATCCAGGAAACTTCACTTCTTAAGCGGAAACGATCAAAGATGCCATGTCAGCTACAATGACCATGACCATTCACCTCTGGGTCTCAAAATCAATAAGAAGCTGTTCCTGCCTAAGTATAGTCTACCTATAAAGTCTGATGAAAATTAGGCCAAGGAAACTTCACTTGTCACACATGAAAGAAAAATCACATTTTCAGTCCCAAATGACCTTGACATTGGACCTGACAGTTCCAAAAATCAATACGTTTCTGCCTCTACCTATGAGTATGATGCACACGAGATTTGAGAATAAAGACCACAGAAAATTAGAGCTATATTGTGGAAACCACCATATCTATAGATGGATGGACAATACTATTGCCATATCCCTCTACATCTTCAATCAGGAAGATAACAAAATCACCAGTGACCTTTCAATTCAGTTAAGATCACCAAAACTCGAAAACATTGGAATCTTTACACAATCTATATACAGTTTTGAACAGAAATGTTCCAAGACTTTAGCAATATTTATCAAACAAGATGTATGTTTGGAAAACATGTATGCCCCCAACTGACCCACTGCAGACCTAATGGTCCGAGTTCAAAAAGCCCAAAAATGAATAAAGATTTGATGCTATAATAGCATAAAAATCTATTCAGATCATCTACATGAGCTTGAAATCATGCCTACCAAATTACAATTGTCTGCAATAAATAACTGTGTTACTTGTTCGTGCTACAAAAATCCAGATTTAACATTTTTTTAAAAAAATGAAAAACTGCTGTACTGGCCTGAAAATTTAATCAGGTCATCTACATATAAATACAAATATGTCCATCAAATTTCATTGTCTATCTCAAGTGGTTTTGCTTACTCATGCTAAAAGGAATTTGTTAAAAAAGAATAAGTCCAATATATTTAAAAATGTGTGCAAAAAATTTGCTGCAATGGACTCAAAATCTTTTCATGTCATCTACATATATACCAAAGATGCTAGCAAAATTTCAATTGACTATGCTAAGTAGTTTTTGCACAATCTTGCCAGCAAATTTCTTGGGCAGGATGGAAGGAAAGAGGAACATGACCAAATCAAGATGCATGAAAAGATGTGTGAAATAACAATATGTAATGACAATCTCATAACTAAAAAGAATAATATTGCACGAACTGTGTAGGTCAGGTCCCTGCTGAAGTCATAGATGAAGGCAACACCAAGAATCTTGGCTTGTGGGTTGGCAAGGGATCCTACATTTGCATACAAAACCTGCACGTTCATCCCCATCACCAGCCTGCAAGTGGTCTGGAAAAAAACGCAGATAATTTATGAAAAGCTGCATTATATTTAGTATTACTTTGATGGGAAAAAAATAGAATATACTTCCCCTATGATTAAGTTTAAGTCCCCACCTAGCAAGTGTTGTGAAAAGAAAGGGGGGGGGTAGTAATATCATGGATTACAAAGCTTCCTAATATTAAATTTACTAAACTAATCTATTAGGAAATTGATTATATTGAGCATGGGCTCATATCATAGAAAATTTATATTTGAAAAAAAATCACAAACTCTTGTTCTTACAGATCAATCTTGTGTTAAATAGATGAAATGATGACCTTTAAGTTTTGCTTTATAAATAATAAATACCAGTGATGACTACTGTGGTAAATTAATTTTGTCTTCATTGTGTTCAACTGGTCAATTAAAACCAGTTGACCAGACACTATTCTGACCCATAGCTCTCATGTGAGTGGGATTTGGACATCTTTTAATGTTTTTATTTCACCCACTTTATTTGATTTGATTAAAAAACTTTACATGATAATAGTTCTAATTTATTGTAACAATACAACAACACGTTTCTGAGAATCATAGATAAAACAGTCTGCACTTATAATTAGGTTCTTATAGTAACACTCAAGAGCATAGCTGTTATAGCAGATTGACACTTCTGATGTAAATTCAAGAGGGCATTTTGCATTTATGATGATTACAAACCAAAATAAAAGAACTAAAACACGAATTTCAATTGACAAACTTGTTTAATTGGTAATTATTTCTTAAAGTGCTGCCACCAGTATGCATCACTGATATTTTCATGGATTGAAATTTCATCAAATAGGCATATACAGTCTACTGAGAATTTTTTGGGGGGTAAACAAAATTTAACACAATATGTGACATTAAAAGCTGTGAATTTTATAATGCTGATTCAAATTTCTGGGCACTAATCACCGTTTTGATAATAAAATAATAAAAATAAGCAACATATCAAAGTTTCATGTATCAGTTTTTATGGAGATTTTCTTCACAATTAACAAATATGGTCCAATTCTTTTGGTATTTTCTAGAAAATGATATGGGATCAATGCCTGACCCTGTGTTATTATGTGGGTTTCAAGTTATCTAGGAAGATGTGCAACAAGTTTTTGTTAATAACAAGATTTTTGTCAAGAATAAGATTTTTGCTGATAACAATGTTTTTGTCAATAATGAGGTTTATTTCAATAATAAGGTTTCTGTCAAGTTCAAAACTGTGTAAAAGTCTGAAACGATAGCCTGATTAAAAAATCTGGTTATCTACATACAAAAATGCCTATCATATTTAATTTGTCTTACTAAGTGATGTTTGTGTAATCTTGCTAACTAGCTTCTTGGAATGAACTGATCTACTGGACCAAATCAAGATACCCCTGCAGCTAGCAGTGGGGACATAAAAAAGAGATTCATATTAAGGACAAACAGTTGTTTCATTTAAAGACAATTTTGTAATGATAGCTATCAGATTCAGATCTTACACAGATCTTACCACCAAAAATCTTTAAGCCTGGCCTCAATGTAACCCTACTTTGAAAATAAGCCATTTCATTCTTATGCTATTTTCCTATTTAAAGCAATGCAATTAATCAACAAGCAATCTCTTGAGATTTTCCTCTGTAAAGTAAACCAATTTGAAAATAAGCCACCCAATATAGTCTATTTCTTAAGTGCATAAAACATTAAATGAATGATGTATATCTTACAGTACATACAAGTTATATCAATATTCCAATATCTTTAAGTGCATACATGTTATATGAATAACTGAATATCTTACAGTGCATACAAGTTATATCAATATTCCAATATCTTTAAGTGCATACGTGTTATATGAATAACTGAATATCTTACAGTGCATACAAGTTATATGAATAATCCAAAATCTAGTGCACTCGAGTTAATTTCAACAGAGGAGAAACTTGGGTCTTCAAAAAGACCATATATTCAAAATTAAACATCAAAACATTTATTTGCACAATAATATATCAATAAACAAAGAATTTAAATATTCTCTATAGATGCTGCACTGAAAAATTCTTGTGTGATATATCTGTAATTTCAAATACATCCAAGCCATTTTCACATCATCTACAAATAGGATTTTTTTAAAAATATAAGCCACAACTTATTTTTCAGAATTTAAGGCATATTCTTCATACTTTTATTTTCCAAGCACCACAATGTAGAGCAACTTTTACTACATAATTGATAAGGATAAAATATATCAAATGTAACAGAAAGAATATATTTTTCTTAAATTATTTTATAATGCCTGCAGATCTGCCAAATAAATAAATGTGAAAATAAGCCACAGCTTATATTAATTCTTAGTTATTTCTGACTAGCTTAATATCTTCAATGAAGACTACTTTGGAGGTGGACATTATTTTGACACAATAGGAAAATGGTATATCTAAAATTATTTTTGTATATGACAAGAATGTGAAGTCATTTATAAAAATTTATACTTAAGATTCAGCAATGATGAAGAATATGATAGTTCTATCTTAACTAATACATGATTTTAGAATTACAATTTCACATAGAATTTCTATGCTTCTTCTAAAACAGTTTATCTCTCCACATGTATGCATACAAGGTATGCATTAAATATATTACACATTTTATTGTCAAGGCTGACATACTTTCAAAAGCAAAACATAGGAACTGGATGGCTTATTTTGAAAGCTGACTTACTTCTGAGGTCAGCTTAATTTTTAATTTTTAGTGTAGAACAGTCTGACATCAAGAAACTGCCAAATTTTAGTAGCTGCAAATGAAAGCTGGTTTACAGTATGTTAATTTATGCTTTATTGACTTACTCCACCAACATTCTGTTGACTGGGACGGTTGTTGATAATTGGTACCCAATCTCCAACCTTGAAAACATCCACATTGCCAAACACTGCCACATACATGGATAGTTGGTTCGCCTCCAAGATATCAAAGATTAGTTGCTGAATCGAAGAACAGATGGCTGTACTGTTCACAGTGGTATAGTTGAATCTGTGAAGATAAATTCACAAATTATCCTGTACTTTTTGTAATAAGTTATGGTAATATGTGCAAAATATACAATGCTTTGTGAATTAAGTATTACTGCAATGAGATGTCTTTGCAACAAATTAAAATGTGTCCACACAGAATGGTTTTATTAAGGCCTGTTCTTTGCCCTACTGCAGAAGGTCTCTATTTGTTTTAATGTCCACATGTTTTATCAATTCTGTATCAAAAGTGTCCAATTTTAGATTCCTGGTCTTCTAAAGTTTTCACAGCTTTAAATATACAATATTCCCAAGTATATTCTGCATAACTAAAAATTCACTTCCTATTTTCCTGCCATATCTGCATGCTTTGCAGGTGAGCCATATTGTTTTATACTTCAATAACTCAAACACCTGAAATTAATCTAATGGATGCCTTGGTCCTGTTGTTAAGACTGTTAACACCTGTAACTTCAATAACACTTCAAGTTTTTTTAAATATATGTTAACACTTTGCCTCAAGCCCCCAACTTCCCTGCGAGTTCTTGTTTTCTACAGCATTTTTTAATTACACTACAATCTGTATATGCATAAACCTGACAGAGTTTCACAATTTTAAAACAAATACTGTAATCCTCTGATGATTTACACCCATACTTAATGTTTTGTTTTGTTTATGTTGGTTTTAACAGCACTTTAAACATATTATTGATTGTATCTTGCCAAGGTAGTGGAAGCTACAATATATACTTGCTTAAAAGTGAACTATTTTTATTGAAAATTTGATTCATGCAAAGTAAGAGTTGCATTCAAGCACAACATTAAACAAATGTGATAAATCTAGGGGTAATGTTGTTAAACCTAGAGTTCTGCAGCACACAAAAAATACTGTAAATTCAAATAGTTTTACGCTTTCATGCCTCTGTTCCCATGCACATATGGTATGCACTGTGTTTATCTGTTTTATGACAGTATTTATTACATAATACTTGTATCTATTTATTTAATAATTTGAAAATATTATGGGTAAATTAAATACTACCCACCACAAAGTGAAGTGTTCATCAATGTTGTTTACCGCGAGTGTTTACTAGCAAGTATACTGATTCTATTTTCGTGCAACAACTGTAATTGTAATAATTTTTGTTCTGCTGTACAACCACTGTGTCTGATGCAATAGAAGTTTTGATTGAAGTTTTATTTTCCTTTCCATAAGTTAAATTTAATACCAAAGTAATATTTCCCCAAGTTTTCTGCCTATGCACATCACCTGATAAGCCCTGGCTTGTAAAGGCTGCACTCACTTTTGTTTAAAAGTTGAAAATCCTTTTCATGGAGCCATGAATACAGTGCATGTATTTGTTCAGTGCCAAGTAGAATTCTACATCTTTCAATGAATGTTTGACCTTAATCCCTTAACTTGTTTTCCCACATGACAACCCTTTGATCAAATCTCAAGATTAATACTTGCTCAGTGGCAAGTAACAGAGGATGGTTATTTGAACTCCTTGTGATCTTGCCACAAAATTGACACATGTTCAGTTGCAGCCTTTAATCGATTTCACATAATGTATGTTCAAAGTGTTGCTTACAGAACCCAAGCTCAGTCTCTACATAGGCACTTGCATATGACAATGAAGCTGAGAAAATGGAGTCAGATGATATTTATCATGACTAGATGATGATTTACAATGACCAGATGATGATGGAGGATTTCAGAACATTATCTCACAATGAGGATGAATTCTTGGACTTTCTACCAGAAGACATTAGATCTGGCATAGGATAATATGAATCACAAAAATGTGGACTCAACTGTCATTATTTATTTGTAGGGTTGTAGAATTAACATATTAAGGATTTTGTGGATCAGATCGTTCTGAACCATTTATATACCGGTATGTGACCTATAACTGTATTCACAGATTTATCATATAAATGAATTTAAAATTTCAAGCATTATGGATTTAATTTGAACAAATTGTCTTTGTGACATTTCCACTCAATAATACAAGTGTATTTTACACTGTTTCGTCATTATTTTTCCTATCTATCCAGTTGGGCTTATTTATTTTTCCGAAGTTCAAATCTGATTCACTGATGACATGTCAGCCATCAGATGGGTTTGATTGCAAAATACTCCCTGACTAGTAAGAAGATCATTGAGAAATGAGATTTCTGAAGCTATAAAATGGGGGGTTGTTGACTTATAGTCGAGTTGGCTTATAAGCAAATAAATATAGTACCAGTATGTGCCTTTCCCAAGGACACAAAGACTGACCCGGTTATGGCATTGGTGGGTGTTGAACCTGTGACCCCTGAATTACAAGTACGAGTCTACCAACTGAGTTACTTTGGCTCCCAATGCTTGATGATAATCAATGCCACACTGACAAATTTGTTTCAAATTTTTACTTAGGAGCAAAAAGGAAGTGTTAGTTCAGTTATCCAGGAAAAATATTTGGACCAAGAATTGCAGAAATATTAGGAATAAATTGGTTAACTGTGGCAAAATTTCTAAGTAGGTATAAAACTACTAGGTCAATATAAAATAGGCCTTGAATTGGGAGACCTCAGAAAAGTGCTGTCAGTATGGGCCACCAGCTGTTTGTTACCCATTGTTAAAAACTAGAAGAAATCTTCGAAGGACATTACAGATACTTTTAATAAAAGTACACATTTGAAATTATCTGAATCAACTGTGAATATTTGAAATTTGATGGATATAAAAGAAGGGTAGTAAAGAAGAAAACAGATATTGAAAACAATCTGATTCATAAGTGAGTCTGGTGTTGTTCTAAATTACATATGACTGTTTATCACGTAGCCAGTATACTTTACCTATAGTGTATGCAGTTTAATATTTTGATATTTACTTTACGTGATTCTGTTTGGTCCAAATAAGCCCATGAAATTCTTGCACAGTATTTTCTTTACTGACTGGCTGCAATCATGGGAAAGTTTTCCTAACCCTGCATTCTCGACATTTTTGTTTTTACTATTACTATCAACATTTTGGCAGCCATTTTTTGAATCAATTCCCAAAAAGGAATTGGGAAAACAATGGTCACATCTGTCTGAATATGACTACTTTACCCCAGTGGGGCTCATTACACCATATATAACATATCATGCTCTGACAAATGGCTTCAAACCCAAAGACGAGAACAACAAATAAAACTAAGGGTGTTGGTCAGCTGATAGCAGGCATGGGGGGAGGGGTGGGTGGTATACTTGTAATATGGGGTCCATCTTATATACAAATGTGCTTTAAATGTTAACTTACAGATGTAAATAATCTCGCCTCTATTCACAGAAGAATGTGGACATAAACTGGTCTCCCAACTGACAAAACATTTTCCAGCCATAGCATTTTTACACAGTAAAATAGCTCAAATGAGCTAATGTTTCTTATGTGATGCAATTCTGACTCTAAATAAAAATTTGTTTATGTCTACTGTAAAATCAAATAATGTGAATATCTGGCCACAAATACATTAAATTTGAAATCATCCTTTTACATGAATATCTGACAATGGAATGTTTAGCAGCAAAACTGACATACTTTAGTGTTAACATGGGTCATCTACTATTAAACTATGTGACATCACATGCACTGGACATTCTGTGTTGAAAAATGATTTTGTCTGTGTAAAATGTTCTATTTATTGGAAGGACATTTGCTCTTTGATTTATAATTTGAAAACTAAAATCTACTTTTAACTGTTAATGGTTGTAGTAGTACATCTGGGATTATTTTTTACATGCAACAAATGAAAGGTGCATCATCTGTGTCAGAATGAACAGAATTATTCCTTCTTCTTTCTCTCTAAACTATTTCCATTAAAATAACAACCATGTCATAAACAGAATCTCAAATGGGTATTAATTTAATACTGAATTTATGAAACTCTTGGAACAATATCCAGCTTTTGCTCAAAAAGGTTCACAAAAGCTGGACATTAATCAAATCATTTCATAAATTCAATATTAAATCATTACCCATTTGAGATCCTCTACATATATTTACTGGAGAAAGCTAATATTCTCTGATGAAACTCAAAAAGTGCTCTGTAAAGAGAAAAGGGGCATATATCTGGTACTAGAGTGATGAGAAATGGGTCCCACAATGGAATGCAATGATCTAAACCAACACCCCGTGTTAAGGTGTCATATTTTTGGGCTTGTACACTGCAAAGATGCAGGTATTTTGTCACTGAAAATGGCATTATAAACTCAAAAACATATGTTGCTGTTCTTTAAGAAAACTTATGGACAAGGTGTTATTCACAGCAAGACCTCATCCATGTTGCCTGTGACATCTTAACATCTTTCACACAGGCTTACATTACAGGTCTTGTATGCATCTCTACCTACACAAATTAGGCATATACTCAGACATAATGCATGCATCAACAAGTTCTGAGAGAACTGAGGTAAGGAATATGTTTAGTCTTAAGTAAGGTGCTTTAACTCAAGGCATTACCTGTGACAGCAATTTTGTTGAATACTTTTGACCAAAGAATGTAGGAGCCAACGTCTTATCCTGGAGACATTCATTATACTGATAGAATTCAGCAATTGCTCACAATACAAGTATAACCGTCCCTTTTCTAATACTGAGATGCCCACAGATCCCATTTTATTAAATAATAATACTGTTATTTATAGTGTATTTCAGTACATGGTTATCTCAGTATAAAGTGGTACACTTTTACAGCTCCTGTGGCAACATTAAAGTGAGGGAGTACTGTACTTGGTTTTTCCATGGCAAATAATAAGACAAGTGTAGAACATACCTGAGTAGACATCCAGACCGCATGTCCTCACGGAATTTGACTGAAACACGCTGATTTGAGTCATTAACACATTCTCCATTCATAGAGGGTTTGACAATTGTCAGCCATTTACTCCTATCTGGATCCAACTCAATTTTCTGAGTAACTAGAGTCAAGGATCATAATTGTCTACTTCAACCTGGTGATGAGTTACTAACAGTGTGATGTGCAATATAAGCAAACATGGGACGAAACTCTGCTTTTGCATCAGTTGATCTGTCAACACTTACTGCTTTGATATAGCCCACCATATTTGGCTTTAACTTTTAACAAAAGACTTTAAAGTAAAGCTGCATTATGTCACAAATAATAATCATAAATTAAGATAAAAGCATGACATGATTCTGTGTCTTTCCTAATGAAGAAAGAGAAATATTTTGTAAATATAAATACCAGAGCCAAACAGAAGGGGCAATTATAGGTGTACCCTGTATGGCAGATGAGATCACAAGTAGATAGCATAGGTGGTTAGCAGTATTTTGCATAAACAAAACTTTATAAAAAAAGTCAGAGTGACACAGGCAGCAACCATTAATAAATCCCAGGGTTGGCAAAAGCAAGTGTAGTGCTCATACTTACCCAATACCACTACGGGATTTGCACTGCACTTAAAACCTGTTCTACCTCAAGAAGTGCATTACTCC
Source organism: Megalonaias nervosa (assembly GCA_016617855.1). NCBI lineage: Eukaryota > Metazoa > Mollusca > Bivalvia > Unionida > Unionidae > Megalonaias > Megalonaias nervosa. Next base: position 28,957 of record JAECUM010000098.1, read on the forward strand.
CAATTAAGAAACCAAAAAGAATCATCTGAACACAATGAACATTTACAACATAAAGAAAGCTTGTCTTGTTTTGTTTTTTTAAAAGCTCATCTTTCACTGTAATCAATGCTATTTCCTGTGTGCTAAACTTTCTTTAAAATGCAACAAGCAAAACTAGAAAAACATGGGAAGATTTAGGTGGTAAGACTAGCTAAACTGGACAATATGGGTGGATTTTGGTAGTGATTTTTGTTTTACATAGTTATGACCTACCCCAAAATTCACTCATCCTTATCAAATTTGGTTTTGGGAGGGAATTTAGTTTTGACAAAGAGTTTTAATTATGTCAATGATATTTCTATTGCTACTGGGAAAAGATGCCCATATCTAACCATGCCAATGTAGGTATGGCAAAAAGGATATGATGTCACTCCATTTGAAGTATTTGTCACCAATGTTCCTGCAAGTATTGGCTTTCCTGCTACATAGCCTGGGTTTCCACTTCTGCTAAATGTCTCATTTGTTTGGACATTGGCCTGAAAGTTATACATAAAAATAACATAATTATATTAAGCAGCATTGTACATAATATTTGTAAAGCACTCTTCCATTGGTCAAAAATTGTATGCACTAAAAGTATCCACATAATATATCACTGTCAATAAGCTATGGAGGTTAGTAATACTAAAAAAATAGAGAAAGAAACATTTTTATTTGTCAACCATCAAAAATACAATATCTATGACGCCACTGCTGCTAACGCTATTCAGATTTATGCTTTTGTCCTACTATTATGTGACGGTGATAAAAATGTCAAGAAACAATTGAAATAGGAATGACTGCTGTACTGATTTACATGATAAATTATGGTTATCTTTTTTGGATTGGCTTTATCTTTTCAGGTTCTGCTTCATGACTGTGATGACATCATATGGTGTGTTGACTGTTATCTTTTCAGGTCCTGCTTCAATGAAATGGTTGTGACTGTGATGATGTCAAATGGCGTGCTGACTTGACTGTGATGATGTCATATGGTGTGTTGACTGTTATCTTTTCAGGTCCTGCTTCAATGAAATGGTTGTGACTGTGATGATGTCAAATGGTGTGCTGACTTGACTGTGATGAGGTCATATGGTATGTTGACTTGACTGTGATGATGTCATATTGTGTGTAGAGTTGACTGAGATGATGTCATATGGTGTGTTGACTGTTATCTTTTCAGGTCCTGCTTCAATGAAATGGTCTTGACTGTGATGATGTCATATGGTGTGTTGACTTGACTGTTATGATGTCATATGGTGTGTTGACTGTTATCTTTCAGATCATGCTTCATTGAATAGTCGTGACTGTGATGATGTCATATGGTGTGTTGACTGTTATCTTTCAGATCATGCTTCATTGAATAGTCGTGACTGTGATGATGTCATATGGTGTGTTGACTGTTATCTTTCAGATCATGCTTCATTGAATAGTCGTGACTGTGATGATATCATATGGTGTGTTGACTACTATCTTCAGACCCTGCTTCAATGGAATGGTCTTGACTGTGATGATGTCATACTGTGTTTTGGCTGCAATCTTTTCAGACTCTGCTTTATTGAATAGTCATAGGTTGTCCTGACTATTACCTTTCAGACCCAGCTTCACTGAATGGTTGTATGATATCATATGGTCTGTTGAATGTTATGTCATCACACAATTCAAATATTATGACTCTTGGCATCAGAGCTGTGGCTCAGCGATGTCTTTTCATGGTTTACTCAGTATAATAAAATTACGAGCACCTTGTTTGAGGGCTTCTATCGATAATAGTTGTCTCTGGCATCTGGTTCTGAATCTACAACTTGCCCTTGATAATGCACAGAAAACCTCAAAAAATTCTAATATTATAACTATTGTTATGCAACCTGAATATAACATTGTATTTCACATGCATATCATAGTTATGACTGAAAGGTGTGATAAGCTTTTGCGAAAACACAAGAAACAAAACATTTTTTTCATTAATATCACTTAGAGTCATCGTTGTAATATACTGCTAGCTAGTATTCTACATGTATAAAAAGACATGATAATGACATACAAATTAAACTTCAAATAATTACTCATCTGTTTTATCAATGTTTCTGAGTCGGTTACATAATGATTAACAAACTTGAAGTACATCGAGCTTTATTTAACCAGTCCATATTTTGTTTACTTTATCAATATTATTGATACACATTGCTCTTCAATTATTGTATATTTGACAAACTGCATAAAACATTCAAATGAGGTAATGAAAGAAAGAGACAACCCAATCTGAATCAAAAATGAGGTAATAAAAGACTGAGACAACCCAGTCTGAATCAAATTGAGGTCTCTGACAAAAATGAGATCTGCTGGAAGCTAAGATAGGTCATGTTCTACTGAGCTTTCATTTCACCAATCAATTTTAACAACTTTCATCTTTGCGCAAGTGGAAAATTTATTTTAAAACATTTAATTTCTAATGTTAACTTTCCCTAACATGAAATATGATGCTTCTTCTGATAGGTTACTATATATAAGTGGACCAGAATTACAAAAGTTGGAAGAATATGATCCTTTTATTGATTCCTGTCAGATATACTTATTAAAATTACATTTCAAGTTCAATCAGACTGATGACAACCTGTATATTTTCATTGTTTGCTTTCATTAGAATAAGAATTCTTTCCCTTATACACCACTCCCTTGATAACTTGTGAACCCATGTGTAATGTGGGGACAGGTGTTGATCACATTTTTTTCCTAGAAATGCCAAAAGAATTTTGACCATTATTTGTTTCATGTGAAGAAAATCATCATCCAAATTTGTAAACAAAACTCTGATACACTGCTAGTTTTATCATCAAAAATGGCAGTTAGTGTCCAGAAATTTGAATAAACATGAAATTCACAACTTATAAAAAAAAGTCCTATATTCTGTAAAATTTATTTTTAAAAAATTGCCATTTGGCAAGGGAAGATCCTGAACTTCTCTTATCAAATAAACTAAGAAAATTCTATACTGGTGAGTGAAATTTTTCAGCATGATAATTATTGAGATCAAATCAGATTTATCTAACAGAAAAAATCTGTACAGGAGATTTATGGTAGGTCATAAAGCTTGCAAAAGATTTCTATGGGTCTCTTACACTTTTCATTGATTTTATATCTTGGAGAGGCAAATTCATAGTGCTAGGATGATGTCATATTGTAATGAAAACATTATTTGGAGCTGTACAGTAAAATATTTATTGTACAAAAGTGGAAAACCTTAAGTTTACCTACATATTTTAATTCTACATAAAGGAAAAATGTCTATAAAGTATCAAGTTTTGTGGTCCGTCTAATGTCCTTTGTAAACATGCCTTGCTCCACATTTTTCATGAATACATAGATAATAATCTCAATGACAGTAAGTTACAAAGCAATGCTTATGTTCTGACTTTGATGTTTCCCTGAAATCAAGCATTCTTAGTTATAGCTAAATGATGAGGAAATTTGAATGCAGAATGGATGAATACTGACAGTTCTGAATGTTATGTTGGTCTTCTGAATAGCCCCTTTGGTGCTGGTGATATTGGTCAGGACAAACTGAACTGTGACTGATACAATACCATATGTACCATTTGTTAGTACTGTGTACCTCACCTACAAGTTCAAATATAAGACGTATTAGTTATGTACAGGTTACAGGTTTACATAAGATATTCTGTCAACATGCATGTTCATTACATATGTAAACTATGAAATTCAAACTGAATTTAATATTTGCTTTGCAAGCCTTGGCAAGCAAAAGGTTAAATTATTTAGCCAGTTTCAGAAATCTGAGATGAAATGAACAATGCATGGTTCTATTTATGATATGACAAAAATTACTCAACAAACTGAGAACTTAATTTAAATGTTATGAACAACATGCTTTTGCCCTATCTAGTGTCAAAATGTTAATTACAAACACATACAATAAATACAATATAATATGGGTGTATGAAACAATACTTATAACATCATGTGGTGATAAATGTTTTCATGTCCTAATAAGAGTACTGAAAATGACACATTATACTCCTGCTCCATGTGTAATAGTCATCTATCCAGCACTATCAGGAAATGATCAACTTGGGAGATTATTGCCCAATGGGTCTCAATGACCTAAAGTTTTGGTCCATTGTCCAGTCTTGAACTGAACCTAATGTACAGAAACCATTATTTTCTTATTCCATTTACAATGACAAAAATGACCACAAGAACCACAAATCTAAAGTTTACTTTATTAACTTAAGTGGAAACTATCAAGAAAGATTGGTCAAAGAACTTGTGTAAGAAAAAAATGTATTCTGCAAAACTCATTTTTTTTATGCCTGTGACCTTGACCTTTGACCCCAAATCAATAAGCCTCATCCATACCTTAAGTGAAAGCCCTCCATAAACTTAAGTCAAATAATGTGGTCAAGAACTAAAGCAAAGAGCAATTTTCATTTAGTGGCCCTGACCTCTGACACCAAAATCAACAAGGTTCTTTGTTACTCAGTGTGCAAGTTATCCATGAATACTGGCAAAGCTACATGGTTGAGAACTTAAATTTTTGTGCAGCAACCATTGTTTCTTCTTTCAGTCTTAGTAACCTTGATCACTGATCTTTTAAACCCCAAACTGACAGACTTCTTCTCTTTCTTAAGTGGTAGTAATCCACATGTTTGATCAAAGTCTGTTGACGTACAACTAAAATTATTGTGTAGAAACCATTGTTATCTTCTTTCAGTCAGAGTCACTTTGCCCTAAGATCTGATGACCTCAAAATTGACAATTCTTCAGATGCTTCCTTAATCTATGCGCAAGCACAAAGATGGTGAAGAACTTGAGCTAGTGTGTGGAAGTCATATTTATTCTTCAGTCGTCACTATGACCATTGATCCTTAGACCCCAAAATCGATAAGGTTCTTAATACCCCAAATGCATGCCATGCACAAAGTTTGGTAACTGTAGATGATGAACAACTCAAGTTTTCGTGTGGAAACTGATTTTCTTCTTTCAGTCATGGCTACACTGACATTTGATCTTTTGACCTTGAAATCAGTAGGCTTCTTCCTTACCGTAAGAAATCCATGAAATTGGTAACTGATGATGATGGAGAACTCGAGTTACTGTGCAGAAATGAAATAAGCAACTGACAAATGGATGGACAACATCTCAACACAGGATGCTCCACCCCAAGGAAGGTGTATAAAATTGGTAGAAATGCTTAAGTTATTTGATATAAATTTGGAATAAAATTTCATATTCGATAACTGGAGAAAATTTATAAGATTTTACTATCAGTATAAATCTTTTACAACTGATGAGTTGATCACAATTTTAGTGAAACAGTTAAAAGACATTTCAGCCAGTAAACAAACTTTTGATGTCCTAAAAATGATCACAAAAGTGATCTCCTGTGTAACGTAATTTCAAAACTTATTTACAGATATTTACTAATTGTGCTCATGTATACTATGCACCCAACTGTGAAAACCATAGGACTAAATCTGCAATGGCATATGCACCAGGAGATTTGAGACTATACTGATGACTAAATCTGCAATGGCATATGCACCAGGAGATTTGAGACTATACTGATTGTTGGATACAAAGATACATGCAGTCAATTACAGTCTGAAGGTAATCTTGTTTCTTCCATGCTAAGATAAAACTCTCACCTCCTCTACTGCGTTAGAACAGGTTCTAGTCACATTACTGTAAGATGCATTGTTCTGAATTGAACAGTCTGTCAGACTCCCATCCGCCAGACGACACAGCTGAACAGGATCAAGGCTTATAGCAGTGGTGTAGGTGTTGTTGTACAAGGTGTAGATAACACTAGGGTTCACTATGGCTGCCAGGAAAAATGATAGTTAAAAAAAAGGGAGTAAGGATTAGGGGGATGAGGCCTTTTCAAAACACCACCTCATCTGTGAATAGTATTATTATGCTACAGTCACCTAGGCCTAATTTTACAAACAAAAGCCTTCAATATTGAAGATAATCTGATTGGTCAGCTTTAACTCAGACATAAATTTCAGCCAATAAGATCACTGGAATCAAAACTTAAGTTTAATTTGCGTCTTAAATGTGATAACAAATGTTTCAGGCACTTACTCGATTTAACCAAACATTTCAAACTTGCTTCAAAATATTAAACAATTTTGAAATATGGTCAACATTTTAGTAATAATTCTAAGCAAATAAATTACAAGATCTGGACATGGTTTTACAAGAAATATTTCTTCTTAAAGCAAAATCTTTTAATTGTACATAATTAAACATATAATGAATTTTCATACTTTCATAACTTCACTTCTGTGTATCAGTGACACCATTAGGTGTTCAGCATGGAAGCTACACTGCATCATTTAATTCCCATACCGCTCAAAAATGTCTTAATCAACAAGATTGTATTAATTCATTGGTATTTACAAGCCATCTTGTAAATGCAATTATATCAAATTATTATCTAGATTGTTACTTGCATTATTCATAATTTATATTTTTCTTCTGTTCAAATGACAAATCATTCTTTATAATCCCTAAATGTTTTCTTAAAATCTTGTTCTACTGAAATGTATGCATCCTGTATTATAAAATTAATTTTTTAATCTGTGTTTAATTTTTTATGCACGAGGAAGAAATCTTCATAAACCCAAAACTTTGATTCTAGATGATCATAATAACTGTTTACTTTCATTGCTTTCTTATAAAAAATGGCAAGTAAATGCATGCACTGTACTATATGTATATATGAGTTATATATGAAATTACTAGAACTAAATCTCTTAACAGTCAGCAAGTGCAACAAACAATAATCTTAAGTACCAAATCTAGCCTCTTGAAGGGTAACAAATGGAGCTAATCAGATACAGTATCACCTCATTAATATGCATGTAAATACTGCTCACAAATGAACTCATCCAAGATCTTGATCATATAAACTTATATAGGCTATAGGATCAAACTTTATTCAGAAATAATACAGATGCTATGGAATGTTCACAAGCTCAGCCAATCAGATGCTACATCACCTCATTAATATGCATGGATATTGCTCATGAATGAACTCATCCAAGATCTGCATGATAAAAAGCTTACATACCAAATCTGATTAAAATCCGATGAGTATTCACAAGCACAGCAAAACAGATGCAAGATCACCTCATTAATATGCATCAATATTGCTCATAATTGAATTCATCCAAGTTCTTGATGATATAGGCTGACATATCAACTCTTGTCAAAATCTGATTGGAAATATGGCCTCTAGAGTGTTCATAAGTTCAACCAATCAGATGCATGATGATGTTATTAATATGAATGGATGTTCCTCATAACTGAACTCATCCAAGACCTTGATGATATAAGATTATATACCAAATCTGATCAGAAATGAAGCCTCTAAAGTGTTTGCAGGCAACTGTTGATAGACTGATGGAACATGGGTGCTGGACCATACCTTTCTTAGGACTTTGGCCAGGTGAGCTAATAATGTTGACTTCAGTGAACTTTACTTTTCACATCTCACCCTCATAATCTAAAAGGAAACAACCCTTGACCAAGTGTAGTCTATCTATGTAAAATCACTTCTCATGCAGAATGGAAAATCACGTTCTCAGTTCCAGTGATAGACCTAGCTGCTCCAACACAGACAGGATTCAACTTCTATCCATGGGTGGAGCACACATGAAGTTTGAGAAAAAAGATCATTCCAAACTAATGTAATGTTGCCCAAATAACTTAGTCTGTATATAGTGATATAGACAATGCTATCACTATATTCTCCTAAACTTTCAGCCAAGGAGGTAAAACAGTAAAAGTACTCAAAAAAAGTTGACCTGTTGTAAGTCAGATGATGTTTTTTAATATAGGTGACCAAAATGATTTGACTATAAATTAAATAAAATGGTAAAATATGAAATAATTAAAACTTAATAAAATCTTGAAATAAAACTGTAGTAGAAGTAATGAAATGTTAAAGCAGCACAAAGTTCAAAGCAAAATTGAAACAAAACATGTTCCACAGAACCAAGTGTCTCACCAACATTCCTATGCCTGACAGTATAACCACTGTATCTGACCTGCATGAACTTTACATAAAACATTTTTAAACATGATGGTTAAGTAAGCAAGACAGACAAGACATGCATATCAGCATATAAACTTTAGACCTATAGTAATATTATCCTCTAGTTTGAGTTCAATACAGGAAATGATGCATGACTTTCAAACAGTTTAACACAAAACTTGGACTTTTTAACAATCAAGAAACATCCTTTCTGGTCAAGCAGGCAGGCCACATAAGACAGTAAGTTCCAGCACATTAGTATGCAAACATAAGACCCAATTTAATATTTTATCGAAGTTGTAGCTGATTGCTGCAACATATTTTGAAGATACTCACTGTTATGACTCTATGGTCTTAAACTAAGTAATAGAAAGAAGAGAAACCAACCAGTTTTGTACAATTCAACAAACAATTTATTTCCCTAGAATACAAAGTGAAAATTTAAATGGAACTTAAAATATTGTGAATTAAATTATAAACAATCCCAAATGTTCTATCACAAGTCTAAAATTATAGAATATTCTGAATGAATTACAAGTCTTGAATGTGCTGATGTAACAACAGTCTTGAAATGGTGAATGTACCAACTGTCTTGATGTATCACAATGATAAAATAAAGAATGTCTTTGAATGAATTCACAATAATCTCTAAATACTGTTTTAGTCCCAAATATCAATGAGCACATTGTAATTCCAATGAATCATTTAAATAAATAATTCCTCTCAAATTATATCTGAACACAACAGTAAATAATTCCACAGACTGATCTTAAGATAGGAACTGGAATGAATAATATTGTTTACCTCAACCTTATATAAAAACCCAAGTCATAATAAAATTACCATGACATGGGTCATAAGTTTGCTTCCAGAATATTTTAAGTTGTAAATAAGGCTAGACAGTGAACTCAAATATCAGTAAATAACTTTTAAAAAAATAACATAAGTCAGGTAGGCCAAAATTCTGCCATCAATCATGAACAGAGGACAAGCACAAAATATCTATTAAATATACATAACGCTTACCAAAAAATTTAACACCACACTGTATGATTTTTGACAATGATGAACAAATCTTTCTGTTTACGGTGCTGAGAAAAGCAAGACAAGGACTAGCATTTCAGCATATAATCTTCAGACCGAATAGTATTATAACCAAAAGTTTCAGCTAAATGCAGCTACTGACGTAAAAGCTCTATGACTTTCAAAACTTTAATACAAAACATTGTTCAACATACTGCTTGAGCAGTCTAGACAGGCAAAACAAAAACTAGCATGTTAGAGCTTAACCCAAAGACTAATAGTGATATTATTAAAGAGTTACACTTGAATACAACAACTGATGTAGAAGACCTATGGCTTTCAAAAACTTGAACAAAAAAACTTTAATATTGTTAATGATTACTACGATATTGAAAAAGTGACTACCATATCTCACAAAGTTTACACTGGTGAGACAAAAATATAACTTCATTTTGATGCAACAATTGATTGGCATGAACAAAAACACTCTCTTGGATATGAGTGGAGATTCAAATGAAGTCACTAAACAAAGTGTTGACATTTGATAACACAGATACATGAATTCATAAACCTCATGTCTCAGTAAGATTCAGATTTTCTTGAGTTTCTAAATCCTTGAATCCATTAAGTAAAACATCTGTGATCATTTTAGAATATGACTTCAAAAGCTGAAATGTCCTTCTGTCTTAAAACTGTAAAAGACATTTGATAATACATGAAAAGAATACATAAAATTATTTGCCCCAAGAATTGAAACAACAAAGATGGCTTGTCTGCATCAAAATGAGGTCAATAACTCAATAAACTAAAGAAAAAAGTGAAACAAAACCAACTAGGAGTAGTGGTAGGACGAGCAGTAGTTGTTGCTGTTGATGTTGTTGATGTTGAAGTTGTTGATGTTGACGTAGTTGATGTTGACGTTGATGTTGTATTGGTGTCATTACCCGGCGTTGGGGCTGGGGTAGGTGCAGGGGTGGTGGTAGTAGTGGTCGTTGTAGTGGTAGTGGTGGTTGTAGTGACATCCACAAAACTTCCATTTACAACTCGGCCAAATAAGCCAGGAGTCTGAAATATGACAGAAAATGATATAAATCATATTAATTTCATTATGTATGACATGCAAACCATCTGTAAACTTGTATATTTCAGTATTTTTTGCTCAAAGTTTGAAATCATACCCAATACCTGTAAACACCATAAAGATGCAAAATATATGCAAGGAAACTGGAAAACTCAACAGGTTTACTATTTTGCCAGCAAACTAATATTGCCTCCTGTAATCCTGACCTTTATTTTATACCCTTGGGTCATTAGGAACTTTCACTTTGGGTTCGTTAACTTGCGACTTCAGTCTGTATAAATATCTTCTAAGAAACACAGCAAAAAAAGAGATAAAGAGCAACTATGACTGCTTGCCCTCCCCATTCTTGTCACTTTCCACACCATGGATCATGCCCTATACTTGAAAATGAGACACCAGGTCTTCTTAATGTCCAAAATCCTGTCTTCTCGAAAAAATTATTACAAAGCAGCAACTGAAAATAGCAAGGCATTAAAATATCATTTTAGCAAAATACTTATGATGTTTGTAAACAGAGTCCAAAATCATACAGAAAATATGATACAATCAACAAAACTTTAATTCAAACATGTGGAGAAGTAAGTGGACAACCAACAAAGTCAGAACTTTCTGCTGGGCTTGTAATGTCCTCTGTATCAAAGGCCAACTCAAACACCTGAGCTACAGAGAACACTTTGCATAAACTGCAGAAACTGGTTGCATTCAATTTTTAAAGCCAGTATTCTGAAGTTATCTGTTAGTCTACCCAACAGGTCAGAATAAAAGTGTTTTTGTAACAACGACTTTCCTGTAATATGATGAAATTTCAGAATTAATGAAGGATCAGCTATATCACCTTGACAACTCTAAATCCCAAGTAGTAAGTTTCAGCACTCCAGGCAGGTGTCGAGCAATCTGTGAAAAGATCTGTTATCTGTCTCACACACTCAAGGTTCTGGTCCTTAAGGTAAGCTGAAACAAAGACAGGAAAAGGATACAGGTTACAAGAAAGCCTTGATGGCCAGACATGACCAATCATAATCTATATGCAAAAATGTGTTTAACTTTTGTCTGTGGATAATGCAAATATGTTTAAATAACTAATTACTGTCCATAATTGTAAATTGTAAATAACATACTGACAGCTTTTGACTTCAGAACATTCTAGACCCAGACATGTTTACAATTTGATGGAATTTTCCACTGGAATGACACACATTAAGGACAAGTGAAAATGTGTATAAATAGGGACTTGATAAACAAATAATTAATTCCTATCTTAGATTAGATCAGTCTCTGGAATCCATCTGTTATCAGAGAAGAATAATTTTCTAAATTATTCTGTGGAATTAAAGTGCTAATTGACTTTGGATTAACACCTCAGTTTACAATTATTGGGAACTCAATTAAAGACATGCTGGATTGCATCACTGTGGTGCATCAAGACTATTGGAATTCATTTGGACTATTCTATACTTCTGGACTTGTAATAGGGCATTTAGGATATATTTGGAATTTAATTCACAATACTGTGTCTCTTAAATTTTCACTTTGTAATGTAGAGAAATAAATCATTTGTTTATTATACTTAAAATTGTTGGTTTCACTTTCTTTCTGCTAATTAATTTAAGACCTAGAGTCATAACAACATCATGTAATAAAATGATGCTAATTTCTTTTAACCAAATACTAGCAGAGCTCTCAGTAGGAATATGAAAATTAAAATCCAGGGTCACATTTCTCTGCAAACTGAGAATCCAGTATACTGAAAACAGTACAACCAAATTTTACAACTAGCATTCTAGGGCCAGAATCTGGAGATCCTAGAAGTTGGGACCCTTACTACTGAGGCTCTGAACCAGTTGGAATTATGGATAAAGATAAACAAAATATTAATGCCTTAAAACAGAAAACATTGAACAAATAATGACGAGTTAAAATGATTGAAAAATACATACAAAGCTTAAATTTGAAAAGACTTACTTGCCCCAATTCCCCAACATGACTCCAACCTTTTGTATCAATGATTACTTGAAATGTTCTTATGTTTTATAGTCATTGTGTTCATATTTGTGTCTATGAATTAAAAGAATGTGGGACTGAGTCATTCATGTATTTTCAAAACGACTGTACATTTTTTTTAAATACCAAATTTACTCGAACTTGATTCCAATTTCTTTTCTAACATTTGTAAAAATAATGCACTGATAAAGATAATACATGTTCTTACAAATGCATGAATACAGTGAAGCTCTCTCCAAATATGTAGAATTTACAAAATGTGGAAGGATTCTGGGCAATGTTAAAAAATAACATGTTGGCACCAGTGGTAACAAAAAAAATCACCAATGGCGAACAACACTTCAAGATTGCATTTCAGTAAAAAGAACATATTGGGCGATTGAAAATTTAGGGACTTGTGATGTCTGCAGAGTTCTTCCTTGAAGCGATCTGACATCTGCTAGTGTCAAGTATTTTTTGAGGTTGCATGAGTGGTGTATAAGGAACTAAACTTCATATTTAAGTTGGAAACTTCTTTCATTTTGAAAATAAAAGTTTCATTGAAAAGGGTGAATTATTAAAGAAGATCCTAGTCAATAAAAGGTAATGACTAAAGTCGAATGGTACTTAGATCCAAAATGGAAAATTCCACAGTGCAGCTCTTTTCTGTTACATAATCAAATATAACAGCATTTTATCAAGGTCAAAATTTGGCAACTACAGAGGAAATTTCTGTGACAACGTATAACAATAACCGGCATTTACCAAGATTTAGTTTTGTTTTATGGCACAGCAGCACAAGTAGACTATTTGATGACCAGGCAAATGAAGGAAAGTGCTGTGCCTAAGGGCACACCATAGTAGCTGATTCAATGGTAGGATTCAAACCCTGACGTTTTCAGTCACCAGTCTGACAAACTAACCACAAAGTCACTCTGTCTCCAAGATGAATATTTTGTGAAAAGATTTTCAAGAGTATAAAGGGGCCCCGAGTGGCCGAGTGGTCTAAAGCGCTCTCCGTTACGGATCACTGCCATCTCACCTCTGTCTGCGTGGGTTCGAGTCTAAGATTCGGCAAATGTGGATATGTGAGAAAGCTTGCCAGTAGCTTCTCGTGGGTCGGTGGTTCTTTCCGCGGATTTCCCGGTTTCTTCCTCCACCATTAATACTGGCCGCCATGTATAGCCTATCGTGTGCTGAAAAATGGCGTTAAGCCCCACAACAACAACAACAACAACAAGAGTATAAATATTTTGCAAATTTGGGAAGAAATTAAAATTGTCAAACTTAGCAACATAGGTATAGAACAGTGTCATACCTATCAGTAAATTGCAAACATATAATATCACAAAATTTCTAACTTTACTGAATCAGTGAAAATGTGGGGACAGTGAAAAGTTATGATTAACAGAAATTGGGATAAAATATATGACCTGCCACAGACAGACAAATAACTTAAGAGACAAAACCTATAAACTCACCTGCAGGGTTCTGATCATTACAAAATCTGGAGACAGTTGAGGTAGGGACTCCTAGTGTTTGGGTAATGTTGTTCTCATAAATGATGTAAATCGGATCACCAAACTATAGAAGTGTAGAAATAATAATAATAATAATAATAATAATAATAATAATAATAATGTGAATATAACAATGCATGCTTAAATACATTAGATATTGCAAATACTGATACCGTCATTGCAACACATTTTACAGTATGGTGCTCCTTTCCTGCCCATCTATCTGTCTACTAATCTACATGTTTGTCTGTCTGTCAATTTGTCTCTTTTCAAGCCCTTGACATGATATTGTCAAAATGACATTTGTTAAAATGTTATATTAACAAGCCAACAAAATATCTGAAATTGATCTTGTGTATCACTTTTGCATCTGACTCCAACAAAGACTACAGATTTTGATTAGCTTCAGCACCAATTAAGAACACTTTACTCACAACAAAAAAAAAAGAACTGTATGAGGAAAGATTTAATATATGTATTGTAAGAAAGAAAAGGATATGTGAGTATATGCATTCATTCTCTCTCTCACTCTCTCTTTCTCTCCAACAAGCTACTATTCATTATTGCCAATATTCTACAACATCAAAATGAACAACTACGATAACATCAATACTTAATTAAAAAATTAGGCTCTCTCTGTGGGGTCTACTCATGGGTTAGACTCTGAATGTACAAGACTGTGATGATTCCCAATCAGTGCTAGGCTGATCCCAGCATGACAGTTTATTCTGGCTGATCCCAGCTCAAGGAGAATTGGTGCTAGGCTGATCCCAGCTCAAGTAAAATCTGTGCTTGGCTGATTCCAGCATTCGAGTGTATTCTGGGCTGATTCCAGCTTAAGTATGCTATGCACTAGACTGATCCCAGCATTACAGTTCATTCTGGGCTGATCCCAGGTCAACTATAATTGGTGCTAGGCCGATCCCAGGATCAAAGTGTATTCTGGGCTGATCCCAGCATTCAAGTGTATTCTGGGCTGATCCTATCTTAACTAAATCTATGCTAGGCTGATCCCAGCATAAGAGTGTATTCTGGGTTGATCCCAGATTAGTGGAATAGAGCTTGGCTGATCCCAGCATTAAGGAAGTATTCTTATTTTATCCTATTTTAAACTGTAAAAGAAATCTATTAAACAGGCATGACCTTTACATTATTATTATAGCATATGACTATCAGATTGGGGAAAAATGCCAAAATGAATTTCATATTAAAATATATCAAATGAGAGCCCTCAACACAGTCAATGATCTTCAATACAGAACATAAAAGAGACAATGACATCTTATGCAGAAGCACTGCTGTATTCATTTCCAAAGTAGCAGACAGGGAGTAAATATTGCATGCTCACATGTCCAAAATAAGATTCCAGAAGGGGCAAATTCATGTTATTGATAGTAATGGTATCTTCCGAATGACATGTGTCGCTCTCAGAAATATGAATGTTGTGCCTTGATTAGTGAACCACAAGGTCAATAGAACATGTTTCTTATTGGCATTTATCAGATCTCCACAAAGAACTGTGGAGATCTTATTTCAATCAGACATATCAATATTGGTTTGGAGGATGATTTATCAGACTAAGGCTGGTAATGAAATATGCTGGAATTGTAGTAACTAAATAAGAAACATGTACAGATGTTTGTGATCCCTGCTTTTTCTAAATGACCACACTTTTGACTTACCCAAGGGACTCCAGTTTTCATTTCTGGAATCAATACTGCTGGGCCACAATACAGACTAACTAAATTGTTTTTACAGATGAGGCACAATTTATAGCTATTTCATACAATGAAATAAAGGCATGGAAACCAGGCTGAAGAAAATGTAGACTTTTCATAGGTAATATCAGTTTCCACATTCCTGCATTAATATCATTAATAAAGAACAATTATATTCATGTAATATACAGCAGATCCCTGCTGTAACAAAACCATAACATAAAATACAATGCAGTGATGTGATAGCCTGTAATGATTTTACTTAGATATCTTGATTGCACCTTTAGTCAAAACTTCACCAATTATGAAAACTTATGTTCAGCATAAATTATTTAAAATAGATGAATCCTATTCAGTGCCTCCAGGCCACTAGTTCATTTTGCAGAATGGGGTATAAGGGGAGTATTGGAACAGAAGGAGTCTATGGCACTTGGTTCCTAATGTTCTACTAATGTACTGTTGGAAAAAGGATCAACACTGGCAAGGTCGCCCTCTCAAAGCTTGCCCTTTGGATGCCAGCCGTGATACCACTGACGCTGGCAGAATCCAACCTGCTCAACTTCATGCATGGGGTATGGGCACACTGGCCTAGCAGGACACAACCAGAGACATCAGCAAAGCACTTCAACATCCAATTCTCCAGGCAAATCAGAGCGCATCTGGGTATCCCTGATCCCTAGCACATCTTTGTTGCTTTCCAAAACACCATTTAAACAACAAAGCCAAACCCACATACGCTTGCAAGTACTTTGTACTAACATAAATGACAATACAATAACATATGAAAAACAACTAATGGCCCCTTTCCAAAGGCCAGGTAGAAAGGTTGTTGCCTAAATAAAGACTGACCATAGTCACCACATGGTTCTTGTCTGGCAACCTATATGGACATGTGCAAAGCACCTCAAAGTTGCCCATGAGGCAAAATGTGGCATTGACCCTGAACTTTCAGCCTTGGCCCTGAAAGCCATGCACAAAGTTGGTAACATCCTGCCCCTGCAGTCTCTTGCTACTCCAGCTCTAGGAGTCATCGGCAAGGCAGCAGTGCTCTGCATGGCTGGTGGTCTTGCTGTCAAGGGAATTGTTAAAGTTATCACCAAGTGTGGCAGTGGTTAAATAAAAGATGGTGTCTGAACCTGCGAGGGCAGCAGTAAAGCCCATCTCCAACTGTGAACATAAAAGACTTTTCTGATGTATATATGTGCAATTAGATGGCACATCAACCAGAATGCAGCAGGCATGAAGTTGATATCATCAACCTCAAATATTCAAAGAACCAAGGGATGCCACATTATCGTTCAGGGTGACAGCATGCAACCTCCTCTTCTTTGACTCGCATCGCCTTGCACAGACTCTTGGATACAAGTGATACAAGTGATTCTTTATGAACAAGGTGAAAATATGGAAATTCAATCTGAGGGAATGGATGTATCACATTTCTGACAATAAGGAAACCCTGTGGATGGTGAAATAATGATGACAAAAGGTTGGACAACTCAGTACGAGTCTAATGTTCCTATTGATATATTTATCCATGCACATATTACTGACCTTTTGCTAACTTTGGTCTACTGCACTTACGACTTATTTATTGTGAGCTCTGAAATATATAACCCAGACTTTTCACACTAGCAGCTCTAAACTATACAATACTGTCTAATCCTAAAGACTCCTTTTTTTCCCATGCTTGTTCTAATAGCAAGTACTTGTGCTAATTTAAGATAACAGATCTTTTTAACCAAGTGCAAACCAAATCTATGGACACTTTGAAATTTCAAGCGCTGTCAACCCAAACAGTGACCCCTCCCAGTATGTAACCATAGCCCAGTACGCAACAGTAGCCGACACAGAGGCCTTCTCCAACAGTGCTGTTAATACAGACCCAAAAGACACTGTTGTGTTTTCTGATGCCATAAGAAACCCTTAAAACTCAAATGTGGACATCTCTGTCATCCTCACTAAACCAGTAGGTGTTATCACAAATGTGATTTCAGTTTTCAATGTCAATGGTGCATTAAGCAATGGTAGTATGTCCAATGCAAATATTGAAGAGGATCATGCCTTGAGGATCTATTTTACATTTTTGGAACACAACGTTTTGTTGGCATTACATAGCCACTTTTGTGCTGAGGTAACATAAAAGCCCAACTATATACATACTTAAATACTGGCACTACAATGAGAGGTACACTGGTGATGAACAACTTAATCAAACTGGCATATGACCCTGTTGATTCTCAGGATGTCCCCAAATTGAAAGTTTGTCACTAACCCAATACCAGACATGGCAACTCATGTTGTGACAAGGCCTGCCTTCTCTACTCGAAGAATATGCATTTCCATAGCCAGCACCTTTGTATCAGTCAGTAACCAACATTATGTCTATTGGGGCAGTAGGTACTCATCACTGGATACCTGATATCATGGTCATGTACTTAATGGCTGACAACATCATGTTGGTTAGTGACAGTGCCGCAATAAATGCATTTGGTTAGCATCACTGGGACCCTCAACAACAAGAAGGACACTAGCGCTATCTCACCCTACAGTTTTTGTTTCATTAACCTCAACATCATTCTGATAATGTCTCACATGAAAGCTTTACAATTAGTTTTACATCTCTGTTTGCTGCTGGAGACATTATCCGGTGTGAAGGCCTCAACATCACTGCACAAGCAGCCAGATTTTCAGCCACTCTTTGGCTTCCATAGCCGGCATTATTCTTAGCTTATGCTTTATACTTTTAAAGGTTTATACATAAGGTTTGTTGGAAGCAACCAGTAGCAGACAAGGAACATGAATCATTCATGCCACCTGCCAATCTAGAGATGTATGATAGAGTACTGGTACAACTCACTGCTGCCCCCATTTTGATTGCCCTAAAGGGCACAGCTTTAAACTGTCGTCTAATTTATATAACTGGGGGAATTTTGTCCGCTGATGTCTATCCATTAAAGCTAAAAGGCATGGTGAAATCAGAGTCTTGGTTGAATCAAAATGCAACACATTCACAGACCACATATTTAAGAATTTATGGCACCATGAAACAATGCCATTGTTGAGAACAGTTCAAGGTTATTCTAAATGAGCTCATCAAATAAACAACCATGAAAAATGGAATATGTGCTGCATCACACAATGAAAAATGGAATATGTGCTGCATCACACACGATATACATGTCAGTTGTCATCAAATAAACAACCATGAACAATGGAATATGTGTTGCATCACACAAGGTATACATGTCAGTTGTCATCAAATAAACAACCATGAAAAATGGAATACGTGTTGCATCACACAAGGTATACATGTCAGTTGTCATCAAATAAACAACCATGAAAAATGGAATATGTGTTGCATCACACAAGGTATACATGTCAGTTGTCATCAAATAAACAACCATGAAAAATGGAATATGTGCAGCATCACACAAGGCATACATGTCAGTTGTCATCAAATAAACAACCATGAAAAATGGAATATGTGCTGCATCACACAAGGTATACATGTCAGTTGTCATCAAAGAAGTGGCATAAAATGAGCTCATAGCTTGAAGTGGCAAAACCCACAAGGAATTCATAAAAATCTAACTGGGAATTCGTCATAAGTTATATGTTGTCAGTTGGAACAGAAACCTTGGAAATGACAGAACATGCCATGCTTGATAACTTTAGGCCTATTCCCAGAGCAGCTACAGCATATCATGCAGTTTTTCAATAACATGATCATGCAGATAATGCTGCCTCAACTTAAGAGTCATTCTAGAGAAAAAAAATTATTGCACGTTTGCTTTCAGTTGGTGAGAGGGAGAGTCACCTTATGTGCTCTCTAATATTTTCTGTGCTGCTTTCCAGAGAACTGAAAATCTCAGCTGGTAGACACCGCTGTTGCAAACAGTGTCAGTGTTAGCAAGGATACCCTCTTGGATCCAAACTTGGACACCACTTCATAAATGGTGTCCAGATATTTCTTTTTTAATACCAAAAAATTTGGGTATATTCTGTATAATTACCATGCTTTTGCATTTTTTTAAAATAGCTTTTACTGATGATACCATAATCTGGTAAAATGTCAACAAGCCCAACTGGGTCTATCATGACTGCTTTTAAGCGAAGTTTACTGTACACTTGAGGTAAAACATTTCTTTAAAATAGTAACTAGTGTTTCCACATTCCAGACAGTTTTTAAATTATAGTAAAATCCACATTTTGCACTGGCCTCAAGGAAACTCTCAGCCCCCTTTTTTGTCCCCTGAGGGATGTGTGGGCCAGTCTGCAGCACATGCCAATTTTTGTAGCATTATGAGAAACACACAGGAACAAGGTATCATTGGCTCTCACTGCCCCCTTGCTCTTCTTGCACCTATTCATGCAAAAATGGAATGGTGGCCTGGGGTCGACACCAACAGTTTACAGATCTCAAAAACTGCCCAACATTTGCACATTTCTTTAACTCAGGTCTATCTTAATCACAATTGTTAAACAATTAGCAGATTGTAAAAAAAAACATTGTCATGCAACTAACAATGGTCCAATACCTCTGTAAAACAACAGTCCCTCAATTGAACTACAACACTACTAGTCAAAATTACGCTTTCAGAAAATCGAGGATAAGACTGTTTCTTCTTTCTAACTGCTGAGTGTTTAACCATCTATGATAGTCTTGAGATAAATAAGATTTTCAAGATGGTACTCACGGTGGCCATAATGGATGTAGGATTGGTACTGTTTTGATTTAGGACCAAATAAATATCATAGGTCTTTTGGTGAAAATCTCGTACCAATTTGATCTATCAACTCATTAGGACCAACTAAATATCATAGGTTTTTTGGTGAAAATCTCGTACCAATTTGATCTATCAACTCATTAGGACCAAATAAATATCATAGGTCTTTTGGTGAAAATCTCGTACCAATTTGATCTATCAACTCATTAGGACCAACTAAATATCATAAGTCTTTTGGTGAAAATCTCATACCAATCTACCTATCAATTCATTACGACCTACACGATTATAGGATAACTGTGTATGTCAAGTTTGATGGCAATATTCCAAGTAGTTTAGAAGTGATAACAAACTTGTGCTAATGGACAGACAGAAGACAGACAAAAGGCCATCACATAAGCTCTTCTGATCTATGTCCAGTAGAGCTAAAATCAGTACCAAACTGATCACAAAAAAGGAATACATGTGTTAAACTACACTCATGCAAACTACTGTTCAATGGAGGAAATGAGCTTGCATAGATTCCATACATGCCAACCCCTAAAGGGGTAGAACCTAAATAACATGCCACATTTACAGGAAACTATGAAAATTGAACATTTATTTTTGCTACAAAACCTAAATCTACAGCTGGTTTAAATTATTTTCACAAATGGGCAAAATCCATGTTGATTAATACTAGAATACAAACACAAAACATACTGACAAATTATTTATATACAACACTCATTTTAACAAGTCTACACCGCTGACTTCTGCTGAAAGATCATGAAGTCCACAAATTCAGCAATGAGCATGATGATGTGCTCAATCTGAGTCCTGTATTACATCAACCTCATATTCTTCCTTTTAAATTTGTAAAGCATTACTAATTTGTCCTTTTTCTGATCTGACGTGTTTTAAAGTTTAAAAAGATATCTCCTCTAACAATTTTTCACTCATATAATAGCCTTAAGTCACATTGATAAAACCTGTTTTGCTTAACATTGGCACCATTTTCTTAAAGTATAGATTGGTCCACTACCCCAATGTACAATCAAAATATCATGAATCTGTGAGACATGTTTTCAAATTGAAGAAACAAGTATGTGTTCTTGAAAATTTGTCATCTACAGCTTCAATAAATAGAAAATAAGGAAAACACATTTAGGTCTACAATGGACCCTTATGCTGTTCTTATGCAGAAGTCTTCTTTTTTTAGAATATTCTCAATTTTATATGATGTGTAGGACTAAAGAGATGATAATGAAACAACAAACATAAACATTTTATTACTTTATTATATTTTAATGTACCATAAAGTGTAATCCATATACAGGCGAGCTTAAGCTGTAATTAGATGAAAACAGGCGTAATGATTAAATCCCAAGCGTAATGGTTGGCATTTATGAAATTCCTAAACAAAGCATTCATTTATTCAACCATATTGTTTTCTTCAATGCTTGTGTGGGAGAATCGGTAAGTTTTTAGTCACATTTCCATTTTACTTGCCAAAAGATCTACTTTTAATTCAACCTGTCAAAGTTCTAACTATCTGACCATGTGTCATATTGGCAGTCAATCTGTACCACTATAAATCGCTAACAAAGAAAATAATTTTTTAAAATCAATTTGGTACCTTATTTTGACCAAACACTATAAATCTGTTCCATTAAACAGTCATTTATGATGGAATTTAATTCAAAATCTAAAACAAATTGGTTCAGCTGACTATATATATATATATATATATATATATATATATATATATATATATATATATATATATATATCCCCTAACCCCACCCACCTTTTGTTGGGTACCACACACCTACCTACCACTACCCCTCTTCTGACCTCTGCAGACAATCATGGTGGCGCTCTACAGTTTCGTATTTTGCATAGGGTTAGAATTTAAAGAAAAAGAATTCCCCCAGGTTTCCTCACTAGTTATACTGGCTATTTAAAAAAGACCTTGTATATCTTAGGTATTTCTCAAAGAACCTTTAATTCCCTTTATTTGGGTGTATGATTGATGGGTGTAATATGGGTTATAGAGTATACAGCTTGGCCTTACTCCAGATGTGCACCTTTCAAAAAGGTCTAGCTCAACTTGGTCATTTTCACTTCCTGAACTTCAGAGGTAAATTGTAAAACAAAGAGCCAATAACTTTTTTCACATTTTATATATTTGGTAATTCATTCATTGCACTTTCAGAAGCTGGTATTGTCTAGTCTGGCAAAATTCATTTTCCTATTTTAATAGCTGCTAAGGATAGTGTACTTTAGACAAATTCAGGCTGATTTTTGGAGCACAAGGGAGCAGTCATTTTAGTTAGCAGTGTGCTAAGATCATTTACAATTTCCAAAAGTACAATATCCAAAGAAATGTCAGTCACATTACATCAAAGTAGCATAAAGGTATGCCAACATTCTCTCCACTGTGCATGTGTTAAATGCAAACAACTTCACCTTACATACGTCACTCTCTCAAAAGTACATCATAACTGGTGAGCGTCCCCTTAAAGAGCACATAGGTTTTATTATTCTATTGTTTAATTTTGATTGTACAGCTGAAATATTTAAGTCGCAAGCATCAAAACAGTCCTTTTGAATAATTCTCCTGTATTTCCCCCCTCAGAACAGTATTTTTAGTGTCAGAGTCTCAAACAGGTACAGCCCCCCCAACCACCACTTACGATAAAAAGTAAGCTATTTTAAAAACATGCATTGCATTTTGTCAACATAGAAACCAGTGTTATTCTGAAAGACAGGAACATGAAACTAGCCATAATTATTCCTGAGATGTCAACAATAAATTCTGCAGTTTGAAAAGGGATGGAACAGGTGAGGTTCATAAAGGTCAAAGGTCAAAGGGTAAAATATTAGCTTATTGTTTAATATGGAAGAAAGCAAATTTGCATTGTCATCATTTATTTTTTAATTTCATTGCAAAAAAATGAAAAGAAACATTTTCACTATATATTTCTTTTACCTAATGCAACAATTTTAAATTTAAGTTGACTTTATTCCTATATTCTATGACTTCTAATTTCCCCATAATTAAGGTCACTACTCACACAAATATGCCTCATGGCAAATTATGTAAGCAAGGGCAAAATAAGCATAATTAGCTTATTTTCATGCATAAAATCAATGTTAAGGTACCATTTTATTCAGAACATCATACATAATAATATGAAAATAAGAAAAATAATTGCATACATTTTTATATTTATTTTAAGGTGGCGCTCTACAGTTTCGTATTTTGCATAGGGTTAGAATTTTAAAGAAAAAGAATTCCCCCCGATTTCCTCACTAGTTATACTGGCTATTTAAAAAAGACCTTAGGTATTGCTCAAAGAACATTTAATTCCCTTTATTTGGGTGTATGATTGATGGGTGTAATATGGGTTATAGAGTATACAGCTTGGCCTTACTCCAAATGTGCACCTTTCAAAAAGGTCTAGCTCCACTTGGTCATTTTCACTTCCTGAACTTCAGAGGTAAATTGTAATAAAAAAAAGAGCCGATAACTTTTTTCACATTTTATATCTTTGGTAATTAATTCATTGCACTTTCAGAAGCTGGTATTGTCTAGTCTGGTAAAATTCATTTTCCCTATTTTAATAGCTGCTAAGGATAGTGTACTTTAGACAAATTCAGGCTGATTTTTGGAGCACAAGGGAGCAGTCATTTTAGTTAGCAGTGTGCTAAGATCATTTACAATTTCCAAAAGTACAATATCCAAAGAAATGACAGTCACATTACATCAAAGTAGCATAAAGGTATGCCAACATTCTCTCCACTGTGCATGTTTTAAATGCAAACAACGTCACCTTACATACGTCACTCTCTCAAAAGTACATAATAACTGGTGAGCGCCCCCCATGAGATTCCTCTTTGGTTCATATCATCACATTATAAAACTGATCTATGTAATTTCCTGGACAGAGACCATGATATTTTTGTGAGGATTATCATTATTGTATTTCATGTATTCTCTTGTACCCTTTAATTTTTCCTACACACTCCAGTTATTAAAAGCATAATTATTTAAATGTTCATATTTTTTCATACATATCACTCTGCATTTTCGTAAAATTCCTTTAAACTGTTGTACATAAAATTTCTACTAAGAATATTTATGTTTGCTAAAACAATCGAAAATACTGTATTGTCATTTTTATTTTTTTTTAAAATTACTAATTAATTATTGGTGAGAAAATACAATGATTGATGTATAAGCTCTAATATTGTCATTACAATATCTACTGGTGTTTATTAACAACTGGACAAAGGCCTTCACTGAACATGTATTTAAATATTGTCATTAATCTGTTCTCCTTATTAAGTCTGTAACCGTAACAAAACACCATGTGCATTTTAAAATGAGTTCGGAGGCCATTGGATGTTTTCTTATTCAAAAACAAAAATTATATCTCAGTACATGCTAAAGTGAAGACCACAGACCATTGATCAACTAGTCTTATTGTTTCATTATTGTCACACAAAAATAAAATATAAAAACCTTGTCCTTTGCTATTGTAAATTTGAAAGTCACGGACTCTGTTAAATCAATTTGTACATATATACTATAATTTAAGTGCTTGTACTGTTTTGACTTGATATAATTAACATTTTATTGCAAATCTATTCTACAATATACCTTCTATTGTTATCTGTATTGGCGAGTTCGAATAACAAGTAATGCGTATCATCACTTGTCCTTATAACATCTGCCATATGGACAACGGCTTCAATAGCACATTGACAGACTTTCATTTCCCTAAAGAGAGCCACATTTCCCTAATGGCAGCCTCGCTGATTTGACCTCTTCTGTTGAATCTTGCCCTCTATCTGGTTTCAACTGGAATAACCAAAGCTCTATGCATGTTTAATTAGTGTGTAAATAACACTGCATAGCCATGTGGTTGCTGTGACAGAGGATTATCACAATCGTCAGGTAACTGAAAATACAGTCTCTTTTCTCTTTTCAAAAGCTACAAATAAAAATCGCCCTGAATAAATACTGTTATGTATATGCAATTTAATTATTTGTGTTAGTTTTAAATTCTTTTTTATTTTATTTTTGTTTCATTACATTTTATTGTAATGATAGTTTTCACTGGATTTGAATCTTTTTTGGGGGGGGAAAATTCACTTCTCTGTTTTGACCTGATAAGAACATAAAGGTTGCTTTATCACTATTTTTGGCTCACCTTGGTCGAGACGTTTGTAAACATTGAATGAAAACGACTGGCTATTACCCAGGTCATGTTCGGCCCACGTGTTAGCGAAGTTGTAAACAGCCTTTCTTTTTTATTTATTTCTAGCGTGAGAATCTGATTCTTAGATAGGGCTATTCTAGGTTACGTGCTAAATGGCATTTTTTTACTGCGCTATTCAAATTAGTGATCACGTAGCCCCGTCACATGAGCCACCATGTGATCTAAAATCATGGGTTAAAACAGCCATTTTCTAATAGATTTATCAGTCATATTTTTACACCGCTAGAGCTCAAGGTGTTTTGATGCTGATGCCAGTTTGTTTTTAAAGTTTATCTATTTTTGGGGGGATTTAATAATTTATATTCTCTGGAAAACAAAACAAGTGCTTTTCTTTATAAAAATTCTGGGACAAAGACATTTAGTGGAAATTTATTCTGGAATTCTAAACGGGAACATTATAAGTTGTGATTCAATGAGGAACTGTTGCCATCAGTACAACGACCTCATCTGACGTCATCTCCTTCCATATTGGAACTTCATCGAGATTCAAACCTGGATTCAATTAGAACTGTTTAGTGATAGGACTTATATTTTTCAATTCTAGGATTAATTTTTGGATTATATTCACAAACCATAAGTCCTATTTTATATTTTTATCTTGTTTTCTAGGAAAATAAATTATTTTGTTAAAATTTACAAAGGTTGTTGGCTTCACTCTTTTCTTTTGTTACTTTTGTACGAGCCTACACATAACAATACGGTCTTGTACACTGACAAAATTTTGTTTCATCTCTCTCTCTCTCTGAAACACACACACACACGCACTCGTGCGCATTAACTAAAACGTGTTTTCAAGTTCTTTATTTTTTGTCTTGCAATTTGATGAGGTTACTATTGCTGTAAGAATACAAGTTGCACTTAATTTATTGACAACGTGGACTCGTATTGTTGTGTACAATTTACCAATAAATAATACCCATAACTAATACATGTTCAAACCATCTTAATCATTTTGCCAACATTACACACCATAACAGCTACAAAGAAGTTTGCTCTAAATGCAGACCAGCTTGCAAACTGAGTCATTATCCTCTCTCTCTCTCTCTCTCTCTCTCTCTCTCTCTCT
The DNA here is from genome assembly GCA_016617855.1 of Megalonaias nervosa. Taxonomy (NCBI): domain Eukaryota; kingdom Metazoa; phylum Mollusca; class Bivalvia; order Unionida; family Unionidae; genus Megalonaias; species Megalonaias nervosa. Next base: position 55,422 of record JAECUM010000098.1, read on the forward strand.
CTCTCTCTCTCTCACAAATAACAACACAAATCTTTTCAAATACTTTTATTTTTATTGTAATTGAATTCTTGAGCTGAGTGCAGAATGAGACAGAAAATATATGTTTATTTTGTACATTTGTACCATTAGGTTGTCGAGTAAAATGCGTTCCGTAGAACTTGTTCGTACACGGTCAGTACCATAAAATGATCATTATTAACTTTACATATAATGTTTTTTACACTGAAATTAATAATTATTTTTTCGTGTACGAAAAATTACACGAAATATGGTATGTATAAACTATATTATGAATTTTACTTAATACAATAGAACTCATGTAATCTGGACATGAAGGACTAATCAATGGTGACTGATTGGGTGGTGAGCTGGAATAGTACTCAATCCATTATAGAGAGAGATTATGAACTGTGTGCGTGATTTGGATTTTTAATGAAGTTTTAAAAAAATTTCAGCCATATCGCTATGATGTCTTCAGTGTGGCAGTTTATAGTGATAGCACTGGGGCATCATGCCACAGACATGTAGCATCATATCCCACCCAATCACATTATCCTGACACCTGTCCGACCAGTCCTAACACCAACCTCTTAACGCTGAGTACCAAGCAAGGCAGCTGCTAGTACCATTTTTATATGTCTCTGGTATGTTAAAAAACACTCAGGGGTCTTATTAGTTAGGTTGCATTATAAAGGAACTTGTAAAAAATAAAAGAAAAGAAAAGTGACTTTCAGACAAATAATAAAAGATCTAGCTCAGTAACCTTATCTTGTACACTAGACATCTTGTTTGAAATACCTTGTAGAAGCTATTATAGGTGTATGTGTCAACTGTATAAGATCTGGCAGTCTGGAAGGAAGGCCCCGCATACTTAGCTGTGTAGTCCTCAAATGTCTGAATACTTCGCACCAGGTCTGGCTCTTGATAGTAATTCCTCTGTTTATCTACAACATGAATAATTCTGAACAACAGTAATAGATGGAAATAAATGTATAAACAATAAATGGAACTACACAAGCAATAAAATGACAATAACAAAATCTCAACAGAACAGATCCAAGTACGTTATGCATGGTTCACATGGCCCTAGAAAGAATTTCAAGAACTTCTCCAAGAGTTTGTAAGGACTTCCAAAAGATTCAAGGTGAATTTTTCTCACCAAAATTTGATTTTTCCACATGTTAATTTTCTTGTCACTGCATAAACAGATACAAAAAGTAGAAGAAAAAGCACAATTAAATGTGCCACTACAGCATAGAGATATTACTCCATAATGTAACTACCCATGTCATGTGTCATTTCAAATTCCCAATGTCTTCCTATTTGTTTATTTATTCATTATTTTTGGAAAATACATGAACAACACAAAGTCTGAATTTAGAAAGTTATTTATTTTATTCAGTTTTAACATTCTGCATTCCAGCTGATCATTCAAAGAGTTTGGTCGAAAATACGCAGAGTTTTCAGCAAATTCATGTGAGTTAACTATGACTGAAACGATAAATCAATTGACGTTTTTACATATTTAATCTGTCAGAAACATTGTTATATTATGGATTTATTAACATTCTCTAGATATCAATCATGAATCTTGCTTTATGAACAAGTATCTACAAAGTGACCAGGGCCCCAGGTGGCTGAGTGGTCAAAAGCACTAGCCTTTACAGCTCACTGCCATCTCACCTCTGTCTGTGGGTTCAAGTCTTGGGCTCGGCCGATGTGGGTATGTGAGAAAGGTGTCAATAGCTTCCTGTGGGTCGGTAGTTTTTACCGAGGTTTTCCTGGGTTTTTCCTCCACTAATTATACAGGCCACCATATATAGCCTATCTTGCACTGAGAAATGGCATTAAACCCAAAACAACAACTACTAATTTGACCAAAACAAGATTCATGAAGATGTTCAAGAAATACCCTCTCCAAAAATAGATGCATCCCATAATTTTAATCTACATTATTCTATTTTGCCTTCTTATGTTGAGATTGATATTACTTCTGGTAGTGTTGCACCTAGAGCACTGGATCAATATTTTGTCCCAAGTCCCCCAAATTTTGGTTCTTGAGCATTCCCCCCCCCCCCCCCATCTCCAGGCACACTTTCTGTCGGGGCAAAGTAAATAAAAATTGCACTAAGTGTTTTTTTAGTGCATGTCTGTCCACATCTATGTTGACTCTGGAAGTGGCCAAAGCTGCTAAAACCAATAAGCAGACAGTTAATTTCCCCTTGTAAAACAACATTTTTGCCAATCAAAACATTCTGGGTTAGTAGCAATCTACTGAGTTGCATTACAAATTGATCGCCACTAAAGTAATGAATTGATGAGGCTGAATAAATGCTACAAAATTTCGGGCATGATAAACTTGAAGAAATACATAACTTGGCATTTAATCAATGAATTATTTGTTTGCAAAGAAAAATAATTCCGAAAACATGAGAATTATAATAATAAAAGCTGGTAGGTAACGAGTCAACATTCAAGTTAAATGAGAACAAGATTTAGAATGGAAAATTTTATAGTGCAGCTCATTTTGGGTGAACAATACATTCAAACATGTAAATGTTTTACTTATACCAATAATACAAGTGTCCAAAGAAATGATGATAGTGCAGTGCAGGTGAGTTAAAGTTGCAAAACTATCAGAACAATAAGGTTATCTCATTTTTCACCACTACTAGTGCATTAAGTATTACCCAGTATATTTTTTGTCCCTTTGAAATTGTGTCCTATGCCAAGAGGAAACAATGCCCCCTGCCCTTGGGATCCTAGGTGCAGTACCGTTGTAGCTATCATTACTAAGAAATTTACTTACAATTGTCAAAGTAGATACAAAACAGATTTTCACTTGTGACATTGGACTTGTACTGTGAATTTTCAAACAGGAAGACTTCCTCTCGGAAACAGAGCCGATCATCAACACTGCAAAGAAAATGTAGATGAAGCTTGAAAACTTTAGCTGAGATGGGTAAAAAAAAATATGCAGTAATTCCTTCCAGTAAGAAATCTAAATATTTGTCCTAGCCTAGCACATCATCTGTGATCTGTGTAGAGACTGACAGATGACATGTGACATGTAGATAAGGTGACAGATGGAAATTGCTATATAAAGAGCAGAATTGACTGATTATAGCATCTGCCTTGGATGCAGGAGGTCACAGGTTTGAACTCTGGCCCTGTCATACCAAAGATGTATAAAAATGGTACTAACAGCTGCCTCGCTTGGCGCTCAGCATTAAGAGGTCAGTGTTAGGACTGGTCGGCCTGGTGACAGGATAATGTAAATGGGTGGGACATGATGCTACATGTCTGCGGCATGATACCCCCCGTTCTAGACATCACTATAAACTGCCACACTGAAGACATCATAGCGATATGACTGAAAAAATTTTAAAGCTACATTAAGAGTCCAATCACACACACACACTATCTACAGAGTAAGAGATACACAATGTACTCCTCCAACAGATGTAAAATTGCTGACTGGTTTAACATATACATTGTAAGCTATATTGAAGTGTCACAGTATTTCATTAATGTGCATGTATGCATGTGGGCTGATGAGAGAGAGAGGGATCATATTTTCCGTTTTCTAAACTCTCCAGCAAACTGATTCAGTGTGAGATGAAACATTTTTGGTAGAGATGATCAAAATGGATATTACTCAATATATTTTCCTTTTCTGATTTGATAAAATCTGATAATAAATTGCTCCAATTCACCATGCCTCTTTTGCTTGTTGTAGCTATGTTGGTATCCTCACTAGCTTGTTTGCCACTCTGTTCACAGTTTCTATGTGTTATTACATGTGGGTACAGCATACTATAATCTACAGTCTACTTGGAACTCACAAAGAGCAAGGGTATAATGAACAGCACATGTTTAATAGTCCTTGATGTGAATAACTGAAATGCCTGTGCAGAAACCATTTCTCTTCTTTGAGTCAGTGACCTTGACATTGACCTTTTGAGTCCCAGATCAATAGGCTTCTTCCTTACCCTAAGTGCATGCCATCCACAAAGTTTGGTAACTAGGCTCTGGAAAATTCAAGCTATCATCTTGAAACGATCTTCTTTAATTTAGTCACAGTGCCCTTGACTATTGAACTTTTGAGTCAGAAATCAATACAGTTCTTATTTATCCCATGTATTAGCCATCCACAGTTTGGTAACTGCAGATGGTGGAAAACTTGAATTACTGTGCAGAAATTGATTTCCATCTCCAGTCACAGTGACCTTGTCCTGTAAGCCTGAAATCAATAGGACCTTTCTTATATTAAGTGCAAGCCATCAATAAAGTTTGGTAACTGTAGGTGGTGAACACCAAAAGTTAATGTACAGAAACCAAATTGGTAACAGATCGATGGACACCTTATATATACCTCCATATTTCATATACCACTATCTTATGGTGGCATGTATACAAATTGGAAATGCAAAGGTGAACAGATGCCCTTTATATGGATGTGTCATATAACCTAGGTTTCATTACATTAGATGCAACAGAAATGTTTTTGTCTCCCATGACTTACGTAAGTGATGAGGGCAGACAGACAAATGCCTGTTTGTCCTGTGTTGAGCACTCAGTGTCACAACAACAGTTGATGTCACAGGAATTGGCCATCAAGTCACAGTCACATGCACCAATATCTGCAATGGACAAAAACCACCATATTTTGAAGACATTAGAAACATTTATACAGCAAAAGCTGAATTAAACATGAAACCCCCATGAATCAATTATCTGGCATTATATTCACAAAGCTCCTCAAAATCTTCACTACATACCTGAACCTAAAAATTGCTAATGCAAGCAAAATCTAACATGATATTTTTATAAAATAAAAGACCCATCTTGTAGAACTCCTAAAAATTAATTTCAACCTTGTAATTTTTGTCATTAATATAAGTTTTTTAAAACCATATTCTAGTTCTAGCATACATTCAAGTTGAGAAGTTTCAGCATCGATTCATGGTTCTGACCTCATAATGACTTTAGCCTAAATAAATATTATTCATCTTGATCACTGATAATAATCTACAATCTACTTGTGTTGTTTTTTTAAAACAGATCCCACACTTCAGATGCATTTTAATATAAACTGTCGATAGGAATACTATACTTTGCAAGCGGTATCATACCTCACCAACATTTTTGTATCAACTGGCCATAGGTGTACTTTATACTTTATAAATGTTCTTAAAGGGGACCGCAAACCTCAAAGACATGTTTGTATCATCTGGCCACAGATGTACTTTATACACTTATAAATATTTTAAAAAGGGATCGCAAACCTCACAGACATTTTTGTATCAACTTGTCACAGGTGTACTTTATACACTTATAAATGTTCTTAAAGGCGATTGCAAACCTCAGACATATATTTGCATTTTTGTACTTTATACACTTATGTTCTTACAGCTTGCTGAAATGGCAAGTATACGATAGAAGTACTGAAATATCAGGAAACAAGTAAATATGACCAATCAGCTCTCTCTATTTGAGAGTGAAACAAGTATATATGACCAATCAGCACTCTCTAGCAGCAGGTGAAAAAGCTTTATTAATAGGCAGGCTAATGTACTGGGGGCAAGAAAAGCTTGCATAATGAGTGTATTCTCATTGTATACTATAATCAGGCCCAGGTGTTTTTCTTGTGTGTGTGATGAATGTTTGGTGCGTTTCCAGGCACCTTTCCAAAAAAATTTTTGGAATAAATTGCAAATAAAACAAACAGGAAATGAAAAGGCGCCTGTGTGCATCGTGCACTTCGCACATGCAACCAGCTGGATCTGAGTATAATCATTAGTCCGAGTTTCCTCTGACCCTTGCCACCCCATTTTTGATATTTGGACATTCATGCTGGGGTACACCTTGCCACCCTATTTTTGATATTTGGACATTCATGTTTGGGTGTACCTTGCCACCCCATTTTTGATATTTGGACATTCATGTTGGGGTGTACCCCAACATGAATGTCCAAATATCAAAAATGGGATGGCAAAGGTCAGAGGAAACTTGGACCATATAATCATTTGCCAAAGGATCAATATTGTAATAATATTTCATTTAATTTTGATCAAAAGTAAAATCATATAATCTAAAAATTGAAAAGATCATACAAGTATAAATTCATGACTTTGCCTATAATGGAAATTCTTTCTAGATTTTAGGCTATATGAAATTAAATGAACCAAAGGATAAGCCATATACTTTATCAATAAACAAAGAGGCAGTAAATAAATAAATAAATAAATAAATGGAAATGATGATAACATATTTATTTTTTAAAAAAAGGATGTGTATTATTAGCAACGAAAAATCACTATACACTATACCTGCATCATAAAATGAATAGGAAACTTTTCAAACAGACTTTTTAAGGCAATCAGTGAATTCGTTGAGGTAAAAACTTGGTCATCATTCTTTTAGCAATCATCAAGTTTATGAGCTAAATTTATGGTATGGACTGTGTTTGAAAAGGAATATTTTCCATAGTCCATTAATCCAATGAGAATTTCATGCATATTTGACTTGGAAGCTCAAGTCCTTGAGACGTGTGTGTGTGTGTGTGTGTGTGTGTGTGTGTGTGTGTGTGTGTGTGTGTGTGTGTGTGTGTGTGTGTGTGTGTGTGTGTGTGTGTGTGTGTGTGTGTGTGTGTGTAAGTGTGTGTGTGTAAGTGTGTGTGTGTGTAAGTGTGTGTGTGTGTGTGTGTGTGTGTGTGTGTGTGTGTGTGTGTGTGTGTGTGTGTGTGTGTGTGTGTGTGTGTGTGTGTGTGTGTGTGTGTGCAAGTGCGTGTCTTTGACCTGGAAGCTTGGGTCCTTCAGAGACCTCTTGTGTGAGTGTGTGTGCATGTCTCTGTGTCTGTCTCTGACTTTGTTAGGAATTCAGTTCATTACTTGATTAGTTGGTTAATAACCCTTTTTCTCTACTCCTCAAATAATAATAATAATAATAATAATAATAATAAAGGCTTTATTTTCAGAGGATAACTCAATTAGTTAAAAATGAGGAACTAATATACATTGAGGACCTCTATTATATACATATAAGATATAGTTAATAATAATATGCTCACACACACACACACACACACACACACACACACTATACAGTATATGAACAACTAGTCACATAAATGTTACACTGCTGCAGAAATGAGAACAAAGCATAGGAGGTGGGTGGTATGACATACTTTAATAAGTACACCGTTTATGATTTCGTCCATCTAATACACCTATTGTGGAAGAAAGAGATTCTTGGAGCTGATTAAATATCACATAGAATGTTAATCCAAATAAGCACACCTGAAAATTGAAAGCTATTTTTAAACAGCTCCTTTTGGGGCTTGCATACACTGAAATTTATCCCTTTTAATGATCTTAGATTTGGGGTACTAGTAAACAGGTATTTAGTCATGTTTGAGATACTTTACGGAACTGGGTTGGCAAGATACTGTTGAAAAGAATGAGGAACATTACCTGTTTTTCATTTTTCCTGATAATATTTAGGCTCAGCAGTGCTCAAAGACATTTATTTTTGGGACATAGGCTCAGGGCTGGTGATTTGAAAAATTCACAAGCCCTGACTGAAATTCCACAAGTACTGAATGAAATTTCCATATGCCCAAGATGTCCAATTTTTTAATATTATTTGTCACACAAGTCTGCAGTTGCTACAGTTCAAATATAAATTCAATAGGGGGTCTGAAGGTAATGCAAGTGGCATAGGTATTCATCACTGCACTCATAGAGACTGGGTGGGCCTGGTGTTCAAACTTCTCTACTGGATTCTCTGAGAGAATCCTGGTCAGAATTAAGTTGATGTACGTCGTTATATTGTTTCCAATACATACAAAGAACCAACTGCATCTCCCCTTACTTTTTTTTGCTGGCATGCTTCGCCATGAAAAACTCCATTGACCTGTTCTGAAATTTATTTTTGTTTGGCTTTGCTGATATTACTGATAGCTAACTGCTTCCTAAATCAGCTTAAAAAATGAATCACACTTAAATACTATTGTGACAAACGAAGTGCTCATGCTTTGCATTTTATATTTGCTGTAAAATCTGACTTCAAAGAAGCATTGCAGCTGTTCACAAACTTGTCAAAAACCAATAATACATATGGCTTAAACATTTTCTTTTGAAGCAATGATATGTAATAACTTTTGTTCTCCTACATGCATCTAACATCTCTTTGATTACCTATATTGGGTTGTTCCATGTCCTGATCACACCTATGCAAATTAACACAATGGGCTCACCCACTGCAGTCTTCAAATACATCTCACTTGCTATTGTCAGCCAATTAAGTTATATGTGAAATGGTGGTTTATATATATAGGAGTGTTTGGGGTCTCAGGGAGAGGTAGTACCTCTGATGGTTGGAACATGTCATGCCTTCCCAAGGGTAGTTATCCACATTGGTCCTCCCCTGATTCCCAACTTTCATCTGTGTCTCCTAGTAGCTGTTTGCATGCAACAGTGGCCACACCCCGGGAAACCGCTTCAAATGGCAGGCTGAACCTGGTGAGGGTAGCTGGTAGGTTTCGAGCCTTCTGGTGATTTTAGGGACTTGCTCAACCCAGCATATGAGACTGCTCCGGCTGACTGGACGGATGAGATCAATCAGAAGATCCAACGGCCAGGACGGTGGTTCAGCAATGCACTGTGGAGTGCAGAGGGCATGTCGGAGCACAAAAGAAGACCTGGCCATCCACTGCAGCCAAAGAAGTTGCCAGCCATAACGAGTTATCGTGCCACTGGACTATGACTTCTGCAGCCAAGAGGGTGAGGTTGCTTCAGCGCAACAGCTTCTTCACCATAACCTCTTTCACGCGCAAGTTTTTCTTGTGTAACACTCTTCACTCAAACCCCTGTGTCCTCTTTCTTTCTTTCTACTCTGCACATCTTCCAAGTCCAATGGCGATGGGGGAGGGACGAAGCGACTGGTAGAGGTTACTACTGGCAGTTGTAATTCCAAACCTACATGGAGGTGGTCTGTGGATAAGTGGTTGTTCTTCTTTGAACCAATGAGGAGAGCAAAGAAGTCTGGAAGCAACCCAGGCGACTGAGCAGCCCTGTTTAGGTCAGCACTGCTTGCCCTAGTAAAGGAAGGGACTAGAAAAAGTGTCCTAAAAATTGCCTCTCCTATAAACTAACTGGCCGGCTAGCCACGGTTGGCAGTTAACCCTTAATGCAGTCAACATCACAAGCATAAACAAACCAAACTCATTCTCGGTACATGGAACGATACACCCAGGCCTCAGAGAAGAACAGCCCTCATAGCCAGAGAACTAGGCTGATACAAGATTGACATTGCCGCTCTTAGTGAGACACGTCTAGCTGATGTAGGATCTGTCTGCAAACCGGAGGGTGGCTACACCTTCTTCTGGAAGGGGAAAACAGAAGATGAACACAGAATCCACGGAGCCAGTTTTGCCATTCGTACTGCACTTTTGGGTCAATTCCCAATGGTTCCTATGCATGTGAACAAACGCTTGATGCAACTCCATGTCCCCATCTCTAAATCGTGGTATATTACCATCATCAGTTCATATGCCCCCACGTTGACCAGCAGCGAAGAAGACAAGGAGGCCTTCTATGAGAGTCTCGATGCCCTTGTAAAAGCTACCCCAGCTTGTGATAAACTTGTCGTACTTGGCGATTTTAATGCCAGAGTGGGTCATGACTACCAAAGCTGGAATGGAGTATTGGGACAGCATGGAATAGGAAAAATGAACAAGAATGGACTGCTTCTGCTGACGATGTGTGCAGAGAATAATTTGACTATCTCGAACACACTCTTCCATCAGAAGAACAAGTATAAAGTGACTTGGATGCATCCCAGATCAAAACAATGGCATCTGATCAACTATATCATCGTCCGTAACAGATATGTCCGTGACATACGGATAACAGAGCCTTGAGGGAAGCCGAGTGCTGGATGGACCATCAATTAGTCAGTGCTATCCTTGATCTCAACGTCGACCCACCACAGAGCAAAAAGACGAAGCTTACCCAAATCAAGTTCAACACTGCAAGGCTGAACCATCCACAGATGAGACAGCAGTATCAAGCTCACATTGAAAACCTACTGACTGCGCATGGACCTCTGACTGGTGACCCAACCTCAAAGTGGAATCAGCTCAAGGACATGATGAATGAGTCTACAAAGGTCATCCTAGGACCAAAAAAAAATCCACCAAGACTGGTTTGACGAAAATAACAGGACCCCATGTGGCCGAGTGGTCTAAAGCGCTCACCGTTACAGATCACTGCCATCTCACCTCTGTCTACATGTGTTCGAGTCTCAGGCTCGGCCAATGTGGCTATGTGAGAAAGCTTGCCAGTAGCTTCTTGTGGGTTGGTGGTTCTTTGCAGGGTTTTCCTGGGTTCTTCCTCCACCATTAATACTGGCCGCCACGTATAGCCTATCTTGTGCTGAAAAATGGCGTTAAACCCTATAACAACAACAACAACAAAAATAACGAAGTGATAACATCCTCCTTCAACAAAAGTGAGAGGCCTATATAGAATGGCAGAACGACATTGACTCGGTCTCAAAACGTGACCACTTCAAACACCTGCAGAGCAAAGCACAGAGAACTCTGCATTATGTAGAATAGCTGGTGGGACCGCAAAGCAGATTTAGTCCAGCATTACGCAGATACTAGCAACTAGAAAGTTTTTTTTTCAGGTCCCTGAAAGATGTCTATGGACTGTCAAAAGCCTGCAGTATCCCGCTAATCTCTTCTGACGGGACCACTCTGCTCAAGGACAAAGAGAGTATCACCCAAAGGTGGAAGGCACTACTGAACACACCCTCCACCGTAGACTCTACAGCATTAGACACAATTGTTCTGAAGCCAACTATCTCGGACCTGGACTTGCTCCATACCACGGAAGAAGTCGAGCGAGCCATCAACATGATCAGCTCTGGCAAGGCACCAGGCGCGGATGGAATTCCTGTTGAACACTGCAAAGCAGCTGGCCCTAAAGCCCTTGATGCACTGCTAATTATCCTGATCAGCATTTGGAAGGAGGAGTCCATGCCACAGGAGCTCAACGATGCAATGATTGTCACCTTATACAAAAACAAAGGGAACAAAGCTGACTGCAGTAACTATCGAGATATATCACTCCTGTCGATTGCAGGCAAGATTATGGTGTGCATCCTTCTCAACCGTCTGGTCGGTAATGTCTCAGAAGCCATACTGCCGGAGGCCCAATGTGGCTTCAGACCCGATCGGAGCATGATCAACATGATCTTCACAGTGAGACAGATACAGGAAAAGTGCATTGAACAAAACCTGAACTTCTACAGTGTCTTCATAGACCTCACAAAGGCCTTCGATACAGTCAACAGAGATGCACTGTGGGTCATCCTAGCACAACTCTAGGAAGTTTATTAAAATGATCCGACTTTTCTACGACAGCATGATGGGATTTGTTTTCTACAATGGGGATGTCTCTGAGCCATTCAACATTCTCACCCCAGTATTATTCAACCTCATCTTCACATGTATCCTGAACCATGCTACATGTGATCTCCAGGAAGGAGTGTACATAAAGTACAGACTGGATGGCTCTCTCTTTGACCTTCACCGACTGAATACCAGGTCCAAAACAATTGAGAAACTTATTCTTGAAACACTTTTCATGGATGACTGCTCTCATGGCACACACGGAAGCAGATCTCCGGATCATCGTTAATCACTTCACGGAAGCCTCGAGACTCTTCAGACCCACTATCAGTCTGAACAAGACAGAAGTACTTCACCAACCTGTCCCAGGCACCATAGCTCACCCCCCAATTGTGTCTATCGAAGACACTCAGCTGAAAGCTGTTGATCACTTCAAGTACCTTGGAAGCATCATATCTTCTGATGGATCGCTAGACAAAGAGATAACGGCATGCATCAGCAGCACCAGTCAATCACTAGGACGTCTCTGCTCTCGTGTGTTGAGTCACAGGAATATCAAACTGTCCACCAAGATAAAGGTATATAAAGCAGTTGTGCTAACAAGCCTCCTATATGGATGTGAGACCTGGACAACATACAAGAAGCACATCAAGCAGCTTGAGCGCTTCCACACAAGAGCCCTGTGCTGGATTATGGGTGTCAGATGGCAAGACAGAATGATGAACCTAGAAGTGCTGGATAGAGCAGGCTTAACCAGTATCGAAACGATGGTCATGACAGCCCAACTCTGGTGGGCCATGTCATCTGTACAGAGGAGTCTTGAATGCCACGTCAGATTTTGTATGGAGTTCTAACTAGTGGGTACAGAAAAACTGGTCGCCCAAAGAAAAGATTCAAAGACTCCATCAAGGACTGCCTGAGATGCTGCTCGATATATGCGACAGACCTCGAGTCCTGTGCCAAGGATGGATCTGACTGGCATGCAGCTGTTTGTAATGGGTGCAAAACCTTTGAGGATGCCCGTAGAACGCAAGTTGCCGATGCCAGGGAACGCCTCAACGTCAAGAACCAACCCATGCCTCCAGTGCACACACTGCTCCAGGACACACGCATCTTGTATTGGACTCATCAGCCACATGAGGACCCATCAGCGAAGAGCAGCGCAGGATTGACTTCACTGAGCCCCGATGGTCAACCTATGATGATGGTGGTTTATATCTGACCTTTTTGCCATATAATTACAGCTATTTAAACTGCCCACAAGATAGTTTTACATCAGCCCAGATCATGGTTGTTCACCATTCATATATGCTACATATAACTGGCATATACTGAAAGTGGTTTTTCCTTTTATTTTCAAATATTACTGAAAATAGGTTTCATGAAATGGTCGTGTCAGAGAGTTAAATGGAAGTACAAAATTGTGTTTTTAGCTAGACCAACAAATAGACCTTTGCTCTTTTTTCTGACACTACTGGTAGTGCTACCAGTAATGTCAGAAGAAAAAAAATGGAGATCTACTTGCTGGTCTAGTTTTAAGCATGACAAGCCATGTTACAATTTGATTCAAATCAGATCTCCACTTCATGTAGGACATTGGCGATCTGATTTTAATCAGATTGTTCTGTGTTATGGTAGGTATGTCAACATCTTGAAAATACATTTTCATATTTCATCTCTGACAAATTTGATCATTTTTTTTTTACAAGCCCAATGGACACCTCTTTTAGAATACTGGATGGGCCTGATCTGAAATTAGAGGGGCCCTGGGCATCCGGCTATCAGACTTATTTAGTACTGCTCAGATTTATCTCACAATTATAATGTTACAATTTAGTGCTTAAAATAAAGTCCATATATTTTATATCTGCAGTTTGATACAATCCAAATAAACAACAGAAATATCCTTGTTAGTTGTCTACATTTGACCCCATTATTTTGGAGTTGTCCATCTCTCTCCAGATTTAAAACTAAAACTAGAATTTGTGCCTTAATAGGAACAGAATAAATCCATCCTGTTACAATATCATCTTGCCAACATCCCATTCACTGCAGTATTGCTTTTATATACATGTATATGATGTACATGCATCTACAATGGTCGTCTAAAGATTCTAAAATGGGTCTAACGCAGATGCAATTCTGATTGTTTGTTTCTTTGCATGCTGATGTCATAAGAATCTGTATTGCCAAGTTGCCAAGTTGATTCATGTGTCTCAACTCATCACTACTGATGATTTTACATATCTGAGGAGAGACAAACGGGGGACTGAAATGTAGTTGGGTATCAGGGTTGATCAAATCCCATAGCCTGATGCCCAAGACTATTCATTTTCAAATTCAGACAAGTAAAATTTTCCTAAGTGCTAAGTCAGGGGCAAATAATTTTTTTCCCATTTCAAAACAAGTCGAGCAAGCGTTAATTTTCATACTTTAATCACTTTATCCGGCTATTCACGCATTCTGTTCATTCAGAATTCTTGAATCTATCCTCTCTTCATTTATTCATTCACATCCTGTGATACTACAATACCCGGTAAGTGGTCACTGATAATAGTCCAGGGCTCCCTGGGACCCAAGCTTCTGGGTCAAATATGTGTGAAATTCTCAAAGGACACAATGTTTCTCCCTGTAATGCATCCCTAGGATGCTCCCCCTTTTACATATTCTGATCAGTCATGGACACTTGGCAGAATACATGTAGCTAAAGGTTAGACTTCAGTAAACAGGCAAGAAGCCAGTGTGACTAATTAACATTTAATCCTTGTCATTGTAATTATATTGTAAAAAGGACGGCTCCTGCAAAGGCTACCCTGATGTACTTCAAAGAAACCATGTTCTATTGAGTGTGTATGTAAGTACCTAAGATTGATTGACAAATAAACAATTCCCTATTTTGTTGTAATGGTGTCTAAATTACACTGGTGATGACACAAATAAAAGTCATGAAAGCAATGAATGCTTTCCCCAAGTTTGGTTTTGGACAATATTGTCAAATCATCAATATGCCATAATAATAATAACAGCAATTTAAGAACAAGTGATTTCTACAGGACACTACAGTATCAGCTGAGCCCTTTTAAAAAGAGTGCAGAAATATACAATATCTTCTAAAAATCAGTCAGCAAAATCTGTTTTCATTCTGTAGGAAATGAACATCTGACGACAATGACACTAATGCCAACAAAAGGGAAAAAACAACAACAATAGGTCAAAGTTCCATCTGACGTGTTATTTCATTGTCAGTACCTAAAGCTTGTGTGACTTCATCTTGACAACAATTCAAATCTGTAGTCTAAAGCTACTTGTATTTAGGTACCATCCATTTACCAAGATTGATTCATTTTTTTCTAAAAAGACCACTTTATATCCTGTCTTTATTTCTTAGGGTCAACTCATATGGCATTCAACAAGATATTTATTTTGAATTAGTTTGTTTTGCACATATGCTGCTTAGTATATTGTTTCATTCATTCTTTAGTTGTGGTAATTCACATTTATATATACAGTACAGTGTAATACCCGATGTTTACTCAAGTTAGTTTCTTTGGTGGGAACGGAGATGCTATTCTACTTGCAAAGAAAACTATTGAACATTCTAAGTCATTACTCTTGGGTTTGAAACTAATTGTTGCCAATTTTATTTTTGTCACTTTTTTTCTGCTGTTTTAGGTTTAAAAGAAATTATAAATTTACATGTTGTTATGCATTTCTATATTGTATCTTTGACTTTCAGTGCATGACTGTAAATTGCATATGAGCTATAAAAAATATGTGTTTACAAGTTTTAAAATCAATCTTAATAATAAACCTGTTGACAAGTTTGGGAAATCTTCCGGCTGGATGATTGAGTCAGGTGGGTTCTTTTGAGATATGAGGTATTGTGAAGTAGGTCACACAGGCAGAATTGTGATAGAGATCAAGTAGGAAAATATTGAAATGTACAGCCTTAGTGTGTATATCAAGTAAAGAAGTGGACAATTAATTCGTCCCTATTTTCATATGTTCATGTTCTAATATCAATCTGCAGATGCATTTAATGTTGTGTTTAGATATAATTTGGGAGGAACCATTTATTTGGATTATTCATTGGAATTAAAAAGTTTTCACTGCCTCTGGACTAAAACATTTTTCTGGGATTATTATGAATTCATTCAAAGGATTTTTCAGTAATGCCATTGTTATACATCAAGACTATTGGTACTTAAGCACATTCAAGGCTAGTGGTATTTCAGCACATTCAGGACCAAGAATCCATTTGGAATACTTAGTTTTTTTGGACTTGTGTAGACCTTTAGGATTATTCTGGATTTAATTCATAATACTGTAAGTTCCTCTTAATTTTTTTTTTTTTCTGTTACTTAGTTTAAGACTATAGAGTTGTAACAAAGTATGATGTTTAAACTTAACATTCTATTTACTGAAAAATGTCTTTTTAGTGTGATGTTATACATTGCTAAGAATTCGATACTGATATTGTGTATAATGTGCATGTGCTTTTCATTTTTCAATCTACCCTTCTGAAAGTGACTTTATACCAGGGACTCTCAGAAGTCAGCTGGGGACACCTAAATTCCATGAGTTTAGAGTCCAGGAATCCTCATCCTGAAATTCCACTGAGAACTCTGACTGTTCTATTACTGCTTCACTGCACATTGTGCTAAGCAATCAAATTATTGGCTAATCAAAACAAATCCAGTATGATTAATTAGCAGTGTTTTAAACAACCTAGTGTTTACTCAATCCAGATAAGTATAATCAGACCATCCATTGATTTCAATCCACCAAGACAATTCAACAAAATTACTGAAACGCATTTTAACAACAGTAAGTGGCATTACCTTTAAAAGCTGAATAAATGAGAGAAATGAGACTTTAATTTTTTTAATTGATTATACAGGCGAACAACTTCAAGGTGCAAGTTTGAAGTGATGATGTTAATTAAGGAGTGGTTGGTGTTTGTATTTGAACAACAAAATTATTAGAAATATTTGTCAAAGGAGGTTATCTCTTCCATTTTAGATAAAACGAGTTTACTCGATTACTTTCACAAAGATGGTCATAAGGGAAATTGAGAGAAGGAAGCTTAAAGTAAAAGTAGAGGGATAAAATTTAAGGCTGCCAATCAGTTGGAGGAAACTGTTTCTCCATAGGGACATAAGCCAGACTCTGTAACAGCAAATAATATCACATATGACACAAGTAAGAGACGGAGAAATTTCAGCCACATTGGGATGATACGTATCCATGGCTTGATTCATCACTTACTGAAGGAAAAATGGTGTGCACACATTGCAAACAATATCCCAAACTGCCATAGGCTGGATATTCAACCAGTGTATTTGTCAATGTAAGTGACACATTCAGTATTTAATCAATCGCATCTCATGACAGTCTTGGAGATATGCATAACACTAGCCAGCATGTGCAGAAAATCCCTGAAGTCTGAGCTGCTAACACTACACTTGGAAAGGTCATTTTAAAATTAAATGAAAATGAAATGCAAAATAAAATAAAATGAGGGCTCTCTTTAGCACAGTCTACACCCCAGCCCAATAAGGAAAACCATTTTCTGATCGGGAAATGCAGAATGTGTGCTCCAGGAGAAGAGCAGTAATACACTTGGTGCATATTGTAAGAACAGACTCAAGGCAATT